>LNAC01000242.1:1465656-1629337 GCA_002007465.1 Ailurus styani | reverse complement strand
TATATATATATATATATATATATATATATATATATATATATATGTATATATATATATATCAGTAGATATATATATATATCAGTATAGATATATATATGTATGTGTGTGTATATATATATAATATATATATTTTTAAGATTTTTATTTATTTATTTATTTATGTATTTGACAGAGAGAGAGACAGCAGGAGAGGGAACATCAGCTGGGGGAGTGGGAGAGGGAGAAGCAGGCTTTCCCACAGCGCAGGGGCTCGATCCCAGGACCCTGGGATCATGACCTGAGCAGAAGGCAGACGCTTAATGACTGAGCCACCCAGATGCCCCATGGTCTCTCAGTATTTTAGCTAGATTTATTAGGTCCAGTTCAGGCAGAACACTGAAAAATAGAGAAACAGTTACATAATCTACGGTTTACATGAAACTTCACTGTGAATAGAGACTCCAAGGGCTGGACCTGACACCTAGAATGGTGCTTGGCACACAGTGGGGTGTTGAAGAGTCATCACCTAGTGAAAGAAAGGGGCTCTGGCTGCTTCAATGCCATGCATTTTAATACAGCTTAGATTTAAAAAAATAATTGATAAATTTTTTTTCCAAAATCTATAAATTGCTGTTTTCTATCCCTGCCAAACTAGCCAGAGGATTGAAGAAGAGACACTGAGATACCTGACTATAAATCCGAATATCAAACGCAACCAACCTGTCAAAAGAACGTGCAAAAGATGATGACTTATTTATATGGAGATCCCTTGTGAGATGCCAAAGAACTGCAAACTTTGCATGTGCTTCCATCCTTATTTTCTGAGGAGGAATATGGGACATTAAATTATTTTATTTTCCCTTGAAGATATTAAGGGATTTTAGTGGATCAAAGCAGCAATTTAAGAGGCAGTATTAGGTTCAATGTTCATAGTACCCAACACACAACAAACTGTTTTTATGAAAGTATAAATGTAAAAAGACTTAAATATATGCAGAAATATTAAACCTGAAGGATTATCTCACATTACCTCACAAATCATTAGTATTTAGTTTAGACTAGGTAACTAGGTTTCTAGATTATTATAAAACAGGGGATGGAAAGAAGTTCAGTATAAGAAGCACTTTTCCTCTTATTTTAATATAAATTCTTAGTAGTTAAAATTTATTTGCTCACACTATACAATTTACTTTTGCTCCCAGAAATTATATATTAATCTCAAATGAATTTGTCATTATATATAAAGCCAGCTTATTAGATTCAAAAATTTAAACACTTAAAAATAATTATTTGTTAGAAAAACATTATATCACTTTGAGATTATCTTGAAAACATTAAGTGTAATGGTAACAATGGTAAGAACAATGGAAAAACACATTATTCAGAAAAAGGAGCCTTTGGTGTTAATCAACAAGAATTAATATAAATTAGGTAGGAATTATGAAGTCACAAGATTTTTATAGTCTTCCTCTAGCATCTGTGGAATCTTTTAAGTGAAAGCCTCCCCAAATGAGGGACTGAAACTGTCTAAATTGCTTGTGATCAGTTAGAAGAGTGCTTTCTTTTTTTCGTCAGGCCTAATAAATGCTTTTCCTATGAAGCCTGTGTTTACGCATCAACTAATACAAACATGTAAAAAAAATAATAATACTTTAATTCTTTTCATGGATGTATAATACCTTTATTCAGAACTTAGTATTTCTTTAAAAATAAAATATTACACAAGTAAACAGTTATATAATATGTCCTAGATTTATACTTAATGTAAACAAATGAAATTAAATGCAAGGCTTTATTAAACATTTTATTCCTAAACAATTTTCAAAGAATGTGCTAAAGTAGAAAGAGAATTTTAATAGAATAAACTTCTTATTCCTCTCATTTACTCCTCCATTTGCCACTTCCCTCTTTGCCAAAAGCTTCATTTACTCAACACAATGCCTTTTTTAAGGATCCATTCAAACTCATTAGCATTTAGAGTTCTTAAAAATTAGGGTGATGCACTTCTAAAAGCTGTTTGATAAAATCTTGGATAAATGATACAAGAGCAGACATGGGAAGACCATACACTTCATTGAACCGCCCTGAGGAGGTCAACCAGAATGACAATCCCAGCTTTTTCTTAGGAGCACCCAGAACTCTATCACTTTTACTCTTAATGACCTTTGGATCGCATTAGGATACAAAATCCTTATTTTGGATACTTACTATAATGCAAATAATATCTCACATAGTAGCATTCTATGGCTTATAAATGTCACTTGACACACACATTGCTTCATTTCATATGCATTCATTAACATATCCATACTTCCATAACCAAGGCCACTGCTTCCTCTTTAAATGATCCAAGAACTTGGACCAGCAACAACTTCAATCATCACTACTCACAACCTGTGTCCTGAGCCAAGAAATAAACCCAGTATTTGACTGTGGGTTACTTGATTTTTCATAGTACTGATGCTGTTATAAAGAACTTCTTCCAAAAAGGATAGAACAAACTTGTTTTAGAAGATATGAAGGTCACTCTGAATGAATTTATGTAATCTCTAATCAGATACTAGCTACAATAATTTTCCTAGAGTTTCTTTAATTTATCTTTTGGTATAATGGGAGTGGGGTAGATGGGAGTGGGATAAGATAAAAAAAGAATTTACCTTATCTTTGTGGGTTAGCTGCTGACTTATAACATCCTCACAGATGCTAGAAGAAGGAACCAAGTTATGTAATTGATAAAACAGTTCCACACTTTTCTGGTGGTGCTGAGGTGTCCTATCTCCCAGCTGATCCCACAATGTTAAAGCTACATGCTATAGAAAAAGATGTAAAAGTGACAGTGTTACGAAACCATAAATTAAACCTTTGTTAACAAGCATTTCCTGTTGGTACAACAAGCCTCTGAATGCCAGACCGAGGAAGGTCTTCAAAATCCATTATGCCACTAGGATGAGATTTAAAAGTGTAACTTTCCATGTGCTCACTTTTTGGTCATACAGGCCATTAGAACCTCTTATGATAGACCTTTAATGATTGACTGATTTTTTTTTTTAAGGTCTCTCCCTAATGATATGTTTTATTTTATTTAAAGATTTATTTATTTGAGAGAGGGAGAGAGAGACAGAAAGCATGAGCACGGGGAGGGGAAGAGGGAGAAGCAGACTCCCCACAGAGTAGGGAGCCTTACCTGGGGCTAGATCCCAGGACCCTGAGATCATTACCTGAGCCAAAGGCAGCCACGTGACCAACTAAGCCACTCAGTGGCTCCTGATACTTGTTTTATTTTTTTTTTAATTTTTAAAAGTTTTTTTTTTAAGATTTTTATTTATTTGACAGAGAGAGAGAGAGATCACAAGTAGGCAGAGAGGCAGGCAGAGAGAGAAGAGGAAGCAGGCTTCCTGCTGAGCAGGGAGCCCGATGTGGGGCTCCTCCCAGGATCCTGAGATCAGGACCTGAGCCAAAGGCAGAGGCTTTAATCCACTGAGCCACCCAGGCGCCCCTTGATACTTGTTTTAAACATCAAACATGGAAGTACTTTCTGCAGGGCCCAGAGAAGACCCCATTTCATTATTTTAGTGACATTCAGTGAAGTGTTGCTAGAATACATTATCCTTAAGAGGACAAAAACCCCATACTGAAGGTAATTTAATACTGATGGTTGCATGTTACAAAATGAAATCTAATTCATAGTCCAAATATCCAAATTATTTAAGACATACAAAATAGGTTGTATGTACGCGAGTTAAGACAAGTTAATAAAGCAGGTGATGATCCACGATAGCATTCATAAAAAACGTAACCATTTTTAGGGTTTACCACCATAACACTGTTACAAAAGCCAACTTTACTCTAGCAGGAGAAATGATCTGGTGGGGCACAATGACATGAAATAAGATAAAATTAAGAAATTTTTGTTTTTAAGATATAAAGAAGCTACCTAAGTAAGATGTAATATAATCCAATACACTTGATGTTCTTTCAATGTAGAGGGTATCGTCTGTACTGCTGTGATCAAAATAAAAAACCGCATTTTTTTTTTCTGAATCGCATCATACACCACAGATGATGACCAGACAATACAGAGTCAGAAAAAGTTTTCCTGGGAATTGTGGAGAGGTGAGATTTTACTCTATGAAAAGCAAAAGTGTCATCGCCACAACATGTGGAAATGATCCTACTTCTTTTTTAGATGAAATTATTCCCTCTGTGGGTTTAGAGCCCTAGTACCTGCCTTCCCTAGCCTCATCCCCATCTCCTCTCATCCTTATCTTCTTCCCTCTCACAAAACTGGGGACAAGATTGGCAAAGCAGTAGAGAGTAAGTAGTAAGTAAGCATGGTATCGACCTTTTTCTATGTGGTATAATAGGAAGAGGTACTCAATGAAGCCTGATTATCATCTTGAAAATCTCTGCTAAGCAAACTAGGTCAAGTACCATCTTAGTCATATATGTACTTCTTAGAATTTACCTTGAAAAATTCGGTCTTCTCAGCTATGTATCGCAGATTGCCTGGAGTGAGGGGAGGTCTAATAACCACTGCTACTCTTCCCTGGTTTGGACTCAAGGGTTGGGCAGGCTCCACGCTGTTGATGTTTTCCCCGGTGACCATGGCCACAGACTGAGTCAGTCCCACCAGGTCCATAACTAATGAAATAGCAACACTCTGCACACTGAAATCACTTGGTTGGCTGCAAGCATTCATCAGAGTCTGAAGCCACAGTGGAGGCTGCACATGCTCCCAGTCTGAAACAAAAAGACGGAAGCCAACAGGGTTCATCCTGCTAAACCTTGCAGGCTATCTTCCAGGTTAATTTCAAAAACAACAACAACAACAACAAAAACCAACCAAACAACAATCAAAAAAAAACAAAGCATCTCTTCTTACTACCTTTAAGCTTTGATGTTAGTAAAACCATGGTTTCTCACCTAGACTGGAGCTTTAAGAAAATAAAGCAGCAACAAGAATTTCATGAACTTTTTTAGTATGTAATTTTCTTATGCCAAGTCATAAATCTATTTCCCTGTCCTGAAAAATAGTACATTAATCAACACACAGAATGTAGCACTCATAGTACCTGCTGCACTAGCATGTACATATATAAAAATTAAATAATGGTAAATGTATGATACTAGTCTTAATAAAGGAAACCAATGGATCTAAAAGTTACATTACTTTTCCTGAGAGAAAGGAGTCAATGTCTTTCTTAGTTTCTACTCATTTGCAAGCAAACAGTGAAAGACATCAAAGTCACATTTTCCAATATCTCCCCATAAAGATAACATTTCATTAAAAAAAATCCACAAATTAAATAACACTTTACAAAATTAACTGGCTAAAAAAAAGGCCCAGTTTTAATATGAGTGCCCCCTAAAAAAAAAGCGTGGCATAAAATATACTTAAATAAAACCAAGATGACCTTACCAGTCTCTGATTTTTCAGAATGTAAGTCTGAGCTATGGTTCCCCTCAGCAATGTAAACTGGGAAACTGGAGCACTCCAGGAAGAGCTGACAGGCAGAAAGGAAGGCAGAGAGGTATTCTTTTGAAGTTTTCTGTTTACTTATGTTTCTCTCTTTTACATCTCCATGCGAATCTCTGTCCCATTTTGGACTCTCTCCTTGCTCTCGCTCCCGACTGAGATCCCCTGGATGCTCTGTAGCCAAGGCCTGAGAAAATGCATTACCCTGAATGATGTAGAGGTTGATAAGTCTAGTGAGAAACTGCTGGACATACTCTAAGCAGCATTGCATTGCAGTTTTTTGGGCTGTCTTCCCACTTCGGGGTGCTGTCCCCTGAGTGACTACAGAAGGGGGCTGGATGATGGTTTCTTCAGATCCCACAGTGGAGGCCGTTTCTGTCTCAGAGGATGTACTACCAATGGGGATGGCAGCTGTCCCCTGCCCCTCACTCAGGTCTCTGTCAATGTCATCACTTCGGTCTGCTTGATACTGTATAAACTCAGTGAATCCACTCTCTGATGATCGACTACTTGGTGGATTTTCTCCATCTTCGAACACTTCAGTAGGATTTTCTAGAGAAATTGATGAGACCTGATAGATATTAAAAAGAGCAAAGGCTAAGTGGTTAAGTGTGTATATTAGAAATTAAAAATTAAAAATGGCCATGTTTTAAGAGAAGTCAGTTTGGATTAGATGATTTAAAATTTAATCTATATGTCTGGTTGAATCTTAGAACAGTTTACCACTGATTTTTATGTCTATGATAATCAATAGGAAGTACTGGTATGAGTCTAATGAACATATTAATATAAACTCATTTGCTAAATATTTATTATTCACTACATGCATAGTTTAAAGCTGGGTTCTTGAGGGCAAAATATGTATATACACAAATCTCTAGGATCCATATTCTTATTTTTAAATGACTGACAATTTATTCAGTCTACTTCATGAAATCACTTTCCTAATGTCTCAACAATGCAAGGAAAGTAAAATTTTAAAAACTAGAAATAAAGTCTAATAGGTCATCTGTTCAGAATCCACGAATGTGAAATTTCTGTATGAAATATGTAAAGTACTATTTAAATGCATGCCATTAATCTTACATTCTTTCAACGAACAGTTACTGAACCCACATTATGTGCCAGACACTATATTAGGTACTAGGAATAAGAGGAATATTTTGTAATCTGAAGGAGAAGATATAGGAAGACAATTAAAATATTAATGAAAGACAGACCAGCTACTAGAGTAGGGCTGGAACACATTAACCATCCCCTTCCTACAAAGATAGGAGGAGTACAATCACTAAGCCTATCTTCTGACTTAGTTTAAAGAAACAAAAGTACATATCATGAACTGCTAGGCGACTGTGCCAGAGCATAAGCTGAATTTGAATAAGAGGACTTTTTAAGTAACTAAAAAGTGATCTTATTGAAGATAACGGAAGACAGAAACTAAATATTCTGCTGCCAGGAAGCTGGGCCTCCCCCAGTGTTCCTTGCTCCAGTGAATGACACCACCATTTATCAAATCAGAAGACAGAAACCTAGGGGAGATTCTTGGGATCTTCTTCACCTTTCCTTTACACTTCCCCTACATCCACTTCAGAATAGCGGTGAAGGGTACTGGCCATGAGTCAGCTAAGGTTCTGCCACTTACTAATTTGACAAATTATTTAACCTCTCTAAACCTCAGACTTCTGATAAATATAACTGAGATAACAATAATTCCTACATTTTACAGTTGCTTGTGAGGATTAAGACAGTATACCTAAAGTACACAGCCTAGTGCCTGCAGTTAGTAAGCATCAATGAATTTTTGTGATCAATCATTAGCCTCCCCAATCTATTACTAGGGCTTACTGACTGTTTGCTCTTAAATGTGCAGCTGATCCATTTATTTCTCTGTCTGCACGTCCCACCTTGTTGCATGTTACCAGCACCTGTCACCCACAGTACTGCGGGTCTCCCCACATCCATGCTGTTTTAGATCCATGCTGCAAACTGCCAAGTAATTTATCACTTACATAAATCATGTGATGTCACTTGCCTTTTAACCCTTCAATGTCTTCCCACTGCTTCTAAAATAAGAATAAAAGCCCCAGTATAGTGAAAAGGCCCTGTATGACCTGGCCCCTGCCTATCTCAAGACTGCATCTCTCCCTCACTGCGTGCACAGAATTCCTTTCCGCCAAAGAGCCTTTGGGAATGATGCTTCTTTTCTCAAAAGCTTTTTTCTTTCTACCTCATCCCACCCCATTTCGCTAGGGCTTCACTCAAACAATCCTTCCTTAAGAAACCCTTCCTTACACCCACAATCAAGCTCAGATCACAGCATTTCCCGTATTCCTGCCACTCTATATTTTCCTTCATGTGTGTATCACAACTATAATTAAATGTGCAATTATTTGTTTAATGTGTATCTCCCAACTAGCAAAAATGGGTCAGGAAGACAGGGACTGTGCCTACTTCACCACTGAAGACAGAGTGGGTACTGGATAGAGACGCTGTTTTCTCTGTTTCAAAGGTAAGCACACTGAGGGCTCAGGGACGTTAAAAACAAAACTTGCCCAAGTTTTCATAAGCAAATAAGGTTAGTAGTTATTAGATAAGCTTAGCTCAGGTGATTCTAAACTTCATGATATTTTTACCATAGCTTACCACTATAATAGTATGAGAACTTTTCAAATTTTAATGACAACTTCAGAGGTAGCTATCAGAATTGAACTGTTGACATTTCTACTTTGAAAGGTTACCAACCATCTAAAACTTAGTATTAATACCTTTTTGAAAAGAAGTCTTATTTAAATGATAAAACTGTCATTAGCTTATTATTGTAAAGTTATTTCTATATTAATCTTTTTCATATAAGGATCATAAAACAATGAACACTACATTAATAGAATTCAAGCTACAAATTCAGTTAAACTTATATATGTTTATTTAATTGTATGGCCTGTATTATGCAACTATGTATTATGTTTCAGTTTACTTTATAATAAAATGTCTTTCTGAAAAGAGAAAGAAATGACACGTCTTGGACATTTGGTTATAGATATCCAATACACTGATTATATAAAAATATACTAAGTGCATGGAGACAAAATTAGAGTCACATTTTTTTTTAAAGAATCATTCCTTCACTTACACTTAAAAAAAAAAAGGAATAAAGAAAATATCCTTAACTTTCAAATATGATAAATTTTGGACATTTCAGTGAAGATAATGCCATTGTGTTTTGGTTAAAAAAAAAAAAAAAGGAAAGAACATCTTATGGCCTGAGAATATAGAAGAAAACCAGAGAGAAGGGAAAAGCATACTCTCAGGTTAATGAACCATTATGTTAAAAGAAAAAAAAGTGTATTATTTAATTATTCTTCACTTAATATAAATGGATGCTCCCATTTACCTTAACCTATAACCATCAAGAAGTGCCTCTAGATATTTTCTAATGGTAAATATTAACATATTTGAATATGCTATTGAGAGAATGCTGAGGTCCTTTCCCCACTTGAATTAATCTCATTCAAAAAACAACAAAAATCAGAAGGGGAGATAAAGCATGAGACAGTGTGGACTCTGAGAAACAAACTGAGGGTTATGGAGGGGAGGGAGGTGAGGGGATGGATGAGCCTGGTGGTAGGTATTAAGGAGGGCATGTATTGCATGGAGCACTGGGTGTGGTGCATAAACAATGACTCTTGGATCACTGAAAACACACACACACACACACACACACACACACCCCAAACAAAAAACAAAACAAAAAAACCAAAAACCCCAAAGCAGTTAATACCTATTTTAGTTTTATTTCTAAGAAGATCCTAGAGGCAAAAATTAAGGAAACAGCACAACAAAATAAATTCTCCTACAACAGAATCAGTATATGTATGACATATAAATAACAAGCAGGTAGGAAGGAAACTAAGAGATTGGTTTTAGTTTATGTAGGATAATCCTGAGTTATATTTAAACTGATTGTGGGTCAGTGACATTCATTTCATATGAATTAATTTTATAACTTTAGGATTAATACTTGATGAGAAAGGTTGTATTAGACTATCCTGATAAAATATTTTGCCTGGCTGGGAAAAAAAGTGCAACTGAAATAAAAGTAAAGGCAACTATACAAACCCAGGAATTAGGTAATGAACCCTGATACTAGAAAATTTTAAATCTTTGTTTTAAAATAGAGCCACTGTGCCTAAATTCAATGGAATTACATACATGTTTTTTTCCCATCGATGCATCACAGGTGTTTTAAGTATGATACTGGCCAGACATTACAATTAGTGTAATTTTATTCAACATCATAAAACTAGCAATAAGAATCTGGAAAAGTGAATAGAGCCAAAGTTTTTGGATTTTGAGAAGAGCATATCAAAAATTTAGTATATATATTAAAAGGACCAGTAAAGTTCAAATTAAAACCTGCTGTCCATCCAATATGGTAGCTACTAGCCACATGTTGACTACTGAGCTCTTCAAATATGGCTGATTTGACAAACAAACTTTTCTTCAATTAATTTAAAATTCAAAATGTAATAATTTAGTTATAATAAAACTTTTAAATATGTTTAGAACTTGGAGATGTGAATCTAATTTTTTTAAATGTACACTTTATAAAATTAAATACAGATAAAATATTTCCAATAAAAATTTTGCATTTCAGTGCTATAAGTATAAAACACACCCTGGAATTTTGAAGACTTAGAATAAAAAAATGTAAAATAGCTCATTTTTAATATATTACATCAATTTGATATTGATTATATGTTGAAATGATAATATATTAGCTATATTAGGCTAAATAAAATATAATTAAAATTATTTTCACCTTTCTTTCTATTTTTTAATGTGGTTACCAGGAAGTTAAAAATTACATACGTTGCTTGCATTATATTTCTACTGGAGGGCTAATATAGACAGTTAAACTGCCAAAAGCCTACAGGATGCTCTATTGCCACAACACTTGAATCTAGGAAAAAACTCACTAATGTTTAAATGACTATAAAGTATTCTGCTTTGAAGAAATATAATTGGTCTAATACCAAAAATAATAGCAAACCTTACCTTTTTGTCTTCCCATTCTTTGACTGAATTGCTCTGCCCACTTGGAAACTGCAACACACCTCCAGTGCTGGCAGATAAGAGTGGAGGTTGAACCTTGCTAAGGATCTTTGAGCAGAGCCTGAGTGAATCTGTAAGTTCAGACAAGTGCAATGTCTGGAGATGGCTTGTCAGGGCAGAAATCATTCTGAGCAGCAACTGGGGCAAGTGTTCTGTCTGGATTTCAATGTAAGTCTCCTGACGATGGAAAGTGAAATGACAAAAGTTCATATAACGTATAACCCCAAAATTCTATTATTTTATTTATTTTTAATGTATATAGTGAAAGAAAAATTTTACTCATCTGCAATATTTTATATGTATCATGCTCTTAATTAACATTGTGTGTTCATTTTATTACTGACTTAAACAATTTGTTCCCAAATTCTCAATTTAAGTACTTCAAGGTATATATTATAAAACAACCCCAGTTTTATCTGCTATATTACAGAAATTATAATATTAAAAAAGTGAATACAATTAGTTAAAGACAAGAGACAGGTCAAATGTCATACCTGACACAGCACCCTCATACTTCTAGTAGGCTTCAAAATGAGAAAGCAAAGAATTGAGGAGAGAAAAGGAGAAAAGATTTCCAACAGTCTTCATTTAATAGAAAGAATTATTAGTGAGTATAAATGCACCCTTAGACCACTATACACTAAACATTTAAGATTTCAATAACATGCAGCTATGAAGTATATTCCAAGTAGTACGTAAGACTTATAGACATATCATACATATGTGAGAGGACAAAGCACTTGGAAAAATTTATGAAAAAAAAAAAAGCCAAAAGGGAAAAAAAATCAATTTAACTTTAAAGGTGAAATTTATTTAGAGATGAGATCTGTCTCCAACATGAAATATTTGAACTATGTTATTACATTTCCTCAAAACTTTTTTTTTTTTTTTTAACCAAGGTGGTCTTACCAAAGAAACTATATCCAACAAAAAATCCACCAGTAAGCAGAAATTCGTCAGCTGTAACTCAGATGACTCACTACTATCTCCAGGCCCAATCTGAAGTCTGGCATGCAATGTCCTCCTGAAAGGACAAAAGTCACTTTATCAAGTATAAGTGATATGAATCATATACACACCACTTTCTTTTTAATGAGAGTCAACACTGGGATATACACAATGATGTTCCTGTGAAAATTTCCTTTCCCCCAGGACACTTAACTCCAAGTGGAAAAATTTCCAAAGCAAGATTCCTAGGTTTAAATTCCCTGGAACCCCCATCCTGCACTTCCAAGTGTTCTGGGTGGATCTCACTTTTTTGGACTTGCTCCCACTACGCATATCATCTCCTAGTTCAAATGGATTATTTTCTGCTTGATTTAGAAACTCAGGGCTTTTTTTTTTTTTTTTTTAAATACCGACTTGTCCCGATTTGCTGTCCTCCCTCAACCTCATTCTCTCAAATCCAGAATGCACCCATTCTTCATGGTTTGAGATCAAACATTATCTCCTCCAGGAAGCCTCTTCTGATCATTCCTCCAACAAACATTCGCTTAATTTAAATCATATTAGTCCTAGATAAGACCATACATTGCCCTAAACTCTGAAGACACAAAAACTATGACCGAGTTCCTAATCAAAAAAATATATAAGCATATAGACAAATAAATATACCAATGTGGCAGAGTAGGAGTTGATTCTGATGGGAGATTGGAGGGAGTCATGGAAGATTACTGAAAGGTGGGTCACTTCCCTATGGGACCTCCCAGATGGGCTGGGGGGGGAGAATATTTTAGAAGAAATAGCACAAGTGAAGGCTCAGCAGGTAGGAGTGAAGGCTCAGGCACTGTGTGTTCAGGGAATAGTACAGAAAGGTAAATAAAGGCAGACGAGTGTTTGTGAATGTAGAAATGAAGATGGAAACCCGCAGCAGGGCTGGGTGGCAAAAAGATATTCATAATTTCCTCAATATCCTCACCACAGTTTAATCTATTAAGGTATCTGTAACTTTTAAAAAGAGATTATTTATTTATTTATTTGAGAGAGAAAGAGAGAGAAAACACAAGCAGGGGGAGGAGCAGAGGAAGAGGCAGAAGCAGGCTCCCTGCTGAGCAAGGAGCCTGACAACAGGAGGGGACTTAATCCCAGGACCCTGGGATCATGATCTGAGCCAAAGGCAGACGCTTAACCAACTGGGCCACCCAGGTGCCCCAAGGTAACTTTTAATTTAATCTAGGAATAAGCACGTGCATGTTTCACTTGTTCCCATTATAAGGTCTTTGAAGACTGGGACTGTCTGTATTGTTAGGTGCTCATTATCTGTTGAATGAGTAAGCAAACAACTTTTTAAACCATCAAAGGGATTACTATTTTGTATTTTTAGAAGATTTCTAATTCCAAAATCACACATGCTTACTTTTGACTACATGCTCCCAAGGTTTGAGAGGTTAATCTGGTTCTGAGAGGATCTGGTCTAGAATCCAGAGATTCCACTCAGGTTCACCAGTATTCTTGGGTTTTCAGAGTATTTAAACTTTATGTCCTAAGAGGCAGAGGGCATTTATCTCAACAGTGACAATATAGGCTGGTTCTAAGATTTTAAAAACACAAGAATGACCAAGAAATTTGTTATTAAAAGTGGGAATCACTTTGGTAAAGTGTGCCGAGGTAGCAGCCACAAATTTGGTATTTTCTCTACAACGAAGAAAAACCAGATTATTATACACTGGAGAGGGAAAATCTATCATCTATGCTGGTAACTAAATAACTTGTTTTCTAAACTCCTTTTCAATTCTAAGATTATATGATCAATGATTCTATGTTCTAAAGTGACATGACAGAGCCAGATTATGGTTATTAAATAATTAATAGTTGTCAGTAGTAGTAAAATATATATATATATATAAAAGAACATTCTTTTCATTAGACTGAACATAAAAAAATCGGCTTTAGATGCTATTAAATTAAAACAAATGGAACAGTTTAACATACCTACAACATTCTTCAAACCAACGTGCAACGTAATCCCACATATAATAAGGCTCAAAGGAATTAAAGAGAAGGTTGGCAGTTTTAATCAGCTCTGCTGTTTTCTTATTTTCCCTTAATTTACTAAAAAAGGAAAAGAGAAACAAACAAAAACTAAGAAATATCAACATTTATTTTTTTCAGAATTAAATTTGAGTGCAATGCTGTTAGGGCAGTACATATTCCTAGGTAGCTGCTAGAACATTGCTAGTGAGAAAATCTCAACAAGTCATTTTTATACATTGACATTCTATCACTTTATGTGTAGTAACTTTTCCAAATTCAGGTTCTCATAACTCAAATGTATGATCAAGATCAGAAATTAGTCTATAAGAAAAAGTATCTGTGCTTTCAGCAAAAGAAGAGCAAGCTATTTTTGAACTTTTGAGGGCCTGTTAATTTGGCATTACAGTCTTTTGTTTCCCTTGAAAATTATGATTCTTGGCTGAAAAGCAACAAAATAATACTGTAAGTTGCTGATTACTGAAATTAAATGATTATTGAAATTCCATCAGCGAAAAATAACTTAGTTCAAGTGGGGAACCTCTGGACTATTAAGCACCCACCTACCTACCATCTCCTGCCAACCTTTCTAACAATTAAAACAGTTGTTTTTATATATAGTGCGGTACTATCAATACGGCTAGCATATTATAGCACAAAAGACTAACTGAATACTCTATAGGGCAATATAGATTATCACGCAGAGTACAGAATGAAATTGAGTACCAGGGTAGTCAATATTAACTTTTCAAACAAAAAATACAGGAATATTTATCACAAGTCAAAATCTGTCTAAAAATATTTTAATATGTAAAACTGTGTTTTAGGAAAGCCCAGGTTATCTCCAAAGCCCACGAAGGAGACACAAATGGAAGGCAAATTAAGTAAAAGAAACTATAGTCTTGAAACCTTTGTCATAATGACAGGTGAGACTGGAAAACAGGTAGACTGCTGAAAGTAAAGAAATGAAAAAGACTTCGTCAACATGAATCTACCACTGACTTGGAGAAACGGATATGTTAATATTACATGACTTTCCTCAGGGATTAAAAAATATATATATTTATATATATACCTGAAAGAATAACCATAACTTGAAAAAAAAATGTTGAAAGAGCACCTGCTGCCCTTTGATTCATTTAACTCCATGTTCAATCTTTTTCTCAACTATGATTTGGTCTCCTGAGTGTGTCGAGTAACCAAGAGGCACAAATTCATGCAAACAACCAGGCCTAGTACCAAGCAAGGTACAACTTCCATCCCCAACTGACATGTGGCAGTAATCTCTTCTGAGTTTGGAAAGTGTGAATAAATTGCCTGGAATCTATATCTTCACATTAATTGCTAAATTTTAGTATTCTAACCAGAGAGATTGAGAACCAACCCTGGAATGTGGTGGTTGTACTATATAGTAGTACATGCCTATTTGAAAGGCTGTAAATGCCTATTTGTAAATGCCTATTTGAAAGATCAGTGCAGTTAATTATGAGAGTTCATATTGCCAAATACAGTAATATTTAAAATCAGATTTGCTCATTCAGAACTTAAATTTCACAGAGCAGTGTCTACTTCATGATTGTTAATAAATGAGAACATCTTTATATCATGCTTAGGTTTTTGGTAATCCACCTGCTTAACTGAGCATGATCCTTGCTGAACGGTGGTTCCATTTGAAGATCCAATTCTGCTTTGCACTGAGAATATAATGTTCTAAATACTTCAATTAGGACATCTTCCAGAATTACAGGTCCTAAAATTAATATACATATTAAAGGCAATAATTAATTAGCATTGACAAATCAGGATTATTTACAAATCGGCCTGATCATAGGATGCTTTAGAACTAGTATTTTGAAAAAAATTTTTTTTCTAGAAGCTATACTAAACTTCACATTTTGATCTGAACAAATGTTTACTTAACAACAGACTGACATAATAGAAATTACAAAATCACGGAAGTGTGGTTTGGCAGTTAATAGCAATATCCTTGGAAAAGTTATTTAACTTCTCCGAGCTTTGGTTTCCTCATCTAGAATGAGGATAATACCAAACTTACAGTGCTGTTACAGGATTGGGAAAAAGTATTCGTAAGGTGGGGAGCATAGTTTCCAGAATATAGTGAGTATTCAATAAATACTTATATTACTACTAATGTTATTTTAAGTGATACAAAAATGTACAAGGCAAATTTTGCTACGACAGATGCTAATCTTCTTAAAAAAATTTCTGGGCTTCATCTATAAACACACAATAGCTAAAATAAATTCTCAAAGCCGACGATGCAACTCAAGTTATTTTTATATTTAAAAATTTTCATTTTCATTTTAAGAGTTGGTGAGAAGACATGAATATTTGCTAAAATACCTGCATGTAACTTAATAAAATTACATACTTTATTGTTTCATTTTATTGTTTCTAATATTTTTGGTTTTTCTTAATTTGTCTCAGGTGCCATAACTAACTTCCCAATTAGATCTAGTATCTGGGAAATATACAATGAAGATAGGGAAAACACACAAAACAAGGGGGATGTGGGGGATCAAGCTGAGGGAGAGAACCCAGATATTTTTGTCCAGTCCTTGAATCTTGTAAACTATAAGACGGACAGTCATGACAGATCATAAATGCTTCAGTAACTTAATCAGGATTAGGAAGAGCTTAGACAGTATCTTTAAAATGACTTCTTCATTACAAATAGAGTATAAGGTAAAATATGTATATTTTACATGTATATATACATATATAGTACATATATAGCATAAGGTAAAATATGAGAACATATGGCTTGGATGTATACATCTGTATCTTCTTAATGTTCTAGAGTAAATTTTAGGTAAGAAATTGTTGAGAACCTGTATTTGAAGGCCACCTCAAAATATAGAAATTTCTCTATGTAATGACTTTTGTCTTATTTTTATTATGAAACAATACAAAACAACCACGCATGATCTTATGCCCTAGGACAGTATATATTACCTAGCTCAGGTTTGTCAAGTAAACTGATTAAAATACGAAAAGGTTTTAGATCCTGCATTAAAGTGCTCTCTTCTCCAAATCCATTCACTTGTAAGATCCCCACCATTGCCTTTAAAAGAGAAAAAGTATATTAGTCATTTAAATAAACAGATGCAAAGACATTTTCTTAAGAAAAAATTTAAATATGACCATAATGGAGATTTACATCTATTGCTTTTCTGAAGTTCTTTCACTGAAGTTAGCTTTTTTCCCCCTGCTAAGAGGGAAAAAAAGTTAATATTCATCCATCTTGAGGGAAAAAAAAGAGTGCTTAGATTTTCTCTAGAAAAAAAAGTGGAAAAATTAAAGAAAAAATCTAGAAAAATAAATTCATGAGTTATTTTGAGGTTTTTCCTAAAAGATATAAAAGTTTCTATTTAATACCATCATCAACAGGCCCCAAAGTATAGCACAGTACCATGACAGTGTCTGCCACTATTCAATTGTCTTCCCACTGGTAACTCAAAACTCTATTCTTACAACCTTACTCATTTAAAAATGCTTCAGATACCATGTATTTTCTGTTTGTTACGAGTTATCTTGAATATCTCATAATTAAAGTAAATATAATATAAAATAAAACTCTGGCTCGTTTTAACCCTTCCATTACAATAGTAGTTTTACCACATTAAGATTCCTCTTGCAACCCAAATTTCCATGAGGCTTCAGAGAAAAAATAACACAGGTTCTAGCTCATTTTTGGAAGAGCTCCAATTCATAGGGCAGACAGGTGAGAAGATGAAACTGTGTATTAATAAAGTCATGAGAACAAAATTAAGAAAAAAAATTTCCGGACTTACAAAGAAATAAGTCTATCTTAAAATTACTTACTCACTTTATTGTAATCATTTGCTCCTTATAGTTATTCTTAGGATATTAGTGAGCCTTGTCTCCACCCGTCAACGATGAACTAATTCAGGCAGGACTTGTCTTACATTTGCTGAGTAACTTCACTGATCAGGGGGTAACCAAAAAATAAAGTGAAAGCATTCATTACCTGGACCAATAATTCTTTTGAAAAGGTAGTGAAATAGTAAGTGGCATGTTCTTCAGGATTACTGTGTCTTGTGCTTCTGGGTCCTATGATAGCACCGTTGTTATCAAAACCTCCATGGAAACAAATAGCACAAAAAATTAAAATGGAATTCTCAAAACTGTCGTTCACTAAATACCAAAACAGCAAATATCTCAAAAACAGCACCAAACACTTACCAATTAGTAGCCCAATCAATGTCAGCAAGAGAGATCATTTTAGACAGTTTAATAAAGGGAAACCAATTCAATACATAAGTATCATAGTATTCTTCCAGCATTATCCTCTACTTGTTTTTCAATCTTACAAAGAGTGAAATAACTGAAGACTCAGAAAATCCATGATAAATCCAGTATCTTTTCACTCTCGGCAGTAAGGAGTTGCGAAGGCAGGTCAAACACTCACAAAAAGTATGGAAGAACAAAGAACTTACTGCTTGAGTGGGAGACTGGTAAGGAACCATGTGGAAGACAATAGGAATTGTTCCAATTCCTCTGATGACTTCAAAGTCTTGGAAATTATGGTATTATTTCAATTATTAATTTATCTTTGTCTATATACTCACAGTATAACAGCCTCAATTTATAAGAGGAAAAAAATCTTGTCAAAGGAAACAAGACTTATGGTTTAAAATAGCCTCTATTGTTAAGGAGATTTTGGAATTTCTTCATATGATACACAACACTATATTTTTATCATCTATTTAAGCAGACTATGAATTTCTTCATTTAGGACTTACAAACAATTTGATAATACTTATGTATGGCAAATTTCCCTCTGTCTTTCCTCAGCTAAGACCATACACATCAAAAACCTACCAAGAAGCCATGCATAAAGTCTCCTGTTCAGGGACATATCCCTCCTCAGTACTACGTGAAGGGCTGCTGACAAGATCCTGATCATATCTGGTCGAGTGGCCTGAAAAAGTTAGAAATGTGGTTGTACTTAAACACATACAAAGACATAGTCCTTTTTCCTCTTAAAAAAAGTCCCACTTTGCAATATACTCATGTTAGTGCTTAGGAGGTAGTTTCATATAGGACTCATGTGACTGTTCAAACACAAGAATGACTACTTCCATTTTACAGATTAGGAAACAGTAAGAAAAGGTAGTACAGCTATTTAGTTGCATAACTCAATTATTTTAATTTCCAGTTTAAAGTCTTTATCTTATCCAGTATTAGCAAGATCTAAACATAAAACAAACAAAAAATGGAGCAAAATGGAACAGATTCAAGAAAATCATATGCCTTTAGTCTTTCACATTCCTAGTGGTGTCAACTGGCGGTAATTATGTTAGAAGATGACTATCTTCATCAATTTCAAGTCTTTCATTTTCTGGCCTTTTAAACATTTTTATATTATAGTATTTCAAACATACAGAAAAATAAAGAAAACAATCTAATGAATGCTTTTGTACCCATATCTACCTTTAACACATCTTATTTTTTTTATTTTACTACAGATCTTCTAAAGAGAAAATTCACTTTTTCTTTGCCTTTCCTTACAGCTTTAATTAGATGTTCAAAAAATGATTTCTTAATGAAGGTCTGGTTTTAGCTAAAAGAGGTGAAGTTAAAAGTAAAAAGAAGGCAGCTAATTAAATTAGCTGTTAATTTCAGTATTACTAGATAATCACTTTAGAATCTTGGAGTCTAAGCATTAGAAGGTAATGTGGAAATCAACTAGTCTAAAAATCACTCTAGAATAAAAAAACCAGACCTCACAGGGACTAAGTACTTAACCTAATTCAAATACTTGGTTAGTGACTCACCTGAATAGCAAATGGACTTTTTTTTTTTTAAATGTAAACATTTTTTTTTTTTGAGAACAGACTTTTTAATCATTGACTTGTCAACTTTTCGGTACACTACGCTCCTTGACAGTACTAGAAAAGGATTCACCCAGCTTATTTATTTTTAAAGGAATCTTAGAAATTTAACTGAGATGTTACAGAACACAGATTATCAATAGATGAAAAAGTATGGTCATTCATCTGAACACAGATGCCTTTTATTAATCTAAGCAATTCTCAAAGTGTGGTTCCTGAACTCCTGGGGATTTCTAAGACCCTTTAAGGAGGTCCATAAGGTAAAAACTGTATTTCTAACAATACCAAGATGCTATCTTGCCTTCTTAGATGTGTTGACATTTGCTCTGATCAAGTAATACTCGGTAAACCTGCGAGCACCTGAGCTCAAACAGAAACAATATAGCAGTGCCATCTACTGTACTTGGAGTCGGGATGTTTTTACTGTCATGTACTTACAGTAAAATTAAAAAAAAAGAAAAAAAAGCCAGTTTCACTTAGGAATGTTGTTAATGAAGCAGAAAAAAGTTTATTTTATTAAATATTAGCTCCTGTACACAAGTCTTTTAATATTGTATAATGAAATGGGGACTATACACAAAACACTTTTGACATTACATGACGGATGTCTTGAGGAAAAGCACCTGTGTGACTGCTCAAATTGTGAGCTGTACTACCCATTTTTGTTTTGTTTTTTTACCAAATACCACTTTTACCTGAAAGAGGGACTGATGACACAAACTATGATTACTCAGGCTTGAATACCTAGCAGATATTTTCTCAAAAATAAAGTGAGGCTGTCACTTCAAGAAAAACATTTAATATTCATCATTACAGATAATAAATTTTGAGCTTTCAAGAGAAAATTAGAATTGTTTTTAAGATTTTAAGTAATCTCTACACCTAACATGGGGCTCAAACTTAACCCCAAGATCAAGAGTCATATGCTCTACCAACTGAGCCAGCAAGGCACCCCAAGAAAATCAGAATTTTAGAAAATCTGTATTTGGCTTGAAATAGTACATATTGAATTGAATTAAACTGGCCTGGCCTGAAAGCTTCCCAATACCTAAAAAACTTTACCAATGATATCAGTGGTAGTAGTAAGCAATGTGATAGTTTGCTATTGTGTTAATCTCTGCAAGATCTGCATAATTCAGTGAAGTAGCATTTTCCAAATAACCATGATGTTACAAAAGCGTGTTTGGTGGTGCCTGGGTGGCTCAGTCAGTTTGGCGACAAACTCCTGACCTCAGCTCAGCTCTTGATCTCAAGGTCCTGAGTTTGAGGTCCGCCCCATGCCCAGCAAAGAAACAAACAAAACCTTACTTGGTTAAAAGATGTATTCAAAGTACAAGACAGATCAGCAGATTCTAATGAAACAGAATATGGAAAGTTCATTGATTTGGTTTCAGATTCCATACTGCAATTAATATTTTTAAAACTACAGCTTACTGAGTTTTGGTGTAGTATTGAAGAATATGCTGTTTTAACAACAACAACAAAAGACTGGTGAAACACTCCTCCCCTTCCCAATTACATATCAGTGAGAGCAGATTTCTTTCCATATATTTGAACTGGAAGAAAAAAAATCACAACAGACTGATCGCTGAAGCAGATTCTGCTCTGTACTATTAGACCAGTTGTGGAAAAATAAAACAATGCTACTCTATTCACCAATTTTTTTAATGTGTTGGCAGAGTTACTTTCATAAAGTGTTATCTAGACTAACATAACTATGTTATTGTTACCTTTATTTCTATTTATTTATTTATTTAGATTTCACCTATTCATTTCCAAGAGAGAGGGGGAGAGGGAGAGGGAGAAGGAGACTCCCCGCTGAGCCAACAGCCCGACTTGGGGCTTGATCCCAGGATCCCGAGATCATGACCTGAGCCAAAGGCAGATGCCCAACCGAGGGGAGGAGGCTTGATTCCAGGACCCTGGGATCATGTCCTAAGCCGAAGGCAGATGATTCACCAGCTGAGCCACCCAGGCACCCCAGGATCCTCAATATTTTTAAAGAGTATAATAGGGTCCTAAAATTAAAACATTTGAGAACTGCTGATCTATCTAACATCAGATATGATGATTATAGATATTTTCACAAAATCTTGAAAAGTACTGATGTCTTGGGGTACCTGGGTAGTTCAGTTGGCTAAGCATCCGACTATTGATTTTGGCTCAGGTCGTGATCTTAAAGGTTGTGGGATCAAGCCCCCTGTCTGGCTCCATGCTTAGCAGGGAATCTGCTTCTCTCCCTTTCCCTTCCCCTCCGCATGTGTGCTTGCTCTCCTCTCTCTAATAAATAAATTAAAAAGTTTTTATAAAAATACTAATGTCTTTCAATCTTATTTTGAAAAAAAGCAAAAACAAAAACAAAACTGTTCTTAAAAAAAAAAAGATTTATTTATTTTAGAGAAAGTGAGAGTGTTGGGGGAGGGCAGGGGCAGAGAGAGAGAGGAAGAGAAGCAGACCCCGGCTGTGTGTGGAGACCCATACAGGCTGCATCTCAGGACCCTGATACCATGACCTGAGCTGAAATCAAGAGTCGGTTGCTTGGGGAGCCTGGGTGGCTCAGTTGTTAAGCGTCTGCCTTCGGTTCAGTCAAGATCCCAGGATGCTGGGATGGAGCCCCACATCAGGCTCCCTACTCAGTGGGAGGCTTGCTTCTCCCTCTTCCACTCCCCCTGCTTATATTCCCTCTCTCACTGTGTCTCTGTCAATAAATAAATAAATAAAATCTTTAAAAAAAAAAAGAGTTGGTTGCTTAACTGACTGAGCCACCCATGCGCCCTGCTTTCCCCCAAACTACTGTTAAGAAAGTAAGAAGTCACTTCTTGATTACTGTTGATGTTAGCACACATTTCCGATATGGAAAAGAACACTCACTTAAAGACACAAGTATTAGAGATTAGGACCAACTTTCCATGAAATAAGTAGAGAGAGTCTAAGAACCCATCAGCTGCTGAAGCTATTAACAGCAATCACTTTTGGGACAATGTAATGAAGGCTCTCTTAAGCTATGATTACAATCAATACTTGCTTAAAATTGATTATAATATATGAAAGATATGGAAAGAGGAAAAGTTGAGAACAAAGATGATTTGTCTTCATCCATATTCTCAAGTAATCTAAAACTCCAGGAGAGTAATAGGGGGAAAATATAATTGGATATGGGTAGGGTACCTATTTTTAATAAAAAAACATTAAACACAGTTATTGGTTTTATAATACATATTATAAAAGGTAAGGCTTAAGAAAATCTTCTTGGCTGGTAGGAATACCGAGGTGGTACATTAAGAAAGTACTGAAGGAAATTCAGCTAACAAAAGGTTGAGAAACAATGGTCTAAATGAGATTACAAATTAAGTTCTTCCCAATTTAAATCTACCATGACTTAATCCCTTAGATCTTGCTGAGTGTGTGTGTGTGTGTGTGTGTGTGTGTATATATATATATATATATATATATACACACACACACNACACACACACACACACACACACTGAAGGACTAATAATGTTGAATGCGTAGAAGGGAAGAAAACAATGGGAAAGTTTAAGAGTAAAGGTCAATACATTTTTTTCAACAAAGACCCAGGTAATAAATATTTTAGGCTTTTGAGCCATATACATTACTTCAGCATAGTCTTCTTTCTTTTATGAGTCTTTAAAAAAATCAAACTCATAACTACCTGATGAGCTGTTTGTGCACCCTCATACTGGTAAGTTTAGACTTATACTGATGTCCCAGCAGGTGTTTCTGTGAAAAGCCAGAGGCAGAATAAAAGCCTCTGGATTAAGGGTGGGAAATTTCAAAAACAGAAAATGTGGACAGTTTTTGTCCCAATTACGGACCATAGGCAATGAGGTGTGAAATTCTTCAATTATTAATAATTCAATTTCAAACTGAATAAATAAAAATGTGAGCATGACAGATCATATGAAAATTCACTAGTTATCTACTAACCATAGTTCTTACAAAAACCCAAAATAATAGTCTTTTCTGCTAATGACTTTTTAGAAATAAACATCCTTTTCCAAGGTAGAAATTTTCCTTCTTACTCCTTTTGTTCTTCCATTCTGAATGTTCACATATTGCTGTTCTACATAACTCCTCATCAAACTTTAGAACTCAAAAGAATTCAGACTACCTCTTTAAAAATGAAGACACTGATTACATTTCCACCAATGACACTTCATTCATGATTTGTTAACTGTTCTCATTTTTTTTTAAAGATCTTATTTATTTATCTGACAGAGAGAGACACAGTGAGAGAGGGAACACAAGCAGAAGGAGTAGGAGAGAGAGAAGGAGGCCTCCTGCAGAGCAGGAAGCCCTATCCAGGGCTAGATCCCAGGACCCTGGGATCATGACCTGAGCCGAAGGCAGACGCTTAACAAATGAGGCACCCAGGCGCCCAACTGTTCTCATTTGTTTTTGTTTTGTTTTGTTTTGTTTTTTTTAAAGATTTTATTTATTTATTTGACAGAGAAGAGAGAGATCACAAGTAGGCAGAGAGGCAGGCAGAGAGAGAGGAGGAAGCAGGCTCCCTGCCGAGCAGAGAGCCCGATGTGGGCCTCGATCCCAGGACCCTGAGATCATGACCTGAGCCGAAGGCAGAGGCTTTAAACCGCTGAGCCACCCAGGCGCCCTAACTGTTCTCATTTGTAATAAAAGTACTAGAGAATGCCACAGTGACTGAATGTTTGGCTTTCAAACAGCCAACTCTGCTAAGGGTCTGACATACATCACCAAATCGCCAAACCAAGAAAAGGTAAATTACATCAAGACAGAGATAACGGCTGAGTAGAAGGCCTGGGTCTCAGAGTCCTGCCTCACTCAGAGGTAGCAATGATTTATCTCTTGTTTTTTCCCAGGTTAGAACTTTTTTAAAGGTATAAAATAATCTATTTCAATTCCCATGTTCTTATGCAAATCGATAACCTCCCTCCTCAGCCCCCCCAAATTTCCACAAATTCTACTCCTTAAAAAAGGAACTGTTCGGGGCACCTGGGTGGTTCACTTAGTTAAGTGTCCGACTCTTGATTTCAGTTCAGGTCTTGATCTCAGAGTTATGAGTTAAAGCCCTGAATGTATTGTATGTAGTATGTATTGTACTTACCAGTTCATTAGACAAAAGAATTCAACTTAAATCCAACTTAAAAATAACTACATATCAGGAATCTATGATTTTCTAAAGAATTCCTTATATTAATGTCATTATTAATGCTTTACCTGACTCATGTGGAATGGAAAACAGAAGAGTATGAGGTCCAGTGTGCTTCTCTGTACAAGTACACTTGAGTCCTGCACCGAAGTACTTACTGCTTCTACCTGAAATAAGAGAGCCTTTAATATCTACTGCCTCTTACATGGGAAAAGATTTACAATGCAAGTGGAACGCTTCATTTTCTCCAATAGATAGAAGTGTCCTTCTCAGTTTCTTATCACTTATTAAATGTATTTATATTATTTTGAATAGGTAAATATATCATGATGGTTTAAAAAAAATTAAGGCACACCAGAGAGTATATACAGCAAAAAGTTCTCTCCCATATTTGTCTCCCAACCACTCAATTTCCTTTTTGCATGCAAACAGTATGACTAGTGAATATTTCCTACAAATATAAGTAAATAAAAACACACATACATATATCCCAAATTTTGCCTTTTTCTTTTAATAATAGATCTTAGAGATCTTTCCTTAACACTATATACAGAGCTTCATTTTTTATGGCTAAAGAAATACTCTATTTCACAGATGAATCCTAATTTTTTAATAGGCTTCTAATGATAGATATTCATGCTGTTTGTAAATATTTACTACTGTAAATAATGCTGCAATATACAGATGTACAAGTACCCTTATAGGATAAATCCCTTAAAACAGAACTGCTGGGTCTTGGGGTATATGCATTTGCAATGTAAATAATGCGATACATTGCATTAAGGTTATATATATTTATATTCCCACCAGCTTTGTGTGACAATTTGTTTTTCCATGTTTACCCATGTGTGGTTTTTTTTTTTTCATTTTTGCCAATCTGATACATGAAAGTTGGCATCCTGGTATAGTTAGATTTTTATTTCTATCATAAGTAACATTGAGCGTCTTTTCATATGTTTGAGTTAGTTTTATTTCCTTTAGGTTAATTATCTGCTCAAATCCATTTTTCTACTTATTAATATTTGCCTACTTATTTATAGTAGCTCTTTGAATAATACGGAGGGTAGTCCTCTTGTGTTGTGTTACAAATAGTTTTCCAATTATGTCATTTTTTAAAGAAACAAAAAAGCGACTTGCTTAAAATTTCCATTAAGTTATTAAAAGGAAATGTAACAATACACTTTAAAATCTGCATAAAAATGGTATAGTCATTTTGGAAAACAGTTTGGTGGTTTCTTAGAAACTTACACTAAAAGAAGACAGAGGAATAACTGTTTGTGATCTTGGATTAGATACAATTTCTTAGAAAAATAACCTAATACCAAAAGCAAAAATGACAAAAGGTAAAACAGATAAATTGGACTTGATCGAAATTAAAATTTTCCTGCTTCAAAGGACAGCATTAAGAAAGTAAGAAGACAAGTCCACAGCATGGGAGAAAATAATTTTAAATCATGTATACAAAGGGTTTAATATCCAGAATATATAAAGAACTCCTATAACTCAACAACAAAAAGAGAAATAACACAATTTAAATAAGGGGCAAAGAATTTGAAGAGACATTTCTCCAAAGAAGATAGAAAAATGACAATAACCATAAGAAAATATGTTCAATATCATTAGTCATTAGGGAAATGCAAACCAAAACAATGAAATATTTTACACGTGCTAAGGTGTCTATTATAAAAAGACAATAACAAGTGTTAAAAGGGATGGGGAGAAATGGGAACCCTCATATGTTGAGGGGGGAAATGCAAATTGGTACAGTCACTTTGGTAAACAGTTTGCCAGTTCCTCAAGAAGTTAAACCCAGAGGTAACTTATGACCCAGCAATTCCACTACTAAATGAAATGAAAACCTATGCTCACACAAAAACTTACACATCAATGTTCAGAGAATTATTCATAACAGCCAAAAACAATTATCTGATGGACAGATAAATAAAATGTGGTATTATCCATACAATGCACTATTATTCAACCATAAAAAGGAATGAACTATTAATACCAGCTTCAACATGGATGAATATTAAAACTATTGATAAGTGAAAGAAGTCATTCATAAAAGGCTATCTGCTGTATAACTGCATTTGTATGAAATGTTCAGAATAGGTAAATATATAGGAACAGAAAGATTAGTGGTTGCCAGAGGCAAGAGTGAGGGGAAAAAGGTGGTGTGATTAATGACTATGGGGTTTCTTTTTGAGGTGATGAAAATGTGCTAAAAATTAGGTAGTGATAACTGCACAACTTTGTGAATATACTAAAAAACCACTGAACTATACAATCCTAAGGATAAATATTACAGTATGTGAATTGTATCTCAATAAAGTTGTTCTTTAAAAAAAAGTAAACAGACCTTTACCACGTGAAATAGGAATCCCATTCCTAGGTATTTCCCTAAGAAATAAAAACATATGTCTCCACAAATAACTCTATGCAACTGTTTACAGCAGCTTTATTCATTACTGCCCAAACCAGAAACAATCGTTTATTAACTGGTGAATGAATAAACAAATCACAGTACATTCATGCAACGTGATACTACACAGCAGTGTAAAGGAACAGACCACTGATATGTGCAAACACATGGATAAATCTCCAATGTGTTCTACAAAGCGAAAGAAACCAGACTTAATGGCTGATACTGTATGATTCCATTTATATAATATTCTAGAAAAAGTACAACTACAGGAACAGAAATCAGACCAATGTTTGCAAGGGCCTGGGAGTATAGGGGAAGAGAAATAACTACAAAGCGGCCCAGAAAAACTTTTTGGAGTGATGTAGTCTTTATTTTGATTATAGTATTGGTTACTTGATTGTAGGCATCTGTCCAAATTCATACAACTGTACACACAAGATGTTATTTTCAGTGTATGTTAATTAGAGTTTAATATATGTAACCAAAAATCTGCATAAAAATCTCAGTCATTTCATAATCATATGGGAAAAAAGTACAGGATGATTAACGGTAATTTTTTAAAAAAACTTTTCATAGTGACTTATGAGGGTTTGTTTTTTATTCCTTGCTAATTTTCACAGTATAGCACTCTAGAGAGACAGAAGGTTTCCTTCTGTTCTTAATGTAGAAATTAAAAAGTATAAGCAATCAATGTGATTTTTTGAGTCCTATCTTTCACCATTTCCTTTGGTACTTTATCTTCTTGTACAAATTCAATACAGAATCTAGCTGTCACTTTGTCGAAAATCCATCTTTCGTATAAGGAAAGCTATGATTGAGGAGAAGGTCCCCTTTGGAATAATTAATGTGGCTATGTTAACAGTGGTCTGATCAGTTAGTAAGATGGTAATAACGACCATATATTCGCTTGAATAACAGCTGGAGATAACATATAACCCACAATTCCTTTCCCATGAAAAAAATTTTTGAAGCTTTTAAAAACAATACTTAGTGACTAATTTGGTCTTTAAGTTTCCTTAATGAAAAATGTAGTAAGTTCCATGGAAACAGGGACTCTGTTCGTGGTACAATTCTCACTATCTGTCTGGAATAGTGTGCCTAGCTCTGAAGAAGCAGGTTAGGTGAGCAACCATACATAGACATACCATTAGTTCAATATCACTGCCAATTATATAAAGTTGATCTTCCATGGAAAGCTTCCTGTTCAAATGGGCGAGAACGTATGTGATTCCTGGTAACCGTACAGCAGGACTGGTAAGGAGGCTACCCCAGAGAGCACTGTAGAAGGCTGACTGGTCCACTGCAGCAGCAACCTTTTCCAACAAGGTGTTTGTTCTGAGGTACAAAATAAAGTGGCTTAAGAAGACAAGCATTTAGTTTCACATTGTTAAAAACAAATTCTCCTCTTCCAGAATGTATGAAAGAATTCACACTGTTGTTCCATGCTTTGCCCTGGACACAAGTGTGTTAGACTAGAAGTGTATACTCCAGAGGACTGGATTTCATTCTTGGCTCCCCCATTTACTAGCTGTGAAATTTGGAAAAGTCACTTAATCTTTCTTCAGTTCCATGTCCTAATCTGTAAAATGAAGATGATAACAACAAAAACAACATCCCCAGTCCTATACATCTTAGTTGATAGTAATCTTACAGCAGAATATATTTTCTGTTGAATTTCAATGATTTTTTTTTTTAAGTAGGCTCTACACCCAGTGTGGAGCCCAACATGGGGCTTGATGTCATGATCCTAAGATCAAGACCTGAGCTGAGATCAAGAGTCAGATGCTTAACTGACTAAACCACCCAAGTATCCCTCTACGAAAATTTTTTTTAAAGATTTGAGAGAGAGCACGCACATGTGTGCTGCACATGTGCACAGGGGGAGGAGTAGAGGGAAAAGAAGAGAGATAATCTCAAGCAGGCTCCCTGTGGAGCCCAACAACCTTGGGTTCAATCTCACAACCCATGAGATCATGACCGACCTGAAATTATGAGTTGGACACTTAACTGAATGAGCCATCCAGGTGTACCCCTCCCTTAAGTAGACTCCATACCTAGCATGGAGCTCAGTGTGGGTCTTGAACTCATAATCCTGAGATCAGGACATGAGCTGAAATAAAGAGTCGGATGCTTAACCAAATGAGCCACCCAGGTGTTCCCCGCCCCCCACCATGAATTCTTAAAGGACGTTTTCCAAATGTTTCCTTCTCTTCGAACTCATATTATGTAATTCACAATAACTTTAAAAGTTTGCTGGAGATTCTTGCAGGGGAGCACAGCTACTCATATAGCCTTGAGCAAAGAATGGTCCTCCTCGGGCGCCTGGGTGGCTCAGTGGGTTAAAGCCTCTGCCTTCGGCTCAGGTCATGATCTCAGGGTCCTGGGATCGAGGCCCGCATTGGGCTCTCTGCTCTGCAGAGAGCCTGCTTCTTCTTCTCTCTCTGCCTGCCTCTCTGCCTACTTGTAATCTCTCTCTCTAAAAACAAAACAAAACAAAACAAAACAAAAAAAAGAATGGTCCTCCTCTATTGCCGAAGGTTGTCTGTCCACTTCGATCAAGCACACAGCTTCAGGAGGGACACACATGAAAAACAGTGAAGGACGAAGAGGTCACCTGCCTAGCCAGCCATGTCAGTTGAATCAACCCTAGTGATCAATGGGGTGACAGATGTCACACCCAGACTGCCCTCACATCCTGTAATTAATAAAACTTCAATCAGACCTATACCAAAATCAAAGATGTGTTATTGCTTTATTAAGGACTACATTTAAAAATAAATTACTTTTGATTTATTTCAAGCATAGAATAACACAATACCTAAAAATTGCTTACACTGTAGTATATTAGAGTCAGAATCAAAAGAATCTGATGATGCATTCTACTGCTTACTTGCTATGTAATTTAACTTAACACTATACTCCCTTATGGCCTTAATATATCTAACGATTAAAAGAACATGTTTATAAATCCCTTTATTAGAATTTGTGTGGAATAACTGCTAAAACATAATGTTATGGTCTGAATGTTTGTGTCCCCTCAAAAGTCATGTTAAAACCTTATCTCCTAGGGCCTTTAAAGAAGTGATTAAGTTAAAACGAGGCCCTAAGGGTAGGTCCTCTTCCAGTCTGACTGGTGTCTCTATAAGAAGAAGAAATTGGACACACACAGAGACCCCAGAGTTTCATGCATCCAGAGGGAACACTATGTGAGGACATAGAAGGTGGCCATCGGCACATAAGAGAGTGGCCTCAGAAGAAATCAGTTCTGCTGACACCCTGATCTTGAACTTATAGCCTCCAGAACTGTGAAAATAAAGTTTTGTCTTAGCCATCCAGTCTGAACTGTTTCGTTACGGTTGACTGAGCAAACTAATATACCACATAATTAGCTATAGATAGCCATTATAATAATAAATACCCTGTAAGAAAAGTATGGGGTTCATGAGAGGGTATAGTAAAGGCACCTAAACCTTTCTGGCCTGGAAAATGGAGGGACTCTCAAAAATGTGACATTGTAGTTGAGATCTGAAAGGGGATGATTTAGCCTGGGGAAGAGCCTTCCAATCAATCTTAGTTTTGTGCTACCATCACTCCCATGCATACATGAGACACCTTTATAGGAGTTCTGACAATACTAACTCCATCTTGTTCATATTTTCTTAGTGACCTCTCTTAGGGCTTATATGTTCCAGGATCCCCGGAGATGAATATACATACCTTAGAAATGCCCACAAAGGCTGGGATGAGAAGAGGCTTGTTCTGGCCTCCCATGAATTTATTAACGATAATTTAGGTTCTCCCCTTCTTGACACAGGTGGTGCCATAAAATAACTAAAGGTTAGCTGTCAGTTAGGTGTATGCAAACCCTTTGGGTGCGTTTGAACCCTTTGATCTTAGTACGGTGCCCTTTTGCATGTCTCTTCCCTTTATAAAATCTGTACATTAAGGTCTGGATTTTTCAGAGAATAATTGTGCAGCTGCTGTGGATTGTTCTCTGCCCGATCCCCCTTGTCAGCAAGTTACCCTGAATAAAACTCTTTGTAAACTGAAAACAAACAAACAAACAACAACAACAACAAAACAAAACGAAAAAAAACCAACCCTATCTCCCCAAAATGATGACATCAGGAGAGGCAGAGCCTTTGAGAGGTGCTTAAGTCATGAGGGTGGAAATCTCATGAATGAGATTAGTGTTCTTATGAAAGAAATCCCACAGAACTCCACAGTCCCCTCCACTGTGTGAGGGGCCAGGCAGGAGGCTCCAATTATGAACCAGGAAGAGGGCCCTCACCAGAACATGACCTTGCTCATGCTGATATTGGACTTCCAGCCTTTAGAACTCTGACAAATTTGTTGTTTATAAATTACCCAATCTGTGGTATTTTGTTATAGCAGCTCAAATGGACTAAGACACATAACGACACCAATCACAGAGATACCACACTCATAAAAATCATTATTACGTTAAATTTTTAATTGTGACTAGCAGACTTATAAAGTGCTTCCCTTAGAATTAATGTAACAATTAGAAACAAAACTCAGTTATACACTAAATGAAATTATGTCATATGTTTCTAAAATCATAAGCAAGTGAGTAAAAGAGTTAACAAAAGAAAATGGTAAGTTTTTAGACATAAATTTTATTTTCTCCAAGTAGCTTAGGAAGGTAATCCAGTATTTTCAGGATTAGATTCTTACTGTATTATAGGAACATATGAACCACAATAAAATAGAGTAGCTGGTCAATGCACCAGAATAAATTATTTAAATTTAAATCGCTAAGTGTACTCATAAAATAAACTTGGCGTTTTCTGTTTCTGTCACCTCAACTCACAACTGCCTTTTTGGGAAGAATATCAGTAACAACCTACTAAACATAGTTAATGCCATCATGCACTGTCTATAACTATAAACTTCCTAAGAAGTAATAATAGGCTCCAAAATACATTCATTCAAATTTTCTTTAAAAAGTTCAACTATCGGGCGCCTGGATGGCTCAGAGGGTTAAAGCCTCTGCCTTCGGCTCAGGTCATGATCCCAGGGTCCTAGGATCGAGGCCCACATCAGGCTCTCTGCTCAGCAGGGAGCCTGCTTCCTCCTCTCTCTCTGCCTGCCTCTCTGCCTACTTGTGATCTCTCTCTCTGTGTCAAATAAATAAATAAAATCTTTAAAAAAAAAAAAGGTTCAACTATCAAGAGCATCATGTCACAGCTAGTGAAACATCACTATACTTGGTGTTAGGCTCTTTTCCCACCACTAATAACTTAAAAACTGTTAGCACATGGTCCAATTTCCCATTCTTTTATTAAGTTCCTACATATTGATTATTTTCAATTATGGGTTGCAATTTTTTGAGTGACTTATAGTGCTAGGCACTGGACTAAGTGATTTCATTATCACAGTAACAGAATGGAACAAGTATTGTTTGTTTTATAGATGATGAAACTAAATAAAGTTCTGAAATGTTGAAAAAGCATTCCTAAGCTGTCAAGTGTCTGTCGAGCTAGGATTTGAACCCAGTCCACCTACCTCCCAAGTTTGTGTTCTTACAACCTACCTATATTTTCAGTGCGGTACACAAATTAGATATAGTACAATATTTTTTTGTTGTTATAGAAACCTTCAGGTCATATACTGAAGTGTCTAGAATAATTAATTTTTGTGGTGTTAAAACATTATTAATCCTAAGATTAAAAAATCCAAAGATTTGCTGACAAATCTATGACTCTGCTTACTTAGTTGCACCAATAACAGCATCACCTTACCTCTCATAGTACTCCGATCCTTCTTCTAAGCCAGGCAGAATACCAGTCAGCAATCCTTGTAGACCAGGCTTCAGTGTTTTACCCAAAGGCAGGTAATAGATCTCATACAAACTTAGCAATGTTGGTTTCACAGACATGGCAGCATTAGCAAGAAGAGGAAATAACCCAGAACTATTTTAAAAAATAGAAACAAAAGGGGTGGGGAGAAGCGCATCAACTACAAAACATTAATTCATATGTACCTACATATATATATATATACACACACACATATATATATACACATATATGTGTGTGTATATATATATATACACACACATATATATACACATATACACACACACACACATATATATATATAAATCTTGATTTATATTTTGATGAAATAGTAAGTTCTATTGCTCGACTCAAAATGATATCCTCTTCTACATCCACTTACTCAACCCAGGTCTCTCAGGTCTCTCGCGTAAGCTTCATACTCATAAACCCAGTGGCCACTCAGCTATTTCACAAAATCTTCAAATTTAACAATTTCAAAATATGGTATCATCATCCATCTGATTGACCAAAAAACTGTAAATTTAGGAGTGATCCTTGACTCTTTTAAAAAAATCTTGTCCTCTAACTTGTACTCAAATCACCAAGATTTCTCTCCAAGTCACTCTTCTAGATACTTCTTTGAATACTGTAAATCATCTCCATCTCTACCAGACTTTTCCCTAGAAGACACAAGCATTATATAAAGCTCAATCATCCTGACTTAACAGGTACTGCTTCAGTATTGTCCTGAAGCACCGGTCCTCAGGAAAACCTTTCACTGGTTTCCTTTTGCCTTTCATATACAGCCTAGTTTAATGTAGCTTTTAACATTTTTTGATGTTTTGCTACTACATACCTCTGTACAGCCCACATAAGGTGACCAATTTTGCTCTTGGGACTTCTGCTCCAGCTATACTGAAGAATTCCTTTCAGATTTGTTTTAGAGCCTTCCATGCTCTTTTTAGTGTCCAGGCCTTTCCACATGCTGCTCTAACAGGTTCAATTCCTGCTCCTTTACTTACATCCTTTTTGTTGTCTGGTGACCCCTAGACTTTAAGGAATTAGTCTAACCCATTTCCTAGAGGAGACTGTCTTCAAATTAGACTAGGTTAGGCTTCCCATTTTGTGTTCCCATAGTATCCAATACTTACTTATTCTAGTAAGTAATTCTGTACTTACTGAGTAATTCTAATAGGTAGATCTGTAAATAACAGAAAGCAAGGGACCATGACCATCTTTTTGTTCCTAGGACCAAACCCTCTTGCACTTAAGTGCATAACAAATACATAAAGATTCTCTTGATCCTAGTTTATATAGTAAATAGAGGTCATCAAGAGAGAACTCTCTGTTTCTCACTTTTCTGCCTCCAATTTTAGGTAGTCTAAATTTACAGTTGAAGCCTCAAAACTATCTTCCTCTAAAAGCACCAGAGCTCAATGCCGGCTTCTGCCAAGTTCCTGCTTCATCCATTTTCCTTTTATCCCCCCTCTAACACCTCTCTCTCTCTCTCTCTTTTTTTTAAGATTTTATTTTTCAAATAATCTCTACACTCAACATGGGCTCGAACATACAACACTGAAATCAAGAGTTGCATGCTCTACCAACTGAGCCAACTAGGCGCCCCCTATCCTATAACTTCTGTCTTTCTTCTTCCTCTTAGATCTTTGCCTTTCAACACAATTGTGTTCAATCTTATTCAGTGTACCTGGGTGATCTCAATTATTCTCAAGTCTTCAACTGCCACCTAAATGCAGGCTGCTGTAAAATCTCTAGCCTGAGGTCCAAATTTGTTTTACCAAAAGCTGATTTTACATATAATATTTTATGGTACTCAAACTGCACATCCAACCTTCTTAGTAACACTGCTGTGTACTGCATCATGTTAAGAAAAAAGAAGCTTAAAAAAAGTGGCAATGTGATATTTTACCATATAACAATTTGTTCAACTTTAAAATTATCTGTATATAATTATGCTCAACCATAAACCTTGAGATTAAAGAAATTACAAATGAAAAATATAAAGTCCAACATTAATATAAACTTTAGTTTTTAAATTAGCTACACTTTTAGAAACTATAGAATAGTCATGTAATTTCACTCCATGATGTATAAGAAAGTCTGCTATATCAGAAATGTTTTCCTAGGTGTGATATTACAGAGATAATTTACTATTCTGATAAAACACACTGCTGACAAAATCAGAGATACTGCAATTTTGTAAAAAAAACTTTTTTAAGGTAAACTTTGTGTTACTGAAGAGCTGAAAAGTGGCAGGCATGACTTATAAAGTCTTGCATTAAGAAAGGAAAATCTACCACCTCTGAAACTAATAGTGCAATAAATGTTAACTAAATTGAATTTAAATAAAAAAATTTTAAAAAAGAAAATCCATCAGTTATTAGAGAATTACACGCAACACTGATTCAGAAATTCTTGGCTTTTCTTTTTAAATCCTGTTTTTGGAATACAGTATTTATTGCTATTACAAATAACCAAGACATCCATGCAGAATTTAAAGACAAATATATGCCCACTAAAGGAGACCAGCAATGCTAAAAGTTGGTTTTCATTTTTTAAAAAATTTATTTTAGCATTGCCTGGGTGGCTCAGTTGGTTAAAGCATCTGCCTTTGGCTCAGGTCATGATCCCAGGGTCCTGGGATCGAGCCCCACATCGGGCTCTCTGCTCAGCGGGGAGCCTGCTTCTTCTGCTCCCTCTGCTGCTCTCCCTGCTTGTGGTCTCTCTCTCTCACTCTTTCAAATAAATAAAATCTTAAAAAAAAAAGATTGATTAATTTAGAAAGACAGCATAACCAGGGAGAGGAGCAGAGGGAGAGAGAGAGGAAGAGAGAAGCAGACTCCCCACTGAGTGGGGAGCCTGATGTGGGGCTCCATCACAGGGCCCCAAGATCAAGACCTGAGTCACAATCAAGAGTTGAATGCTTAACCAACTAAGCCACCCAGGTGCCCCAAATTTGTTTTTATTTTTTATTTTTTCCCAAAGATTTTATTTATTTATTTGAGAGAGAGAGAGAGAGAGACAGCGGGGAAGAGAGAGAGATAAGCAGACTCTGCACTGAGCATGGAGCCCGATGCAGGGCTCCATTTCACGAGTCTGAGATCATGACCTGAGCCAAATCAAGGGTGGCTTGTTTAACCAACTAAGCCACTGTGGCATCCCTAAAAGTTTGTTTTTAAAAAGACTAACAAAATTGATAAACCCTTGACAAGATTGACCAAAGGAATAAAATAAGGTCTGAGTTACCAATATCAAGAGTGAAAGAGGAAAAGTGGGTATGCATATGCAAAAGAATAAAACTAGACTCCTATCTTATACCACACAGAACTTGAAATGGAGAAGAGACTTAAATATAAGGCTAGAAACCATAAAACTCTTAGAAGGAAACATAGGGGAAAAGCTTCCTGCATTGGTCTTGGCATTGATTTTTTAGATATGAAAACTAAAGCATAAGCAACAAAAGCAAAAATAAACAAATGGTACTATATCCAACTAAAAAGCTACTGCACAGTAAAAGATAATCACAAAATGAAAAGGTAATCTACGGAATCAGAGAAAATATTTGCAAACCACATATCTAATAAAGAGTAAATATCCAAAATAATATCCCAAATTAATATAAGGGACTCATGTCACTCAACAGCAAAAAACCTCAAATAATCCAATTAAAAAATGGGAAAAGGACCTGAATAGACATATCTTCAAAAGAAGATACTGGAATGGTCAATAAGTACATGAAAAGGTGCTCAACATCATTAATCACCACAGAAATACAAATAAAAAACAAAATGGGGTATCACCTCACAACTCTTAGAAAGGCGATTATCAAAAAGACAAGAGATGACAAATACTAGCAAGGATGTGGAGAAGAGAACCCTTGTAATGCTGGTGGAAGGAATGCAAATTGGTACAGCAATTATGGAAAACAGTACAGAGGTCCTTCAAAAAATTAAAAATAGAAGTACAATATGATCCAAGTACATATGATCCCACCTCTGGATATATAACTAAAGGAAATGAAATCATGAACTTGAAGAGACAGCTGCACTCCCATGTCCACTGCAGCATTATTTATAATAGCCAAGACATGGAAACAGCCAAGACATGGAAACTTGTATCCATCGAAAGATGAACAGATAAACTGTCACACATGCTTGTGCATGCGTGTCTCTCTCTCTCTGAATGCAGTATTACTTGGTCATTAAAAAAAGAAATCTTGCCATTTGTGATAAAATGGATGGACCTCGAGGGCATGATGCTAAGTGAAATAAGTAAGTCAGAGAAAAACAAATATTATATGATCTCATTTAAATGTGGAATCTAAGAAAACCAAGTGCATAAAAACAGAAGAGAATGATGGTTGCCTGGGATGGGTGGGGAGAAGTGGGTGAAGGTGGTCAAAGATACAAACCTCCAGTTACAAGATATAAGTAAGTTCTGGTGGTATAATGTACAGGATGCTTGACTATAGTTAACAATACTGTACTTGAAGATGCTAAGAGAGTAGATCTTAAATGTTCTCATCATAAGAAAAAAAATCATAACTGAGGTTATGATGGATGTGTTAACTAAACTTATGTTAATCATTTCACAGCATATGCATATATCAAATGAGATGCAGTACACCTTAAATTTATACAATGCTGTATGTCAACTGCATCTCAATAAGGATCAGAAAAAATTTCACACATATATGAAAAAATAGAGAGAGAGAGAATTAGTGATCTGGAAGCTAAGAAAGGGGAAATTATTCAGATGCAACAAAGACAAGAGGTTTGAAAACAAGGAGGAAAGGATAAGAGATGGGGAACTCAAGAGTGAGAAGATCTAACATGCTTACTCATAGTTCCAAAAAGGGGAGAGAGAATAGATGGAGTAAAGACAATCTGAAGCGATTCAGAATTGATGAAAGTCACTGATTCACAGATTTAAAAATCCCAATGAATCCCAACCAGGATAAATAAAAAGATACTTCTCTCTAAATACATCACAGTGAAACTATAGGTATAAATGACAAAGATGTAGATGAAAGGCTCTTACAGATAGGGTAACTAGGGAAGTCTTCTCTGAGGATTTGATATTTAATCAAAGACCTGGATTAGAGCATTAGAAGGTGAGGGAAACAAACAAACAAAAAGATGAGGAAGTATAAACAAAGAGACCTGTATCACAGAAGAGAGTGAACTGGGTGGAAAATGGTAGGAATTGGATGTAATTGAGACAGGCAGGGCCAAAGTACATAAAACTTTAGAAGTCATAGTAAGGACTTTGAATTTTACTTTTAAGTAGCAGGAAGAAGTCAATGGAGGTTTTTAGCAGGAGAATGACATTTATTTAAAGTATTAAAACGTTTACTCTGGTACTTTGTGAAGAAAAGGGTATAAAAGGATAAGAACAATATTATGTGTGTGTTAGGAGGCCAGTGACAAAGACCAAGCTGGAGATAATGCTTACCTAGAGCAGATGCTGCCAGTGAGGGTGGAAAGAAGTAGATGTACTGGAACATCTATCAGAACAATAGCTAAAATTTATTGAGCTCCTCCCATATGCTGCATTGTTCTAAGTACCTTATAAATACTTACATTTTTAATTCTATTAACAATCCTGTGAAACTGGTAATGAGAATACACAGAGAAAGGTGAAGAAAATGATCCAAGATCACAGAGCTGGTGAGTGGAAGACAAACCATTTTGATTCCAAAGCTTCTGTTCTTTACCACTATGAAACCAACTCTTGGTGACAGACTGTACATGGGAGGAAGAAGAATATGGGCAAAGAAAACAAGATACTAACTGTAACCCTTGGATTTCAGGCTTGTGTAAATGGATGGACAACAGTGCCATTTACTGAACTTTAAGTGCACTTGCGGAAGGCTGGGTTTATAGAAAATGAGGTTAGGCTGGAAGAGGGTGAGCTTCAGTTGCGTTTACAGAACCACACAGAGATGGTAAGCCAGAAGTTTAAAGCAGAAGCCAACACTGGTGATACCAAGTTGGGAGTCAGCACTTAAAGGATAAACCACGGGTGTGGATAAGCTCACCCAATGAAACAGTATAAAGGAAAAGGTAAGACTAAGCAAGCTTTAAGAAATTCCATTATGTCCACATGAAGACTGAGAAAGTAAACTGCAGAATATAAGCCAATAGAAAAAGACTATTTCAGGGAAAGAACAGTCAACTACATTGAAAGCTGCTGAGAGATAAAGGTAATTCATATTTTCTCAGTGTAGTCCTCAAGTTGAAAAAGGCAGAAAGTAGTGTAGTCTCAACAATTTTAAACAAAAATTTTTCATAAATGACATAGAAGAAAAAAATATTACATTAAATTTTTCTGAAGCATTTAACTATCAAAATATTTGACACTGATATCTAAAAACTTCCATTATTAAGGAGTTTTCAATATTTTAGCTTTTACTGTATAAAACATAAAACAGTTAAAAATTTTTTATTTATACATAAATAATAAAATTATTCTTACCTGTATAAAAAAAGATCTTTGGCAAGTCTCTTAGGTCCAATGATTTTGAAGATAATTTCATATGTTTCAAGTGCCTTTCGATGAACTCCACCTGGTAATGCTGGATGTAGGCATTGAGCTAGGCGTTTGCCTATGGTCAGCTTTTTGGGTACTACCTGGTACTTCGCATTATTTTGTAAAACCTTGAAGAAAACATTTTAATTCATTTGAGAAAAACAAAAACACTGTCCCTTTTACTTCCATTTTCTAGCACGGAATTATAAAAAATCCTTGTGGGACTTCTTTACACTCTAAAAAATTATAAAGGGTGCAAAACAAATCTTGGCTTAGTCAGTTACATGTATCAGTATATACCATATTTAAAATTAAAACTGAGGATAATAAAAAATTATTTTGTTAAAAAAAAGAACCCATTACATGTTAACAGAAATATCATTTTTCTTTAAAAAAAAACCATATTTTGGCAACTAATTTATTCAGAAGAGAGGCAATGATTTAAATTTTTGCAAATCTTTTTTTTTTTTTAAAGATTTTATTTATTCATTTGACACAGAGAGAGAGAGATTACAAGTAGGCAGAGAGGCAGGCAGAGAGAGGAGAGAAGAGGAAGCAGGCTCCCTGCTGAGCAGAGAGCCCAATGTGGGCCTTGATCCCAGGACCCTGGGATCATGACCTGAGCCGAAGGCAGCGGCTTTAACCCACTGAGCCACCCAGGCGCCCAAATTTTTGCAAATCTTTAATGTCAGTTATCCTTCCATCTATTTTTGATACACTGTTTGAAAGATACAAAGGAAACTGGATCTCAACATAAATATGTAGTTGGAAGAGCAACAATCATTGCTTTAGTATATCATATGATAGCAAGGAATCCTAATGCTTAAAAGAATCTACTTAGTAGATTATAATTGCCCATTTGTTTTTACTAACTTAATTTCCCTAGTGGACCAAATACAACTGTGTTTATTCAAACATAACATTTCTCTAGAGATAATAGGGTAGAATTTATAGAAGACTTTTTTTTTAAGATTTTATTTATTTATTTGACACAGAGAGAGAGATCAAATCACAAGTAGGCAGAGAGGCAGGCAGAGAGAGAGGGGGAAGCAGGCACTCCGCTGAGCATAGAGCCCGATTCGGGCCTCGATCCCAGGACCCTGGGATCATGACCTGAGCCGAAGGCAGAGGCTTTAACCCACTGAGCCACCCAGGCGCCCGAGAATTTATAGAAGATTCTATTTTACAAACCACCCAAAGGAGATTAGTTGTTTAAGTAATAAGAACTTTTAAGTTCTTGCAAGTATTACAATAAAGTGCTGATAGAAAATTACAAAATTACAAAATTACAGAATAAAAACAATAAAATATGCTAGAATTAGAATTCAGAAGAAATATAAAAGAAGTCCTTTAGTTTACAAAACAAAGAACTGAAGTTAAAATATATAAAATGACCTGCCAAAGGCAGTGCAATAGAAAAGTCAGGACTGGATCTCCCAGTTTATAACAAAAGTACAGGCTCTAACTGAGGTCCACTTAGATACACCATTTTCAATGTTCTTCCCACTACAAGCTTTTAATTCAGTCTTAAGTTGGATGTAATGAATGTAAATAAAATATATAAATGAAAAGCAAATTGAGGGAAAAATACAAGAATACAGCTATGAAAAATATTTTTCAACTAGCTGCTTGTTTCCAAAGTATTAATCTAAATTTTAAACATAGTAGCCGAGTCAATATTTACATATTTTTAATTTATTTTTTTAGTAATCTCCACACCCAGCGTGGGACTCAAACTCAAGACCCTGAGATCAAGAGTCACATGCTCTTTCAACTGAGCCTGTAAGGCACTCCAACATTAACATATATTTTAAGGAAAAGTATAATTACCTCTGCAGAAAATTTAATGATCTATAACAAAATGTTTTAATAAAAAAATTTTATTAATACCAAATAAAATTTAAGAAGTAAAATAAAGCACCATTTTCTGAAAGTATTTCCAAATTGAAAAACCTATACAAATGAGGTAAAAATTTAGTGCAATAAACAATAAAATTTTATATTAAAACACACATTTAGACTATTGTCAACAAATTTATATTACATATAGTACATATAATCCTTGCCTGTTTCTCAACTTTAAGTTTTTTCAATGACTTGCATATCCTACTTTGTATCACCTGGACACAATAATATGTCTTCATAAATATTGATTACATATAAAAAGCTACTTATGTACTCAATTATGTATATTAATTTTGTAATTTAATAAATTGCTTTTAAACACAGTTCCTAGTAAGTTTTCAGAAAGAGACTCTTCAGAACAAAAAAGAACCTAATTACTTTTAAGTATATTCATACTTCTGAAAGCAATTTCTTGAAGCTATTGTAAAAAAACTGAGAATTTGTCAAAGGACAAATGATAAATGTTAGAAGTTAACGTCAAACAGAAGTTTGTGCATATACTTTTAAGATAAATCCTTGGCACAATAAAAATAAAAGTTCTTTTTTTTTGAAGATATAAAAGTAATTATCCATAGTATGTATAAGGTCGAACAAGAGTGTCCTTGGAATGCATTTTAAGACAATTTCTTTACTAATAATTGTAGGCTCAGCTGTTTGATGTTAAGTTACTGGGAGAGCTCATTTCCTATCTTCCTCTCCATTCTACTTAATATTTACAAGCATCCCAAATCAATAACAACTGTTAAAAAAACAACAAAACAAAACAAAAAACCTCCCAAGTCCCCAAAACTATAGGCGTAAGGTGATAAAAGTTTGATCTAAGAGAGAAATAAAACACAGTGTTAAAACTTAAAGCTATGAGTTGATCCATAATGCCACCATAGCAGGGGATTAAAACTAGATATGTTAAGAAGAAACACTCAAGGTGAATCTCCAAGGCCTAAGTGACTACTTGTCACTTTTGTAAAAGTACTGAATATACCTGAGAATTTCCTGAATACAAAATTTGCCTTATGGGGCGCCTGGGTGGCTCAGTGGGTTAAAGCCTCTGCCTTCGGCTCAGGTCATGATCCCAGGGTCCTGGGATCGAGGCCCATATCGGGCTCTCTGCTCGGCGGGGAGCCTGCTTCCTCCTCTCTCCTCTCTCTGCCTGCCTCTCTGCCTACTTGTGATCTCTCTCTCTGTGTCAAATAAATAAATAAAATCTTAAAAAAAAAATTGCCTCATGGCTCCATAACATTTGCAAAGGACAGAGAAGTTACTACATTCTAAATGCAGTTTTTAATTTTGCTGTCAGGAACTGCAGAACCATATCTGATGATCAATTACAGAAATTTATTAGCCCTCAGAGTTAGCATATTTGCTTCCTAGTCTTGTGTTTTTAATGGCAATGATGGAATATTTTTTAAGCAATGTTGTTGTTTTGGCCACAAAAATATGCCTGGCTGTATAGGTAGGCAACTCATAAAGTAAAACAGCAGTACCAAAATTAATTCTGAACTTTTGTTATGTTTTTACAATTCTTCAACCTTCAGAGAAATCCAGTAAGTACAAATTCAGATTTCTGATTTTTACTTCTTTTATGAAATGGATAAAATGGACATACCTTATTAAGTTTTCCAAGTGCTGATATCAAATCTGCCCATTCACTGGAATATTCAAAATTCTTTAGTGCTTTGTCAATTGCAGCTACATAGTTTCTGTATTTGGAGTCACTCAGTAATTCTAGCTCTTCTGTGTTCATCCTCCCACAGCGTCCCACTAGAGACAAGTTCCAAAGTCATGTAAAATCATTACCTATAGAAAAGTTAGCAGAAGGAACCAAAGTTACAAAGTAAAATATTAAAACGGACTCATCTGCTCTTGCTACAAAACTATTGGCCAACTTTAAAATAAATAAATTGGACTTCATCGAAATGAAAAACCTTTCTGCTTCAAAGGATATCATCAAGAAAGCGAAAAGAGAAGACTTCTGGGGAAGATGGCAGAGAGGGAGGACTCTAAGCTCACCTTGTCCCATAGATACAACTAGATAATAGCCACATCAGCATAAATAACTCAAAAAAAAAAAAATGACCTGAAGACTGGCAGTACAAACTTTCCACAGCTAAATGTGGAGAAGAGGCCATATCAAAGAAGGTAGGAAGGGCAGTGATAAATTGAGAGCGAAATGGATCCATGGGACTCTACTTGGGAGAGAAGAATGCCTGGGGTTCTGGAGATAAACCAACTCAAACCAGGAAGCCTGCACAGGGTAGATGAATCACCATAATATTTGGCTTTGAAAACCAGAGGGGCCAAATTCTGTGAGTTCTTAAAATCAGCAGGGCTTAAAACCTGGTCCTGTAAAAACCAGGAGGCTTGTGAGAGAACAGGGAGGGTGAGAAGAAACTGAGCCCCCAGCCTTAAAGAGACAGCAATACCAACAGCCCCATACAGCATAGAAGCAGCAGTTTGAAAAAAGTCTGGGTATCTGGGAGGAAGATTTGCTTACTAATCTCAGAGCACATGCTGGAAGGGCAGGGATCTTTGGGAGACTTCTCCAGGAAGAAAGGAGTATCTTTAGGAGACTTCTGCTGGCAGGCACCATTGCTCTCCCCAACCCCTCAGGATAAACACAAAGACACCTGCAGGAACCAGTGGGGTACCAATATTCACTACCTAACTTGCTAATAGTGCCACCTCCCATCCACCCGTTCTCCTGCAGACACACCCCAACCAGCCAGAACTCTACTCCAGATCTTCTCCCATAGCAGACCGGGGCAAACCTTGCTAACACCACCTGACCTGCCCCCACACGCTTCTGCGGATCAGTCTCCTCCAACCCACGTGCCTCTGTCTCCAGCAGCTGCAGGCCTCCTTCTGCCGCTGCCAACCTTGCTGATACCACACACCCTGCTGTCACATTGTCCTACAGCTCTCTGCTATCATAGCTCTGGCAAACACTCGGTCTGACTCAAATTAAGCCCAAGGTGGCCCCAGACAGGCTCACTAACAACCAAAGGATCAATCCCTGCCCACAACAGGCAGAGAGCATTGCAGAGGAATGGAGAGAAGGCAAAAGCAGCTCAGTCACAACAGCAGGGCACATGCAACACACAGAGCAAACACCCCTGAAGCACCAGGCTCCGGTCAACAGAGAACAATGCACTACCCGGCACTACAAGCCCTCTTCACAGGCCACTACTTTCAAGAGCAGAAGATGTAGCTGACTTTCCTACCACATAAAACAGACACAGAGTTAGACCAAATGAGACAAGCATATATCCCAAATGAAAGAACAGGACAAAATCACAGTGACAGTTAAACCAAACAGAGGTAAGTAATATGCCTGATAAAGAATTTAAAGTAATGATCATAGAGATACTTACTGGACTATTAAGAAAAGAGTGGATGACCTCAAGAGACCCTTAACAAAGTGAGAAAACATAAAAAAAAAAAACAACTAAAGATGAAGAACTCAATAGAAAGTTCTCAAAAGAATTCAAATAAATTAAAAATATACTAGATGGGATAAACAGTAGACTAAAGGAAGCAAAGTGGACTAAAGGAAGCAGAAGAACACATCAGTGACCAAGAAGACAGAGTAATAGAAAGCACTCAAGTGGAGCCAGAGGAAAAGAAGTAATAAAAAATGAAAATAGACTTAGTTAACTCAGCAACACCATGAAGCGTAATAACATTTGCATTATAAGGATCCCAGAAAGAGAAGAGAGAGAAAAGGGTATCAGAAAATGTACTGAAGAAATAAGAGTTGAAAACTTCCCAAACCTGGGGACGGAAACAGACATTGAGATCCAGGAGGCACAGAGAATCCCCAACAAAATCAACCCAAGGAGGGCCACACCAAGACACATAGTAATTAAAGTGGCAAAAAGCAGTGACTGAAAGAGGGAATTTTAAAAGCAGCAAGAGAAATGAAAGCAGTTACATACAAGGGAAATCCTGTAGGGCTATCAGCTGATTTTTGAGCAGAAATTTTGTAGGCCAGAAGGCTATGAATGTGATATATTCAAAGTGATGAAAGAAAAAAATTGCAGGCAGGAAAACTCTATCCAGCAAAGCCATCATTTAGCATAGAAGGAGAAATGAGGAGTTTCCCAGACAAATGAAAGTTAAAGGAATTCATAACCACTAACTAGCCCTATGAGAAATATTAAAGGGGACTCTTTGAGTAGAAAGGAAAGACCACAAACAGGAATAAGTAGGAAATACGAAAGCCAAAAAATAAATGTATCAATAAAAATCAGTAAAGGGATACACAAAATAAAAAGATGTGAAGTACAACACCATATACCAAAAACGTATGGGTGAGAGGAGTAAGGAATGGGTTCAAACTAAAGCAATCATCAACTTAATATAGACTGTTATATGCATAAGATATTATATACAAACCTAACGGTAACCACAAATTAAGAACTGGTAATAGATATGCAAAAAATAAAGAGAAAGAAATCCAAGTATACCATTACAGGAAGCCAACAAACCATGAGAAAAAAAAAGCAAGAGAAGAAAGGAACAGAGAAGAACTACAAAAATACAATAGAACAAGTAACAAGACAGCAATAAATATCCACCTATCAATAATTACTTTGAATTTACATAGACTAAACACTCCCATAAAATTAGTGGTGACAGAAGGGGTAAAAAAGCAATACCCGTCTACATACTGCCTACAAGAGACTCATTTCAGACCTAAAGATACATGCAGACTGAAAGCATTTATCATGTGAATGAAATGGAAAGAAAGTGGGTAAAAAGACTTAGATTGGGCAAAACAGACTTGAAACAAAGACTGTAACAAGAGACAAAGGAAAAAAATCCCTATATAGTCATAAAAAGAATAATCCAAGGGCACCTGGGTGGCTCAGTTGGTTAAGCATTGGCCTTTGATTCAGGTCATGATCCCAGAGTCCTGGGATTGAGCCCGGAATCAGGCTTTCTACTCAGCAGGGAGTCTGTTTCTTCCTCTCCCTCTGCTGCCACTCTACATACTTGTGCACACATGCTCTCTTTCTGTCAAATAAATAAACAAAATCTTAAAAAAAAAGGAATAATCCAACAGGAAGATATAACAACTGTAAACATTTATGCACCCAACACAAGAACACCCAAATACCTAAAGTAGCTAATAACAAACATAAAGGAAGTAATTGGTAGTAATACAGTAACAGTAGGGGACTTTAATGCCCCATTTGCGTCAATGGATAGATCATCCAAAAAAGAAATCAACAAGGAAACAGTGGTTTTGAAGGACACATTGGACAAGATGGATCTAATGTATATGTCCAGAACATTCCATCCTAAAAGACCAGAACACACATTCTTTTCAAGTGCACATGGAACATTCTTCAGAAGAAATCACATATTAGGACACAAAATAAGTCTCAACAAATTCAGAAAGAAGTCATACCATATACCCTTTTTGACCACAATGCTATGAAACTAGAAACAACTGCAAGAAAAAAATTTCTAAAGAGCACAAACAATGGAGATTAAATAACATGCTGACTAAACAATGAATGGGACAACCAAGAAATCAGAGAGGAAATAAAAAATACATGGAGACAAATGAAAATGAAAACACATTGGTCCAAAATCTTTGGAATGTAACAAAAGTAGGTCTAAAAGGGAATTTTATAGCAATACAAGCCTACCTGGAAAAGCCAAGAAAAATCTCAAACAACCTAACCTTACATCTAAAGGAGTTAGAAAAATAAGGGGCATCTGGGTGGGTCAACCAGCTACCGGGCATCTTACTCTTGGTTTCAGCTCAGGTCCTATCTCAGGGTTGTGAGATTGAGTCCTGCGTCAGGTTCTGTGTTTAGCAGGGAGGCTCCTGAGAGCCTCTCTCTCCCTCTGCCACTCCCCCATCCCCGACCCCTGCTCACATGCTCTAATATATATATATATATATATATATTTATATATATATATATATATATATATACGTATTTTACAAAAGGAGTTAGAAAAAGAAGAACAAACAAAACCCAAAGCCAGTAGAAGAAAGGAAACAATAAAGATTAGAGCAAAAATGAACAAGATAAAAACCAACACCCCCCCAACAGATCCGGTAAATGAAACCAAGAGCTGATTCTTTGTTTTTTGTTTGTTCATTTTGTTTTTTAAAGATTTTATTTATTTATTTATTTGACACAGAGAGATTACAAGTATGCATAGAGGTCAGGCAGAGAGAGGAAGAAACAGGCTCCCTGCTAAGCAGGGAGCCTGATGCTGGCCTCAATCCCAGGACCCTGAGATCATGACCTGAGCCAAAGGCAGAGGCTTTAACCCATTGAGCCACCCAGGCGTCCAAGAGCTGATTCTTTGAAAAGATCAACAAATGACAAATCTTTAGGCAGACTCATTTAAAAAAAAAAAAATGGGGGTGGGGACCCAAAATCAGAAATGAAAGAAAAGAACCAACACTACAGAAGTACAAGAAGTTATGGGGAAATATTACGAAAAAATTATATGTCAACGAATCGGACAACCTAGAATCATACTGCCTCCCAAAACTGAATCAGGAAGAAAGAGAAAATTTGAATAGACCAATTACTAGTAATGAAACTGAATCAGCAACCAAAAAACTTCCAACAAACAAATGTCCAGAACAGACAGCTTCACAAGTGAATTCTACCAAACATTTAAAGAAGAGGTAATAACTATTTTCAAACTATTCCAAAAAATTAGAAGAAGAAGGAAAGCTTCTAATTCATTCTATGAGACCAGCATTACCCTGATGCTAAAACCAGATAAAGACACTACCAGAAAGAGAATTACAGATCAGTATCTCTGATGAACTTAGAGGCAAAAATTATCAACAAAATATTAACAAATTGAATCCAACAATACATTAAAAAAGTCATTCAACACTATCAAGTGGGATTTATTTCAGGGCTGCAAGGGTTGATCAATATTTGCAAATTGATCAACATGTAAATCACATTAACGAGAGAAAGGATAAACACCATATGGTCATCACAATAGACGCAGAAAAAGCATCTGACAAAGTACAACATCTATTCATGATAAAAACTCTCAATAAAGTAGGTTCAGAGAGAACGTACCTCACCAAAATAAAGGCCATATGTGAAAAACCCAAAGCTAACATCATACTCAATGGTGAAAAGGTGAAAGCTTTTCCTCTAAGATCAAGAACAAGAGAAGGATGTTCACTCTTATCACTTTTTTTCAACACAGCACTGGAAATCCTAGCTGCAGCTATCAGACAAGAAAAAGAAACAAAAGGCATCCAAACTGGTAAGGAATAAGAAAAACTGTTCTACTTGCAGATGACATGATATAAAAATCCCTGAGGACTCCACCAAGACTATTAGAACTGAAAAATGAAACCTGTAAAGTCATAGAATACATAATTAATATACAGAAATTTGTGCATTTCTCTGTATTAATGAGGTAGCAGAAAGAGAAATTAAGGAAACAGTCTCATTTCTAATTGTTCCAAAAAAGAACAAAATACACAGGAATAAACTTAACCGAGGAGGTAAAAGACTTATACTCTGAAAACTATAAAACTGATGAAAGAAACTGAAGATGACATAAGCAAGTGGAAAGATATTCCGTGTTCATGTACTGGAAGAACCAATATTATTATATCTAGATTTAAAGATTTAATGCAAATTCCTATCAAAATACCAACAGCATTTGTCACAGAACTAGAAAAATAGTCCTATATATGGAATCACAAAAGACCTCAAATAGCCAAAACAATCTTGAGAAAGAACAAAGCTGGAAGTTATCACAATCCCAGATTTCAAGATATATTACAAAACTATAGTAAACAAAATATGGTACTAGCACAAAAACAGACACATAAATCAAAAGAACAGAATACACAGCTCAAATAAACCCATACTTGTATGGTCAATTATTCTATAACAAAGGAGGCAAGAATATATAATAGAGAAGAGATGGTCTCTTTAACAAATGGTGATGGTAAAACTGGACAGCAACACGCATACAGAAGAATCAAACTGGACCACTTTCTTACAGCATACCCAAAAAGAAACTCAAAAGGGAATAAAGACCTAAATGTGAGACCTGAAACTGTAACAACTCCTAGAAGAAAACAAAAGCAGTAATTTGACATCAGCTATAGTAACATTTTTCTCCATTCGTCTCTTCTGGCAAGGAAAACAAAAGCAAAATTAAACTTTTGGTATTACACCAAAATAAAAAGCTTTTGTTCAGTGAAAGAAACTATCAACAAAACAAGGTAACCTACTGAAGAAAAGAAAATATTTGTAAATGATATATCCAATAAGGGGCTCATTTTCAAAACATATAAAGAACTTATGTAACTCAACACCAAAAGAATCTGATTTAAAAATGGGCAGAGGACTTGAACAGACATTTTCCAAAGAAGACATACTGATGGTCAAAAGAGCCATGAAAAGATGTCCAACACCAATAATCATCAGGGAAATGAAAGAGAAACTACAGTGAGATATCACCTTATACCTGTCAGACTGGCTAAAATGAAAAAGACAAAAAATAACAAGTGTTAAAGATGTGGAGAAAAAGGAACCCTCATGCACTACTGGTGGGAATGCAAACTGGTATAGCCACTGTGGAAGACAGTATGGAGGGTCGTCAAGAAATTAAAAATGGAATTACTAATATGATCCACTAGTGGGAATTCACCCAAAGAAAATGAAAACATTTGAAAACATATATGTGTGCCGATATTTATTGTAGCATTATTTATAATAGCCAAGACATGGATGCAACCCAAGTGTCCACTGATAGATCAATGAATAAAGATGTGTTATGTGTATCCATAATAGATATTACTAAGCCATAAAAGAAATGAAATAGTGCCACTTGTAACAACATGGATGGACCTAGACAGTTTGACGCTGAGTTAAAAAAAGAGAAAGAGAGAAAGACAAACACTATGATTTTACTCATATGTGGAATTTAAGAAACAAATGGACAAAGAGAAAAAAAGATTTAAAAACGCCAAGCTCTTAAATACAAAGAACAAAATGGTGGTTACAAGAAGGGAGGTCTATTGGGATATGTGGGAAATAAATAAAGGGGATTGAGACTACATGTATCTTGATGAGCAACGAGTAATATACAGAATTGTTGATTATACTGTACACTTGAAACTAACACTGGATGTTAATTATACTTCAATACATAAAATTGATTGTAAGGATGGTCACACAACTGTACTAAAAACTAAATTACACACTTTAAATAGGTTAATTGGATGGTAGGTGAATTATATCTCAGTGAAGTTATGTGTGTATATCCCTACATACTTTTTTTCTATATAATGTGTTTTAGGGAATCTGTGAATTACCTCAAATTACATGCAAAATTTACCTCTTACATTTTGTTGGGGAGATAATCTACTACTTTTATAATATTCTAAAAAATGGTTTTTAACAAAACCCTCTAAAAAGTTGAGTCACTACTCTAGAGATTATAATCTATATTGGTAATACATGTTTGCACTGAAAAAAAGGCAAAAATCTATGAATTTATTAAAATGTTCTTGGTTAAGGCTGTGACAAAAATAATACACAATTTCCCAATTCTCTATCTTAATTCTTTTATCCATAAAAATAAAAAGAGATAAATCCCCAAATCCCATTTTTATTTTTTTTATTTATTTATTTTTAAAGATTTTATTTATTTATTTGACAGACAAAGAGAGATTACAAGTAGGCAGACAGCCAGGCAGAGAGAGAGGAGGAAGCAGTCTCCCTGCCGAGCAGAGAGCCCGATACGGGCCTCGATCCCAGGACCCTGAGATCATGACCTGAGCCGAAGGCAGAGGCTTTAACCCACTGAGCCACCCAGGCGCCCCCAAATCCCATTTTTAGAGAGATCATCTTTAACACAGAGTCACTTGACTTATTATTCACTTCAGTATACCATGTGCCAAGCACTATGTCTGGGTGCTAAATAAAGAGAATCTTCCTGCCCTCATGATACTTTTATTCCCAATTGGGAGGGGTAGGCCCTTAAAATAATGCAAAATTTAAACAGGGAAAAAGCCTGTACTTTACTTTTATACCTTCATACTCTGGATTCTCACAGCAACAAAATACAGCAGTATTTTGAAGTACTGAGAGAAACCCAAGATGAATAAGAACTTACAAGATAAATGAGTCAAAACTCATCTTAATTACCTTCCCTTTCAACATTGATTTGTTTCATAAAGAACTGGCTATGCAATTCCCCTATTAGAGAGGAAATCCTTGAAAGCAGGAACTATATTTCATATATATACGTATGTGGCACAGCACATAACTTACAATAGTCAAGTAGTCAAGCTCAAACTGGATGCACACACACTGTTGTAAGTATGATAGTTAAGACTGGGAATAAGTTAAAAATTCTGCAAGTTGTTTTATCATCCATCTATATATTCTAAAATTTTTAAAAATCAATTTAACCATAACCACAAACACACACGGCAACATATGTTTCAGATAAAAAAGACAATCTTCTTTTTAAAATCTATTCTGTTGGGGCGCCTGGGTGGCTCAGTGGGTTAGGCCTCTGCCTTCAGCTCAGGTCATGATCTCAGGGTCCTGGGCTCGAGCCCCGCATTGGGCTCCCTGCTCAGCAAGGAGCTTGCTTCCCCCTCTCCCTCTGCCTGCCTCTCTGCCTACTTGTGATCTCTCTCTCTCTCTCTGTGTCAAATAAATAAACAAAATCTTTAATAAAAAGAAATAAAATCTATCTTGTCTAATATAAATATTGCTACACTGGCTTTTCTCACTTTCATTTGCAGTTTTTTCCATCCCTTCACTTTTAGTCTGTATGTTTCTTTAGGTCTGAGGTGAGTCTTTTCTAGGCAGCATAGAGATGGGTCTTGTTTTTGTTTGTTTGGTTTTTTTTTTTAAATCCATTCAGTCACCCTAGGTCTTTTTATTGTAGCACTTAGTATATTTACATTTAAATTAATTATTGATAGGCATATACTTATTGCCATTTTGTTAACTGCTTTTTGGTTGTTTTTGTAGTTTTTCCCTGTTCCTTCTTCTCTTGTTCTCTTTCCTTCCTTTAATGCTATACTTGGATTCCTTTATCTTTTTTGTGTGCTTATCTATTGCAGGTTTTTGACTTGTGGTTAACGTTCGGTTCATATAGAACATCTCATGTATATAGCAGTCTATATTAAGTCTATGGTTGCTTAAATTTGAACACATTCTAAAAGCACTCAATTTTTACTCCCCTCCACATTTTATGTATATAATGACATATTTTATGCCTTTTCATTTTGTGTATACCTTGGCTGGTTTTTCCAGATATAACTGATTTTACTACTTTTGTGTTTTCACCTCCGTACTGGCTTTACAAGTGATCAATTTACTATCTTTACTACATATTTACTTTCACCTGTGAAATTTTCCTTATTTTCTTCTAGTTATGGTCTTTTCTTTCCAGTTAAAGAATTCCCTTTAACATTTCTTGTAAGACTGGTTTAGTGGTGATGAACTCCTTTAACTTTTGTCTGGGAAATAATCTTTGCTTCTATTCTGAATGATAACCATACTGAGTAGAGTTTTCTTGGTTGTATGTTTTTTTCCTTTCAGCACTTTATATCATGCCACTCTCTTATGACCTTCAAAGTTTTTGCTGAAAAATCAGCTGATACACTTAAGGGGTTTCCCTTGTTTGTAATTGCTTTTTCTTGCTCCTTTTAAAATTTTCTCTTTCTTACTACTTTTGCCATTTTTATTATTATGTGTTTGGCCATGTACGTCCTTAGGTTAATCTTGTTAGGGTATCTCTGTGTTTCCTGGATCTGGATGTCTGTTTCTTTCCTCAAATCAGGGGAGTGTTTAGCTATTAATTCTTTCAGTAAGTTTTTTGCCTCCTTTTCTCTCTCTCTTAATAAATAAAGCAAATGTTAGCAGATATCAAGGGAGAAATTGACAGTAATACAATAACAGTAGGGGGTTTTAACACCTTCCTTACATCAATGGACAAATCATTAAGACAGAGTATCAGTGAAGAAACAGTGGCTTTGAATAACACATTAGACCAGATGGACCTAACATATACAGAACATTCCATCCAAAAAGAACAGAATACATACTCTTTTTAAGTGCATGTGGAACATTTTCCAGGATACAGCACATGTTAGGCCATAAAACAAGTCTCAATAAATTTAAGAAGACCAAAATTACCAAGCATCTTTGCTGCCCACAATGGTATGAAACTAGAAATAAATTACAAGGAAAAATCTGGAAAGAACACAAATACCAAGAAATCAAAGAGAAAATAAAAAAATACATGGAGTCAAATGAAAATGAAAACACAATGGTCCAACAACTTTGGGATGCAGCCTAAGAAAGCAGTTCTAAGATGGAAGTTATGGTGACACAGGCAAAACAAGAGGGGTGCCTGGCTGGCTCAGTCAGTGGAGTGTGAGACTCTTGATCTTTGGATTTTGAGTTTGAGCCCTGCATTGAGTATGGAGATTATTTTTAAAAAAGAAAAATCTCAAATAAACAACCTAACCTTACACTTAGAAGAGCTAGAAAAAGAATAAAGTCCTAAGGTAGTAGAAACCAAAAAAGACATACAGATGGCCAACAGACAAATGAAAAGATGCTCAATATCAGAATCACCAGGGAAATGCAAATCAAAACCACAATGAGGTATCACTTTATTGTCAGAATGGCTAAAACAAAACAAACAAAAAAGACAAGAACTAACAAGTGTTAGTGAGAATGTGGAGAAAAGGAACCTTCATGCACTGTTAGTAAGAATGTAAACTGGTGCAGCCATTGTGGAAAACAACATGGAGGCTCTTCAAAAAGCTAAAAATATAAATACCATATGATCCAGTAACTCCACTACTGGATTTACACAAAGAAAATGAAAACGCTAATTTGAAAAGATACATACACCTCTAGTTTATTGCAACATTATTTATAATAGCCAAGATATGAAAGCAACACAATTGCCATGGATAGATGAAGAACATATGGCACGTACACACACACACACACACACACACACAGAGAGGAATATTTCTCAGCCATAAAAAAGAATCAGATCTTGCTATGTGTGACAACATGGATGAGCCTGGATGCTAACTGAAATAAATCAGAGAAAGACAAATACCATATAATTCCATTTATATGTTGAATCTAAAACATTAACAAATGAACAAACAGGCAAACAAACAAACCAGACTCTTAAATAGAGAACAAACTGGTCATTGTCAGAGGGGAGGTGGGTGAGCATGTAGCTGAAACAGATAAAGGAAATTGAGACACAAACTTCCAGTTATAAAATAAATAAATCACAAAGATGACAAATACAGCAAAGGAAGAATAATCAATAATACTGTAACAATGTTGTATGGTGAGCACCAAGTAATGTACAGAATTGCTGAATCAATACTTGTACCTGAAACTAATATAATATTGTCAATTAAATTTTAATAAAAATAAATAAAATAAAGGCATAGACCAATATAAATTAAAGATCACTGTAAGGGCAAACTAGAAGGCCAAAAAGACCTTTATATTTCTCTTTACTGATTTTTACTTTATAAAAGAAAAATAGGGGTGTCTGGCTGGCTCAGTTGGTAGAGTATGTGACCCTTACTCTCAGGGTTGTTCGTTCAATCCCCATATTGGGAGTGGAGCCTACTTAAAAAAGATTTTTTTTTTTAAATAAAAGAAATATATACTAATTATAAAAAAATGCATTAAATAAAATGCAAAGAATTGAAAATAAGCAGGTGGATATATACACCAAAAAACAATGCTGATTAACATGATTATCTACTTGTTTTAATTGTTAATGCATATTTTTTAAATAGCTAAGATCACAAAGCATATGTCTTGGTATTCTATATTTTTCACCAACATTTCCCCATTTGTTCTTATGTAATCATGGCTCTTAATGGTTTCATTAAGTGGATATAATATATTTAAACTCTTCAAAAAAAGACACTGATGTACTGAACAATTTTGATAAACTTTGATAAATGATAGAATAGCTAAATATTAACACAGTGACATATAAAGAATGGAGGTTAGAATGAACACAAACTAAATCATTTCTGGTTTTTCTTCTGAGAAATCATACAAGAAAGAACTGTAAAACCAAATTAAGTTCAGGAAAAAACATCAACTTGACTGAATTATCTGGAAACAAAAAAGTAGTATAAATAACTAAATTCTAATCAAGAAACCTAGGAACAGTGGTGGAGAAAGCACACATATAATTTTTACTGACAAGGACTTTTTTTCCCTTAGCAATAGTTTCAGTATAAGAAATAACACATCATTTTCAAGATAAGATATATAGCATTTGTGCATGGGGAAAATTAACCTAAAAATCAATTTAGTAGTAAATCCTATAAATGAAAGTATGTTGATTGTAATCAGAGTAATAACATAATTTTAAAGCAATATTACCTCAATTGACATATTCTTCAGACACACTTTTTAAATTTTGTGAAAAAATCTAACCAATAATGACCATCTAAGTTTGTGGGGTTTAGAACTCTTTTATGTATTTGCAGCTAAAAAAGTTGATTCAGATAAGAAATTTGATTTTTTTCTTAGCTAAAAATTATCTAAATATTTAAATGTAAAAAGAATTCACATAGTATAGACATATATAACAATCAGGTAGAATATTAAAAGCAAAATCTTATGCAAACAGCTGAAAAATGAGAAAGGATATTTTGCAGAAGTTTCATCAGTAGGAAGCTATGTGTGGTACTTTCTTTTGTGTGAAAAGATGGTCAGATCCTGGGACTAGAAATTAGGTTACATTTCCTCAATGACTTTTAATGAAAATAAAATGACTCATTACATATCAGAAGAGAAGTCTAGGGATGTATCACTTGTGAATTTTTCATTCAATATATAATAAATGCAAATTCTAGCTCTCAGGTGTTTTTTCCCCCATATTTTACTTTAAAGTGGCTCAGGTCAATACTTCTCAAAGTGTGGTGAAGAACCAGTTTTCCCCCAATCCACTGCTTACTGATATAAATATAAATCATGCACATAGTTGTAGGAATATCAAATTGCTATAAACATGAGAGACACCTGGGTTGTTCAGTCCTTTGAGCAACCCACTCTTGATTTCAGCTCAGGTCATCATCTCAGGGTCCTGAGATTGAGCCTTGTGTAAGCTCTGAGCTCCAGAGTCTGCTTGAGTTTCTTTTCCTCTGGCCCTCCCCCAACTTGTATTCATGCCTGCTGTCTCACAAATAGATAAATCTTAAAAAAAAAAAAATGTCTAATGCTTACTTCCATCTGTAACAAAGAATTTGTAAATGGCCTACAAATCACAATGTGAGCTCCACTGGCTTAGATCATAATGCAAATAAAACATTTCCCGTACTGGATCAAGGAACTTTATAGACACTGCCTCTTCTCCAGAAATGTAGTAACAGATGGCAAAAAAGCACATGTTCAATAACAAAACAGTGTTTTGTAGAACCCCTCAGCCCACAAAAAGACAGTAGGGGGGCAGGGTCTCAAAGCGCAGGACTTAAAGTCAAGACAGCTGGGAATCCAAATCCTAGCTTTAACACTTAGCTACAGGACTTTGGGTAAGAGGTCAAAGTTCAGTTTCCTCACCTGTAAAGCAAGATGATAATACCTAGCTCAATGGCTGTCAAAATTAAAGAACCTATCAGAGCACCTAGCACATAGAAAATGTTCTAAAAAGTTATTGCCACCGTTAGCACCAATAAAAACCAAACAGTACCAGGAAGTATGCTAATTTTAAGGACTAATAAACTGTAATTAAGAACCAGAAATCACTTTGACCTTAGTAAAGGTAGTAAAATGAAAAACTGAAGACTCTCACTAAATTATATTCAATTGTCTCATGAATGCAAATTAAAATGTTATTGCCAAAATATGGGTTCTTTTTTTACGATTAACCTGTACATACTTAACATACCTATTGAGTTCTGACTAATGTATACACCCATAAAACCATTACAATAATCAAGATTCCTCACCAGAGTTGATATAGAACATCTGCATCACTATAAATAAGAAACCAAGCAATTCTACCACCTCTATGAAATGAGTTTTGTCTGTCTGAAATTAAAACAAAACAAAACAAAAACCCCCAAATCTACTTCCTGGTAGATACAATAACTAATATAACTAGGAAACTTGAAAATGTAAATAAAAATCAATAAATAAAAATTGTGATCTCTTTTTTCTTAAAGTGATGCAGGTAAAGTCAAAATGACATTTATAATTTTTCTTTCAGTATGGAATTGTTAAATCCCTATATTGTACACCTGAAACTAATATAAAACTGTAACAAAAAAAGTTACCCTTGCAAAAATTTTTTTTTCTTTCTGGAGCTGTTAATAAGCAGGTTTTTTGACTTAGTCCATAAACATATCCCTTGACAATTTAGCTGTTCTTTCAAACTTATAACTCACATAAATTGGACCTGAATTGTCATAAAGCATGATTTAGTGTAGTGTTTTTGTCTCATTTAAATATAAAAATGAAATGAAGTAGCTATTAAAAAAAGGTGTAGATTTCTCTAGGCAAATTAGGCCCTATGAAAATTATGAAGGTATTCATATTTTACGGGGTGAAAAGGCAAAATTTGAGAAAGAAAATATTTAAGAAATCAGACCATCTGAATTTAAAAAAAATTTTTGTTTAAGTGGTTTTAAAAAATAAGTAGACCTAATTTCAGAAAATAACCACACAAAGATACTTTGGCTGATTTGCTTATTACTAGCTGAGCTCCCTGCTTTCCTCTCTCCTTTGCTAATGAAAAGTCAGGGGAGGGCTGAAGAGACAAAGGACTATTCAGTATTAGCCAATTCTACAGATATATCTGGGGACTTTCCAAGAGTCCAAGTACGTAAATAAATAAATTACTTAAAGTACCATGCAGTTCAGGGGGAAAAAACTCTACTTGTTGATTATGAATAAAAAGGTACTTTAAAAAATGCTATATATATAACTATATATAGTACACTCTTTCCAAACTTTTTTGACTAACCAAAAAAATTACCATTCAGTAACTGTTACCATTTAACAAATGAATATGAAATTAATAAATCTATTTCACTTTGGTCAAACGTTCTGGGTTTCAAATATTGACACAGTAATAAACTTTTTTTTTTTAAAGATTTATTTATTTATTTATTGGACACAGAGAGAGGTCAGATCACAAGTAGGCTGAGAGGCAGGCAGAGAGAGAAAGAGGAGGAAGCAGGCTCCCCGCTGAGCAGGGAGCCCGATGTGGGCCTCGATCCCAGGACCCTGAGACCATGACCTCAGCCGAAGGCAGAGGCTTTAACCCACTGAGCCACCCAGGCGCCCGACACAGTAATAATCTTTAGCAAATAATTTATTCAATCAACTCATAAATCCAGTTACTCCAGAAAACTGGAAGCTTCCTGGGAGGGCTAACAATATGAATAAAAGAAAACACCTACCAGGTATTTCACAAATAAGTTAAGGTACCAACTAGAACCCTGGTGTTCTGTATTTGCCCTTATTTGACCCAATCTCAAATCTTCAAAATGGTATACACTCTAAGAATTCCAAATAGGTGATCAACAGATCTTCAGCTTTTCTCTGCACATCTGGCTGCCTTCTTGTCCTAACTACCTTCTCAGGATAAGACCTCTGATGCCGCAGAGATAGCAACAGCTTAGCTAACCTTATGCTGTGGCTTACAACATGCTAGGGACTATTTTAATGCTTTGCATTATTTTAATAAATTTAATCCTATTTGAGCCTATGACGTATGCATTATTATTGTCCACATTTACAGATAAAGAGACTTAGGTATAGAAATATTTTGTGGTACATTTAATAAACAGCAGAGCCAGGGAACAGAAACAGCCTGGCTTTAGAGATCTAACTCTGAGTGGCAGAGAGAGAGAGAATCTCAAGCCAACTTCCTACTGAGTGCAGAGCCTGAGATCNGCAGAGCCAGGGAACAGAAACAGCCTGGCTTTAGAGATCTAACTCTGAGTGGCAGAGAGAGAATCTCAAGCCAACTTCCTACTGAGTGCAGAGCCTGAGATCATGACCTGAACTAAAACCAAGAGTCTGACGTCAATCAACTGAGCCACCCAGGCACCCCCTAGAGTTTTCTTAACCATTACTCTTCCGTCTCATGGAGGATTTTTTCCTTTTTATACCCATTCTAGACAGTGAAGTATCTTCCTTATTCTCTAGATATATACCTGGCAAAATCCCAGTCTGAGTTGAACTTGGTTATCTGCTTTTTCCATGCCTGAATCCAAGCAATTGAACATTGCTGGAGAAAAATCATACACCCATAGGCTGGCCGACTGCATTTTAAATTGAGAAGCAAATCTCAAATAGGCATTCAACACTGTTCTAATCCAGTTTCCTTAGTGAATGTACTTGCCTAATACAAATACATCATACCTTGTCTTCTTTTCAAAACTCTAATACCACCTCCCTCTATTGTTATTAAAGACCAAACTTCACATTTAATTAAGAAAACAGAAGCAAACCCTATGACCCAGCAATTGCACTACTAGGTATTTACCCCAAAGATAGGAATGTAGTGATCCGAAGGGGCATCTGCACCCCAATGTTTATAGCAGCAATGTCCACAATAGCCAAGCTATGGAAAGAGCCCAGATGCCTACTGACAGATGAATGGATAAAGAAGATGTGGTATATCTATATACAATGGAACACTACTCAGCCGTCAAAAAAATGAAATCTTGCCATTTCAAATGATGTGGATGGAACTGGAGGGTATTATGCTTAGCAAAGTAAGACAATCAGAGAAAATGTGGAATGTAAGAAACAAAACAGAGGATCACAGGGGAAAGAAGGGAAAAACAAAACAAGACATAATCAGAGAGGGAGACAAACCAGAAGAGACTTTAATCACAGGAAACAAACTGACAGTTGCTGGAGGGGAGGGGGATAAGAAGAGGATGTAACTGGGTAACGGACATTAAGGAGGGCACCTGCTGTAATGAGCACTGGGTATAAGACTGATGAATTACTGAACTTTCCCTCTGAAATTAATAATATGTTTCTAACTATATGTTAATTGAATTTAAATTAAAAAAAGAAATTTTAACACATCAATTCAATAAGATGTTCAACCATTAAAAAATAACTGAAGATCAAGCAAGAACAAGAAAAAGAAAACAGAAGCAAAAGGAATGCTTATATTCCCTCTAACAATCTGTAAACCTATCTCCACTTATGCATATTCTTTATGTTCCTTCCTGTACTGAAGAACAATGGACCCTTCTCAATCAAAGACCTATGCTTTGCTCTTTCTGGATCCCATCTCCTCTTGTTTTCTCAAGGATTTCCTCAAGTGCCTTAATTGTTTACTCTTCAGTTAGGTTTCTCGTCCTGTACAGGATCATTCTCCATTAGCCTGTAGACAAACTCCTGGGATCTCCCATAGTGAGAAACTAAAATTCATAACTTCCTCCTGACTCTCACAGACTTTCTGGATACCAACCCATTTTTCTGTTCTCTTTCATTACAAAACTTTCTAAAGGATTTTTCTATACTATTTCATTTCCTCATCTCCTCTTCACTCTTTGGCCCACTCAAAAATGACACTCTCCCTCCAAGGAAACCACCAAAATAAGGGTCACAGTAAACTGCATTAGCCAAAGCCAACGGTCATTTCTCCAACCCCTCAGGTTAATCAACTTCTCAGGAGTATTCAGTACTTGGTTCTTGGCTCTTCATTCTCAAGGTATGTTCTGACTTCTTTAGCCAGTGTTTTTCAGTCTATGTCAGCTCCTCTTCTCTATTCAAATTTTCTTTATTATTTCCTAAATGGTGAAGTACTTCAAAGCTTAATCACGAACTCTCATCTCTTCTCCGAGTTATTGCCTCTAGTCCTATACTTTCAAATAGCATTTGTTAAGAATATATCCTAAATGTCTCCACCACCACTTTTCCTTTTCTATTATTCTTAGAATCCACTCCACTATACCAACAAATCCCACTTCTACTTGTAAGTCCTTAAAATCCATTCTCCACAGAGAAGCCAGATATCTTTTAAAATCATATTATGTCATTATGAGAATATAGAAACCTAAATACACCAACATTTTTTGCATTGTAGGGCATTTTGTATTTGCTATTCTTTGTACCCAAAGGCTCTTAGGTCAACTCTGTGTGACAAATCCCTTCCCACCCTCCAAGTAATATGAAACCCTGAGAAAAGCCTTTTCTGAAGTTGATGTCAAGTGGCCTAGGCCAAGCCCACAGTCTTAACATCTACTTTAGAATATCACATTATTTCCTTTCTAACACTTCAATCTGAAATTTCCTATTATTTGCATATGTACATTTCCTTAATGGAATGCAAATGCCATGAGACCAGAAACCAATGTCCAATGGATTTGTTCATTCTTGAATCAGTGGACCCATAAAAGTGGCTGATACATAGTAGACCCTCAAATATGTTTTTGAGTAAATGAATCTATCAATGTGAACACAGCTCATGAACCATTTTGCTTTGTTTTTTTCTGGGAAAAGCTATGGAGAAAAGAGCAAAATTATACTGTAGCCACAACTGACCTCACTCCCTTTAAACAGACTATATTCAGGGCGCCTGGGTGGCTCAGTGGGTTAAAGCCTCTGCTTTCGGCTCAGGTCATGATCTCAGGGTCCTGGGATCGAGGCCCGCATCGGGCTCCCTGCTCAGCGGGGAGCCTGCTTCCCCCTCTCTCTCTCTGCCTGCCTCTCTGCCTCCTTGTGATCTCNAATAAATAAATAAATAAATAAACAGACTATATTCATATGGCTATTAAATACTGTAAACAACTGAAAGATTCTCCTAAGAATACCTATAAAAAATATGCTTTTTCCAGTTACATTTTTAAAAATTAGCTCAGTTTTAGCATCTTTATTTAGCATACCTACTTAAATATGGAAGATGTCATTCTAGTCCCCTAAAAGGACATCTATTAAGTGTGATACTCCCAAGGGTTAAAGCTTTTAAAATTAATTAGATGCAAATCTCTAGATGGAGAAAATTCTGACAGAGTTTTACTGCATTTTAATTATAAATTTATTTATATTTTCACTTTTGATCTTGGTGAAAATTATAAAAATAAAACCTAAGATTCAAAAAATCAAAAATCCCACAATTCTAACAAGATGACAAACATCAAGTTTTATTAACTTGAAAAAAAGATGGCAAAATTAATCAATATATAAAAAATTACCCATCTGTTAGAAATAGTCTGAATTCTATAAAAACAATAAAACATTTCTTCTAAACTCTGATTTTTGTGACATGTAAGCATCATGAAGAAAATTTAGAAAATAGAACAGTGTAAACACATATTACCACCTAAAATGATCCATTAATGGGTAGCCAAGATTCTTTTGTAAGCTTCAAATGTTAATAGCTGTAACAATGAAACATATTTTCTTTATTTATATCTTTATCTATACACCTTGAGTTAAAGGTAATATCCTGTCCACAAAGCAAAGCAGCCAAACAAACACTGCCCAAACATTATTCAAGATGATGATGATTGGGCTGCTGGATGGCTTAGTTGGTTAAGTGACTGCCTTCGGCTCAGGTCATGATCCCGGAGTCCCGGGACAGAGTCCTACATCGGGCTCCCAGCTCCATGGGGAGTCTGCTTCTCCCTCTGACCTTCCCCCCTGTCACTCTCAATCTCTCTCTCTCTCTCTCTCTCTCTCTCTCTCTCTGATAAATAAATAAATAAATAATCTTAAAAAGAAAAAAAAAGATGATGATGATTACTAATAGCAGCTCACACTGACTTCGTGTAGCAGGCATCATGCTAAGCCCTTTTACACAAATTATCTCATGTAATGTTCATACACGCATGCAGCCATATACATATGAACATTCTGGTGTTTGAGGTTTCACACAGAGTTAAGAGGAGGAACCAGGAAGAACTCTGGCTGGCTAACATCTAGGCCTGGTCCATAATCACTGTCTTTCTCAACTATTTTTTTTAACACAAGTCTTAAATATTCTGCCTGACATATCCTACCTCTCCTCTACTCAATTTTTCAAAAACATGTTGAGGCTATAGAGCTTTTCTTGACTCTTTAACTCCTCATTTTTTAGACATTGTTCTTTCTTTTCCTATTCCACTTACTTCTTAAAAACACTATATTAGTGTAAGTACATATATTTCTGTTGTTGCTTCTAGACCTTGGCTTAGGGACGAGGACCAAAGCTGAACTTGGAATACCCCAAACCTACATCACTGCTAAATAGTGAAAGTGTGTAGGTTAAAGCATAAGGTGAAATAACTATAAATTCTGACATAAAAGGGTTTTGTTTGGTTATCTATAAAACTGTGATCCTATTTCAATAAATGACCATGGTAGAAGGAGCAGAACCTAAAAAAGCTAGTTGGAACTGATGGTTTAATTACATATTCTGATTCAGTCATATCATATTTTTATCAACCACATAGAAAGAAGTAGTGTGAATAATCTAAAACTGAGAATGTGAAACAACTAAATTTTGACTTTGGGACTTACAATGCTTTTTTCAAACAGATCTTTTTAATGTTTAGTATTTGCCATTTTAATACATTTGATTTCCCTATATACACACTGATTGAATTTGGTGGTGGGAAATGAAACTAACCTTTTAGGTGGCAAGAATAAGTCAGCCTGAGAGTAAGTAAACCATATTCTGGTTTTGTTTTCAATTAGAAAGAAAAAACACTGCTTGTTTTTTTATAAACAGAAGGTAAAATGTGAGATAATGGTAAATAAAAACAAGTGTGTGACTATACAGAATGATTAAAAAGAAAGATGTGAAACACAAGATGAAGGACAACACTAAGTTTAGCTATCCTACCAACTACTTCCTTGAGTTTATTTAAAACATCCCTTTTCAGAAAGTATCCTTCTCAAAATAAATATGCTCATCAATAGCTGAGTATTATTCCTCATTTAACAATGACAAATGATAGTTTGCTTAACCTTTAAAGAAATATACTCTTAACTGGAACTACTAGAAAAAATGTAAAAAAAAAAATCAAAAATAATTTGCAGCACAATTAAACCCACCATATTAAGTTAAACAATTATTTCCAAGAAAATAAAATCTAATCATTTAAAAAATAATAGTAATGTTCTCAGTGTTTTTAAAATAAAAGACATACTAATGATTATAGTATTCAATTTAAAAATAGAGACTGGTTGTTACATGAACATAAAAAGTGCTATATTATATACACTGAACAGTACAAGTTTTTCTGTATTTCCCAGGGTGTTTAACTGAATATCTTGTAAACCAATTTTCCAGCCTGTAAAAAAAGATGTAATTTTCCTCCAAACAAAAAAAATCTCATGCAGAGTTTTCTTTTGTAAACTTTATTAAAACAGTTCCAAAAGTAAACTCATGAGGACAACACACATACACAAAGAAGCAAATTCAACTGTGCCTATGCATCCAAAGAGTAAGAACAAAATACTACATGAGCAGGAAGAAACTAACATTTTAGCTGAGTAATTTTACGTATAGGGATATACAAAAAAAATTTCACATTAGACACAAATCACGCATGTGTCTGCACATCAGTTTACTCAAAGTTATAAAAGAATGGTGCTGAACAGTAAGTAGCCCTGCAGGGGTTAAATCCCGTAATGGGCAAAGGAAAGCAGTTATAATTAATTTTGAAGATATCAAGATACTTCACAGAGAAAAATGGAAAACTACATGTGGCAGGCCTCCCTCTGATTCTACATCTCTTCCAATGTGCATCTGATGTCATGTTTTAAGGTTTAAATGAAAATAAAACAACAGTATTAATATCATAAAAAAAAAAAAAAGAACCTTGCCGAGGTGTTACCTGGAAAGAAAAAGAATTAACTCTAGATATTTTGGTAGATTCTGAAGCACCTAACAGAATCAGAACCCAATTATGGTGTTGCTTATTGTAAAATCTTTATTCAGAGTCCCTCTACAAAAACTGGGTATCCCTGAAACTGATACACCATGACCTGTTATCATTATTATTACACCTCGCCTCACTTTCATACTCTGCTCTTACATCTTTTTTAGGATATCACTCCAACATGAGAAATATAATCTGTCAAGCACTGCTATTATTATTCTCAGTTTTTTGTTTTTACTTCATTACTGAAATAAATAGTACTGTCATCTTCTCAATCACACAAGCTTGCACTTTGGCCGTATTTCCTATTCTTATATTAAATCTATCTATAAATTCATCACCCACCTCCAGCCCCCCTCAAAGTTGATTGTGGTAGCCACTATCTCTCGGAATGGTCTTTTTACCATGTCTCTTCAAGAGTTTCTACCTGGACTATCATAACAGCCGTCTACTCTCACCACCTTCAGCTTTCTAAGAGCCAATTAATTTTACACAGCAAAACACAGTTTGGGCATACTCCCTGCTGGAAGCTCTGAAAGTAAACTTAGAGTCCACAAGAAGCACTTTAGCCCAGGGCTTACTTAACAAGAAACAGTCTATCATCGCTAGAATTGTAATACTTAGAAATGAAACATAACCTCTTAATCATGATTAAAGTCTTTTCATAAACTGGACCCATTCATTTAATCTTATAGTCCATATTTCTATCCTAGCTAAGCAAAACCTGATGACAAAGTTTCTTTGCTTGACCAAACTTTACTAAAACTTCTGATTCCTCCCTCTCCTAGGCCCACCTGCACACTTTCAGCTAAAATGCAGTTTTATCAGGGCGCCTGGGTGGCTCAGTGGGTTAAAGCCTCTGCCTTTGGTTCAGGTCATGACCTTCAGGGTCCTGGGATTGAGCCCTGCATCAGGCTCCCTGCTCTGCAGGGAGCCTGCTTCCCCCTCTCTCTCTGCCTGCCTCTCTGCCTACTTGTAATCTTTCTCTCTCTGTCAAATAAACAAATAAAATCTTAAAAATAAATAAATAAATACATTTAAAAAATGCAGTTTTATCAAGAACTCTGCTATTTCAGCTTAACCAGAAACCCCCACCTTCAGTATCTGACCATGCTCAATATCTAATTAGGCTCCTCATCCTCCATCATCTGGACACCCCAATCTATCTTCGGCAAGAATCCTGTTAGGCTGGTTCAGCCAGAATCCCCCCTTACCCCTGATGTTTCCTCTTAGAGTCATTGTCCATCCTCTGACTCCCACCCTGCTCTTTGGCTATAAAGTCCCACTTGCTATTGGAGGAGGTCATCAAGAAGATGTGACTCCCTGTTGACCTATGAGCTGGACTCAGGCAACTGGAGGTTCCTCACTTCCTTCCTTGTCCTCAGAATGTGTGTTCTGCTTGTCTTCCCTGCTCCCAGAAGCTGCTCTAAGGATACAGCCTTGAGCTAGAAACATGGTGTGGAGGCTACTTGGACTGGGTATGTGACTAAACCCAGTAAAGGCGTTTATATAAACTTTTAAGATTCCAGGAAGTGAGTGGGTGTGGAGACCTGGTTTTGAGGCCACTCAAGACAAGCCTCAATAGTAAATTCCTTGAGTTATTAAACTTGCCACCTATAAATCTGGAGTGGATTCCTTTGTTCTGTCACTCCTTTCTTGCCACAGACAGGGCTGGTTTCAGATTTCAGATAAAGGCTCTGAAGAGGTTACAAACACTTGCCCACGCTGTATTCAGAGTTGAGGCTGATCTCTCTTCTCCACTGTAAAACCCCATTGCAGTGGTCCCCATACCTATCATGATGATCCTTAATAAAATTGGCCTTACCATGTTTAACAAGTGCCAATGCATATTTTTTAAAACCAGCCAACTGTATAAGACTTACTGCCTCCCACCTCAGTGTCTTTAAATATGCTCTTTTCTGGGTATGCCCCATGCTCCCTTTCATCACTTAAAATTTTTCTATCAAACTGTATTTAAAAATGCTATGACTCTGTATAATATCTTTTTTTTTTTTTTTCAAGTAAACTCTATGCCCGATGTGGGGCTTGAACTCATGAGCCTGATGATTAGTGATATTGAGCATCTTTTCATGTATCTGTTGATCATCTGTATGTCTTCTCTGGACAACAGTCTATTCAGGTCCTTTATCCATTTTTTAGTTGGATTGTCTGGGGGTTTTTTGTTGTTGAGTTGTAAAAGTTCTTTTCATATTTTGGACATTAACCCTTTTGGATATAAAGCTGGAGGTATCACAATTCCAGATTTCAAGATATACTACATAGCTGTAGTAATCAAAGCAGTATATTACTGGCACTTTAACAGACACACCAATGGAAGTGAATAGAAAGGCCAGAAATAAACCCACACTTACGTGGTCAATTAATCTATGACAAAGGAGGCAAGAATATACAATGGTGAAAAGTTTCTTCAATAAATGATGCTGGGGGCGCACCTGGGTGGCTCAGTGGTTTAAAGCCTCTGCCTTCGGCTCAGGTCATGATCTCAGGGTCCTGGGATTGAGCCCCACATCGGGCTCTCTGCTCAGCAGGGAGCCTGCTTCCTCCTCTCTCCCTGCCTGCCTCTCTGCCTACTTGTGATGTCTCTCTGTGTCAAATAAATAAAATCTTTAAATAAATAAATAAATAAATAAATAATTGATGCTAGGAAAATGGGATGGATACATGAAAAAGACTGAAACCGGACCACTTTCTAATACCACACACAAAAATAAAATGGACTAAAGACCTAAATGTGAGGCCTGAAACCATAAAAATTCTAGAAAAGAGCACAAGTAGTTATTTCTCTAACACTGACCATAGTAACATTTTTCTAGATAGGTCTTCTTTGGCAATGAAAAGCAAGCGGTAACTATTGGAACTACATCAAAATAAAAACCTTTTGCACAGTGAAGGAATCAATTTACAAGAAGGCAACCTACTGAATATTTTCTTTTTAAACCAAAACCTCTGTAACTTAAAAAACATAATAAAAACAGCAGTCATCACATCACATATAATAGGCAATCTCAAATTAATAGAATCAGGTAGGCTTGGGGCACAATGCTTTGAAGACAGCCTTCCAATAAAATGACAGGTGCCATAAAAATAATCATGTTGCTGGAATCCCTTTTCAGGCATAAGGGTAGACTCCTGATAATTGGTGGTAACATTTATGGAACTGCTGGTATACAATATGGAAGTCATTTAAATATTTATTTTTCTCCAAAATGACAGAAAAAACTAACTTTGAAGTACTATATTCTATATTTCCCCCCCTACAGAGAAAAACTTCTGTATAGGAAATTTTAAAATCAAGACATTATAGCACGTGTTAAGTGTATATAAAAAGCCACGAACAAAGTACACGTTGAAGACAAGCAGAAAGCATAATAGCAGACCGGGATTGCATCTGTGGTGTACAACACATAAAAGTTTCAGCTACCTGGAGGTCTCTTTTCTTACTTCCAAATTGAGGTTGTATCCCAGAACTTTAGATTAACAGCAATCTGACCTCTGGCTGAGTAGCAAATTATTGTGTATACTCATTACCATTCAGGTAAATTATTTTTTGGAAAACAGAAACACCAAACTAAATGGTCTAGTCATCTGAACTCTTTGTTCATGAACACAAAATAACAGTAATTTAAACATTAAGCTCACAATACATATATAAGCCTGAAAATAACCACAGCAAGTTGAAATACCAACGTATTTTACAGAAAAAGAGCAGGGAATTTATTTTCCTGCCTATTCACATTAAACTGTTTCCACAAGACAGGAGAATTTTCGTTACCTCAGAAGGAGAAAAAAAAAGTCCAGAAATGTCTTCTGTAGGATTAAGCTCAAACTTAAAAAGTGATGAAAGGAAGAAGGGAGATATTATGTTCTCTTAAGCTTATTACCTTATCCATGCTTATAGGAACTTTGCCAGATAAACATTATCAACATTTCATCACTCCTGAATCAACAGTCATCACTTTGTCATATAAAAGGTGCCCATTGATTTTTAGATTTCTTTAGAATCAAAGGTTTATCTTATAGCTATGATAGCCTAATAATAAAAAGGTGGATGTTTTATTTGCAAAAGCAACATTAGTAACATTAAAAACATTTTTTGAAAAAAGACACTTATCTAATTCAATAATGATCATTTAGTCTTTTTATTGCATTGTTAAAGTTCACTCTAGTATACCTTTGAATTGGCAATTAAGGTTTTATTTCCCAATTCCTTCTTTTTTTTTTAAGATTTTATTTATTTATTAGAGAAAGAGAGAGCTAGCATGAGAGGGGGAAAGTCAGAGGGAGAAGCAGACCCCCTGCTGAGCAGGAAGCCCTATGTGGGACTCCATCCCTGGACTTCAGAACCACCACCTGAGCTGAAAGCAAGTTGCTCAACCAACTGAGCCACTCAAGCACCCTCTTTCACAGATAAAATTCTAAGGAATTTTCAGGCCCTGATTAATCCAGTGTCTTTCCAAATTTTGGCCACCCATCAGATGTGAGATGATTTTATGGGGCCCAAGGAGAGGGCTACGTGACACTGAATCAGTAATGAATTTATTCCGTCTTCATTCTCTTGTAATTTCTCTGACTGCATCAGGAAATTCTCAGATTGATGGCAGAATGTTATCAACACCTCTGTAATCCTTGCTAATCTCCCTTTTAAACAAAGAAAGCAAGTTTTAGGCTCAAGAGTGTTCAGTAGCCAGTAGTTTCTGAAATTTAACAAGTTTTGTTTTCATTATTTTCAACGTTATGTCTACTTTTTGTTGATGGTAAGTGATATTTCTTTCTTTATGGTGATTATTTCAAGTTTTCTTTAAAAATTATAATAACTACAAGGATATAAAGAAATACAAAGAAAGTAAGTATACAGGAAATACGCAGATATGGCCAAAATTTTGAAGATGATGTAAGAATGACTAACATTTGAGAACTACTACACTTACCCATTTGGTCAAGAAATAGATGTAAGTGCCTACCATGACTATGAACATAGCATTGGTTTAACCATCAAGGACAGAAAAGAATGATAAATGCTAACAGGAAAGCCAGGAAGAGAACAAAGTTACTTCAAAATGAGGTAATCAAAAAAGGATTCACAGACAAGGTGGCATTGGAGATAGGACAGAATGATGTAGACATGCCAAGACAGAGAGCATGCATTTGAAGAAAGCAAAAGCATAACACTACAGGACTGAGTGGTGGCATGTTCTAAATCTTGATTGTGCTGGTGGTTACCTGGGTGTGTATATAATGTACACATAAAATGAATGCACATTATCTGTAATCTTTTCCTTAAATTTGGTATGTCTTTGATCTATGCAATGAAAAGTTATTGAGGTTTTAGGCTTGGATAGCTTGGGGGGGAGCAGTAAATAGGTAAATACAATAAAAGGAAATCACCATTTAAAGACAAGGGAATAAAAATACTTATTTTCATATAGTAAATTTTCAATAAAAACTGTAAGCTATTACACAAAACTTGTAGCTCTATACTTAACAGTTTCATTTCAGGGAGAAAATTTACCTGAATTAAGACTTACCTATTAAATGTATTGTTCCCACCACTGTCCCCCCTCAAACAAAGGAGCATGTTAATAGCACTCCTAACAAAGTAACAAAGAACAGGCTAAAGTGGCTACACTGGCTGTGGGTTAGTGACACCTGACAGAATTTAGCAAAATAATTTTAGACTGTATTCAACACTTAGATCCCGTTTGTAAACAACTCAGAAATGACTGCCTTAGAATTTGTTTTAACCTTGAACTCTTTCCAATGATCTAAGCTCTTAAAATTTAGTTATTAATTATTAAGTACATTTCAAGTAGCTTTTATTACATTTCATACTTTAAGAACTCATGACTAGATAGGGAACTCATGCATAGTAAAAATAATGCCATTATCAACAAGTCTTGTTGAAACTTTATAATGCCATTCTCAATAAAATCAATGACTTAACCATAAAACCAAATCCAAAATGTGATTATGGTTATAGAAAAGCATCAAGAGATCAGGNCTTTATAATGCCATTCTCAATAAAATCAATGACTTAACCATAAAACCAAATCCAAAATGTGAATTAATTATGGTTATAGAAAAGCATCAAGAGATCAGGAAAAAAAAAAAGATAAAGTCTTCCTCTACCATAAATCAAAGCACTAAAGTGCACTGAAACCTAAGTGCATCCTTAATGTTTTACTAAGGAAAACACAAGCCTTTTGTCAACATCAGTGCGCTGCCCTGTATGTTTATGCCACAGAAAGCTTAAACTGAAAGCAAGAAAGCATAATGTAGGGAATTTTGGAGCTGAAAGGAGACCCAGCTCAAATACAGGCACTCCAACTCATGAGAGTTCGATTTACAGTTTTTCACAGTGGCAACAAGCCTCAGCTCCCAGTCAGCCTGCCATCATGAGGGTAAACAACTGATACGCTTACAACCATTCTTTACCCACACATTCAGTTTTTCACTTTCAGTACCATATTCAATAAATTACATAAGTTATTCAAAACTTTTGTAATAAAATGAGCTTTGATTTTGCCCAACTGTAGGCTAATATAAGTATTGTGAGCATGTGTAACGTAGGTTAGATATATTAAATGCCTTTTCAAATTACGACATTTTCAATTTATGATGGGTTTATCAGGACATAACCCCATCATAAGCTAAGGAAGATCTGTACAGTAATTTTCAAATTGATATTCTGTGTAATTATATTCTAGATGTTAACAGGTTGGCCATGAAAAAATAGGCTTTCTGGCCAGGTAAGACTGCTTTAACCCTATGTGCTCCTAAATTATTTGTCATGGAACACTGTTTTGGGGCAGTAAGGCTGTTACTGGATTGAGAACAGGGTTCAGGGGAAACATCAGTTTGGAAAACTCTGATCTTATAAAATTCCTTTAAGCAGATGACAAAACTGAGGCCTAGAGAGACCACATCTGGTTAGCTGTCCAAGAATGAATGTGAACGAAATCTTTCATTCCCAGGCCAGAGCGCTTTCCACTACTTTAACTACAAAATAAGACTCTTTAAACTGTATATAGTCAAACATTTAATTTACATTTAACATTTTGGTTATGGTGTCACATTTTCTGGTTTGTGCATTAACTCAGGTGTTTTTAATTCTTCCTTCAAGAGCTGGGTTCCTATTAATTAGACGCACCTGGAGATTTACTCTTGTTTAGTACTAATGAGGAATTATTTCGTTCAGAGTGGCAGCTTAAAGTTATCACTGAAATAAAGCATCTGTACTATAACTGGTTTTAATTTACTCTTGTTGCAACTTCTGTCAGCTCAACTAAATCACTGTGTTATTAGGTGGTGAGTTTCTTAGCATATAGCGTCAACATATGCTGTCCATGAGAACATATGGGATCTGTCTGCGTAGAAGAAAGCCAACAACATCGAAATTGAGAGATTCTTTCCACAGTTCTGGGCTTATCTGTCAGGCAAACAGCTTCCTATCCTTTTTGTAATTAATCAAAAAATGTTTGATTGCTTTAACTAAGTCTCCAAATCGGATTATCACAATGTTTCTCAAACTCCAGAGAACTATAAGATAACGTAAGAAACACAATTCGTTCAGCTTTAAAGTAGTTGTGTACCACTTCCCCCTCCCCCCTCAGCACAGGGGAAAAGAATGGACGAGACGAACAAGTAACTATTGTTATGCTGCAACTTTAAAAGGCTTGAGAATCAAAGGTGATAATGGCTAACGACTTCCTTATGACTAACCTGACTTCCTCTAGTAAACTTCTGCACTCCTTTCCAACCCCCACATGGAACATTAACTATGGCAGGCATTCGTGTCTCCTCAATCTTAAAGAACCCACCAAATGAAGGAGACCGTACGCAGCCCGCAGTCCACCAACAAAGAGGTTACTCCGCGCGCCTTTATCGCACAGGTGCGACCTCCACCCCAACCTTGCGCACCGCTGGGCCCCAGCGCAGGAGGCTCGGGAGCAGCCACCCCTGCCTGGGACCGCCCTCCAGCCTCCGCCCGGCCCCGGCCCTCCGGTCCCCGCGCAGCTCCCGCCTCTCCGGAAACCGGAGGGCGGCCGGCCGGTTTCCAGGCTCCAGGCGGGGCCAGGGCGGCAACACCCCCGACGCCACAGCAGCCTGCCCCGCGGGGCGTCCCCGAGGCTCCGGAACCAGCCAGGCCGAGGAGGCCGCTCAGGGCCGGCAGCCGGCCTCGCGACCGCGCCGGGGGCGGGGACGCTGTTACCTGCCGTGGGCTCGGCCGCTCCCCGCCGGCGCCGCTCTCCTGGCAACCGCGGCAGCGACGCGGAGGCCGGGAGCCGAAGGGCCTAGTGACAGCTCCCAGCGTGCACTGCGCCCGCACCCACGCCGGCGTCGACGTCGACGGCCCTCGATCCCCGCCCCCGGTCCGCGCCTCGCCTCCCGGCGCAAGCTGTTTACACAGCGCCCTCAAGCGGACGGTAGGGGAAGCCGCCCATGGTCACTAACCAAGGGGTTGGGCCTGGAAAGGGAATAGCCGATGTTTTCAACTGGCCAGCGCCAGCCACATCTTAAATGGAGAGTTGGAAGGAATGCTAGGAATTGAGAACAGCTTTTATATATTATTTAAGCAACCATTTAGGTGTTATTTAAACGATTCCTCAATATTTCATATGAGGAACTTGAGGCCCAGAGAAGTTGGGAGACTGATGAAGTTAACAGAGAGTTGTCATCAGATTTGGAAACATTTGGAGCTTATGTCTCTCTCTAAATCATGTAGTTACTACAAGGACGATTGCACTCTTTTGCCTAAACCGTAGGGTCAAAAAAATTATTGTTTTTTATAAATGTGTGACTATATATATAAAATATAGCAATCTTTAAAAATAATCAAACACCGAGTATGAAGAGCATGCTGTGCTAAGACTGTTAAATATTTCAATATAAGGTGGCAGCATTTAAGACTTAATAGCTTTGAGAACTAAAGGTGGAAGGTAATTAGGAGTTGAAATCATCACTCATGATCACCATTATTTGAGGTGGAATAGTAGTAAACTTAATTCTTTTAATTGTGTTGTTACCTCCATCCATGATTTTGAATTACTGTGGTGGATACGGGAATTTGTGAAACACCACAATAAACTTTAAGGACTGCAAATACTGACTTCAAAAAACTTGTCTTCAAATAGTATCTCTAGGGCAGTAGATTTGTTATTTGGAAAATCTTCGTATTAAGAGGCTATCAATAAACACGATTTTATGAAGATAAGCCATCACTGTTTCTGTTTTTAAAACCTAACAATCTCTAGGTTTTATTTTTTTTTAAGATTTTATTTTTAAGTAATCTCTACAACCAACCTGGTCTCGAACTTAACAACCTGGAGATCAAGCCTCCGGTGCTCCACCAGCCAAGCCCTGAGCCCCTTGTTTTTAAAGAATTCTTATTTTTATTCTTTTAAAGAATCCTTATAAGTTTAGCACCCTAGCCTTATATTTTAATATTTCCCTATTGTAAGCACTCCCACTCCCTTTTAATAAGTACTTACATTATAATAGATCCTTTACTAGGCAAAACTTTGCGAAATTATCTTCTAGGAGTAATAAGATTATGACTTCTGTGAATCAGCTTTTACTTCTACAAAACGTGGCGAGTGGAAATGTACCTGTGGAATCATTCTCAGCTTCCTTTTTTGAAAGACTGTAGGAATGGTTAATCCTGTGATTCATGGTACTGAATTTAACCACACTCTCTTCTGTATAGATAACAGAAAACCTCTTAACATTTTTGCAACTGTTCTATCTTAGAGCAACTGTGTCTAAATCCAGAAGCACTGCCAGGTCAATCCTGGACAGCCGTTGCCTCAAACAGAGGAGAGCTACCAAAGGACTGACACGGTTCGTAAAAACGATACTGCCGTAGATTAAAAAACGAAACAAGATTGTGTTTTGGGTGGAGAAATCGGCTTTTGAACCTCCAGGGGTCAGTGCCCGCCTATAGCTCCTCCTTCCATCAGTGCCCTCCCTTCCAGCCTCCTCCTAACCCACTCAAGTCAAAGGAGTGTACTCGGCTCGGATTTTTAAGGTCACTTCCTGGGAGACTCCGGCGTCGGGCCACGCCCACAAGAGGAAGAGTGGGAGGGCAGTTTGGCTCTCACTGCTCAGCCCAGTCCGCGCTGGGGTACCAGCCAGGACTTGAAAACGCTCGCGCCCGCCAGGTCGAGTTCTCGCGGCAGCGCGCTCTCCGCCCGGCAGGCGGCGCTGTGGGCTGGCGGCTCGGAGTCCGCCCCGCGATCCGGTCCCGGAGGCCGGCCCTGCCGCAGCTCCGCCGCCACCGCCGCACGTGCAGCCGCTTCTGGCAGTGCTGGCGGCTGTTCAGCTGGACCTGCGCGGGGGCGCCGGCCATGGAGGCCGCTGAGGTGGGGACGCGCGTGTTCCTGGAGGTGCGGAGACGGCTGCGGAGCGCGCTGCTGATCCTGGGGTAAGACCGGCGCTGGGCATGTGGGTAACTAGGCGCGGTGCGGAGCCTGTGTTGCTGCTGGCCGGGGAGTCTCCGCTTCCCTCCAAAGGACTGAGTTTGGAGTTTCTTTCCAGTTGCTTGGAGCCTGTCATTTACTCAAAGTGGAGTTTCCCCTCCACCCCCCGTGCTTTTATTCCCCCCGTAATCTCGGCATCTCTTGGGAGCTTTTTAGAAATGCAAAGTCTTAGCCCCACACCAGACCTGCAGAATCAGAACTTGTATTTTAACACGCTTTCCAGGACTCAAAATACACGCTACTGTTCGAGGAGCACTGATGTAAAATAACAGTAACCGGCCTTTCCAAAAACAGGGCAAAAAAAAAAATGCCTTGCCTGCTTCTTTTTGAGGATCCTCATTAGAGGATAAGGTCCTATGTGAGAGCGTCCTATTTTGTACATAAACTGGTTGGTGTTTCTTTTCCTCCCCACGCTGTTGTCGGCAGAAGAACTGACACGTTCACTGAACGGCTAACAAAGGTCGCAGACTTATTGGAGCTCATTCTTGTATTCACACTCCGCGTTCCAGTGAGAAGTCAGAAGTTTAACTTGTTATTCACTACACATACAAGAAGCTTTTAGGTGAAAAGGTCTCTTGTTTGTTTGGTACTAGGTGGCCCCCTCGATTATTCCGTTATGATGGCCGTTTCAAATAGAGTAAATTAGATGCTAAAACCCTGAAACTTTTACTACACGCACCCACTCTAGAGGTAGGTTGATGCTTCTCCTAATCGGGCAAGTATAGGTGTGGCGGTTTGGGGTTTGGAATGAGAACTGAATTCAAATCCTAGCTTCTTCGAAGGAGTAGAACTCTTTAATCTGAAGTTTTTCAATCGTAAAATATGGATGATATTTATTACTCTTTTTTCTTTCTGTTTTCTTCTGTTTCTTCCTCTCCATCTCAAATCATAAATTCAGATAAGTATCTCCAATTCCAGTCCACCTTGTAGGGTTATTAGCAGCCCCAAACTTATGCAAAACAAAAGCAAGACAAATTCCCTACTTCCTTTCATGAAAGGGGCCCTTCAAAGTTCTCCTGTGTTGCTAGACTACTAGTTTGTCCCTAATGGTCTTTGGCTGTTGAGTTTTATCACCAACTTGACCCTCATGAAAGCAAAACCAACCACTCTTCTGATTTCATTCAATAAAGATTGGTTTTGCTGTTTCATGAACTGTATATAAATGGATTCATACAGTTTTTCCTTTTTTTGTTTCTGGCTGCTTTCCTTCAACAGTGCTTCTGAGATTCCTGTTTCTTCTGTGTCATTGCACGTGTCAGTCTATTTTTCTCTCTCTGACTAGTTTTCTACTGTATTAATAGACAGTTCATCTACCCATTCTATTGCTGGATATTTTGTGTGTGTCTAGAACTTGATTATTATGAATAAAGTTGCTATATAGCATTTTAGTTGACATACATTTCATTTCTCGTAGGTAATTACCTAATTCTATTATGGTGTTGTCTCATTGTCATTTTAATTTGCATTTCTCTGATTAATAATGTTGAGTATCTTTTCATTTGCTTTTTGGTCATTCATATGTGTTCCTTTGGAAAGTGTCTTCTAATTTTTTGCCACTATAAAAAATCAGGCTGTTTGTCTTATTGTTGAATTTAAAGACTTCTTTTTAGTGTCTGGAAATAAGACCTTTCTTATTTATGCCTTGTGAATATGTGAACACTTGCTCCCAATCAGAAATTTATCTTTTCATCTTCCTAATAGTCTCTTTTCAGGAACAAAATTTTAATTATAGTGAACTTCAGTTTATTGCATTTTTTCTTTAATGGTTAGTGTTGTTCGTATCTTAAGAAATCTTTACTTACCTCAAGGTTGTAAAGTGTTTTCCTATGTGTTATATAGTTTTAGCTTTTACATTTAGGTGAAATTCATTTTTTGTGTTTGGAGTGAGATAGGAGCAAAATTTCGTTTATTTCCTATAAGGGTATCTGGTAGTTCCATCACCATTAGTTTAAAAGAATGCCATTTCTCCCATTGAAATAACACAGTGTGTGTTTGTCAGGAAACCTTTGACTGTACTGTTTGGCACCATGTATCTCTGTATCCTTTTAATGTTTGACGTATGCTTTTATATATAAATTTTCAAAAGCCTATGGTGGGTGGAGTGTTTCTGAGTCCATTCGTATATTGTCTGCATTTTAATTAAACTTTTTAGTCTGTTTACAATTAATGTAAATGATATGATTGAGTTTTAGTCTTGTTCCTAATCTTAAAAGAAATGTTTCTAGCATTTTATCACTCAGTACGATGAAATTGACTTTTGGCAAATCGGTGTGGTAAATTGCATGGTTCCTTTCTATTCCTAGTTTACTATGGGTTTTGATCATGAATAGATAACTATACTTTCTGTAATGATTTGTACATGTGCTGTGATGGTCATTTTTTTTCCTTTCATATTTACATCTGTGAATTGCATTAGAAAAATCTGTTATGTTAAGTCATCTTAGTATTCCTGGGATAAACCTTGGCCGTTCATTTATTCAGTGCACAGATGTTTACTGAATTCCTATTCCAGTGCTGAAAACTTAGATCCTAAGTTCTGGGTATCCAGCTGTGAACAGTGACAACAGCAAAGATGAAAATACTTGGCTTTCATTGAGCTTATAGTCTGATGGTGGCAGTGGGTGAGAGGTGAGCAGGAATTATATAAAATAAATAAATATATATGATATTGGATGGAGATAAGTACATAGAAAAAATAAAACAAAAAGGGATAGGGAGAAAAAATTATAACCCCTTATTCCAAATGAAAAAGCAACACTTGAGTAATAAACCAAAAGGAGAGAGGTTTAGAACTATATAATATCTGATGAAAGACTGTTTCCCTCCAGGAGAACAGCAAGTATGAAGAGGTGCCAACTTCAGAGAGATGTGGGTGGGCTGGTGGAGCACATAGTAAATGGTCTTACAGAGGTATGTTAGTAAACGTTTAAGAGCCTGCGTTCTGAGAAAACAAATGAAACTAACAAAAAATCTTCCCGATTTGCAGCATTTACTGATTCCTGTGGTATAGATACTCTTTCACTATGGATGGTGTCAAGCAAGTGATGTCAGCTCGTTTGCAAAATGCCTGGAATTTTGACAACAGTATATCTCTGGGTCTTATGGGCCATTGAAAGAATTTTAGCTTGTTCTCAGAGTGACATGGGAAGTCTATGGATAGTTTCAAGCAGGGTGTGGTACCTGAAAGAATATAAGTGCACGGTGAAGAAAGCCTCAAGTATGTGAAAGGTATGGGCAGCCAGGGTCTCACACACTTTGTTTTTGGACAGTCTCAACGTTGAGAGTAAGTTACTGTCACTCCCTAATACGTTACTGGGGATTTCCTACAAATAAGAACATTCCCACATATAACCACCATGCAACCTTCAAAACTGGGGAATATGTTACTACCATCTTATACTCAGACTTCACTCAATTTTTGCCACATGTCTACATAATATCTATAATAGCAAAAGAACCCAGTTCAGAATCATGCATTGCATTTCATTGTCATGTTTCCTTAGTCTCTTAAAATTTGAAGAGTTCCTCAGTTTTCCTTGACCTTTACAGTCTTGACACTTTTGAAAATTACAGCCTAATTATTTTGTGCAATATCCTTCCATTTGGGTTTGTTTCATGTCGCCTCAAAATTAGGTTTAGGTTATACATCTTTGGTGGGAAGATCACAGAAGTGATGCTGTGTTCTTATTACGTCCTATTTGGTATCACATGATTTTGACTTACTCCATTAAAGTTCATGTTAACTTTGACCATGTAGATAGATTATGTCTGCCTTCGCCACCATAAAGTTACTTTTTCTTTTGAGGCTGTAACATTTTTTTTTTTAAGATTTTTTTTATTTATTTCACAGAGGGAGAGAGATCACAAGGAGGCAGAGAGGCAGGCAGAGAGAGAGGGGGAAGCAGGCTCCCTGCTGAGCAGAGAGCCCGATGTGGGCCTTGATCCCAGGACCCTGAGATCATGACCTGAGCCGAAAGCAGAGGCTTTAACCCACTGAGCCACCCAGGCGCCCGAGGCTGTAACATTTTTATTCAGGAAAAGATTGAGTGTGAAGCTATAATGGTTCAACCTAAACCATCTCTTTTTCAATAGTGGAGTCTATTTATGCAAAATATTTTTCCTTGTCTATGAAAACCAAATTGAACAGTATTTTAATGGTAAGGAAATACAAGCATACACTTTAAACTAGCCAGTGTGCACTGTCATAAAAGAAATAGAATGCTCTTTCCCTTCCCCTCTTAACCATTCAAAGAAGAGAATACTACAAACTTTAAGAACCCCACGAATTGTCATCAGAGTAACTATAGAATAAGGGTAGCACAGGATGAAACTACTTCTCTATATTCCACAAGGGAGAAGCTTGGGTGCTCTGGCTTTATAAGTAAAAGCACAGGCAGGCAAAAGCTCACAGTAAATGCACATCAGAACGGGGGCCTTGGTGAAGTTGTCTAAGTGGGTTACTGCTTTTACAGGAAAGAAGAAAGGCAAGTCTGAAGTGGAATAAACACACACACACACACACACACACACACACCCCTTTTGTCATATTTACAGGAATGCAGAACTTTTGTATTCCCATACTCGCGGGTAGTTTTGATATACACTGCAAAGAGCTTCAGTATTCAGGAAGAATGTTGTAAGGTTGACAGAGGACAGGAGAACTCTTCACGCTTCTGATATCTCAGATTTGCTGAGTCCAATAGCCAGTTCTAATTCTTCCTACTCTTACTGATTCAGTCGGCAAGACTCTTTTTCTCTTTATAATCAATAAGTATTAATTGGAGAGGTCCTTTGTGACTATGTGTAAATATCCTTGTTCCTCATCAGACTTGCATTTTATTCATGCATTTATTTACATCAGTATGGACCCATGGTCTTTTATTTATGCGGTTACTTTTTTTTGTTGTTGTTGTTGCTAAAATGATACCAGATTTGTCCAGGGGGAGTCCCTTCGAGATGATTTTAATATGTTCCTATTATTCTTTTTAAGATATGTTCTTTTTTAATATGTTCCTATTATTCTTTGATTATTTTTCTTTATTTGCACAGCAACGTATTCCAGGCTCATCTCATTCTTTTCCTGTTTCATCCCTGGATGTAGTTATTTTTTCAAAGTTATTTTGTTTTGTGTATGTTCATTTGTTTTAAAGTGGAAAATCACTAGGGTGCCTGGGTGGCACAGTTGGTTAAGCATCTGACGCTTGATTTCCACTCAGGTCACGATGTCAGGGTCAGGGGATCGAGCCTTGCATTGGGCTTCCCGCTCAGGGAGAAGTCTGCTTAAGGTTCTTTCCCTCTGCCCCTTCCACCATCTCATGCATGTGTGCACACGTGCTCGCTCTCATTCTCTCAAATAAATTAACTTTTTAAAAAACTTAAAGTTGAAAGTGACTTTTAGAAACCAAAACCTAAGCACAAAGTATTCTCATTACTATTGACTGACATGTTACTCTTTCCAGGCCCTAGTGGACAAAACTGGAGAGTGTATGTGACATATACATGATATTTATGTATGAATGTATGCATATGTACTTGTGTTTGTATATCATACATACGTCCACACACATATACATCTGTATTACTGTATTTCTTTATATATACATTAAAAACCATGACTCCACACAGGTATTTTCAATTCTGGTCTACCACCATAGGATCCATTCTGATTTTTTTCCCTTTCCCTCTTTGTAACTCAGATCTCTGACAGTGAGAATCCTGGCTTTTATTACTCTCATGACATAGATTTATTTGGTCAGTTCCCCTCTATGTAAGTCATCTCATGCTGGCATCTTTTGCTGCTTCCCTCCCCCTCCCCACTCAGTGTTGACACCTTCCTCATCGGGGCTCCTCATTGGGCTTTGTTATGGAATGAATTTTTGTGCGTCCCCTCAAAATTCATAGGTTGAAGCCCTAACCCCCAACATGATGCTATTAGGAGTTGGGGACTTTGGGACGTAATGAGGATGTGGCTGTCTGCAAGTGTGGTAGAGGGATCTCAACAAGAACCAAACCCCCTGGCGCCTTGATCTTGTACTTCTCAGCCATCAGAACTATAAGAAATGCGTGTTTAAGCCCCCCAGTCTGTGTTGTTTTGTTATAGCAGCCTGAGCAGAACCCAGACGCCCGAGGATTATTATTTCTTAAACATCAGTTCTTAAAACTAGACTTTTGACTCTGGGGCACCTGGGTGACTCAGTCTGTTAAGCGTCTAACTCTTGATCTTGGCTCATGTTGTGATCTCAAGGTCATGAGACTGAACGCCACATCGGGCTCTGCACTGAGCATGGAGCCTACTTACAGTTCTGTTTCTCTCCCTCTCTCTGCCCCTCCTCCTGCTGGTGCCCTCTCTAATTTGAAAACAAAACAAAACACTAGACTTTTGACTCAAGAATTTGAGGATTTATTTCTTGGAAAACACTTAGGTTCTTGCCAGTTAAATACAGGTCCAGGGCGCCTGGGTGGCTCAGTGGGTTAAAGCCTCTGCCTTCGGCTCAGGTCATGATCTCAGGGTCCTGGGATCAAGGCCCGCATCGGGCTGCCTGCTCAGCAGGGAGCCTGCTTCCTCCTCTCTCTCTGCCTGCCTCTCTGTCTACTTGTGATCTCTCTCTCTCTGTCAAATAAATAAAATAAATAAAATCTTAAAAAAAAAAAATACAGGTCCATATGCTTTGAAAAGGAACTAGCCAGAAAATAATCTTAAGGTTTTTCTAGGGCAAATTAAGAGGCCTAATCAAGATTCACACCTGAACACATGGTACGATCTCTGTACTTAGATAATACTCAAGTGGATGGCCTGCTTTCTGTGCTTAGGTGATTCCGAGTTGCTGGCCTCTTCCTGCTGTCTGCACTTAAAAGGGAGTCAGAAGGCTCGACACCTCTGTTACAATGCTAGGTGTATTTTAGCTTCACATGAGGATCATTTCTCTATGTCTTCATCCCCTGCTATACTTTTGGTCCCTGGTGGACAGGGAGCGGACCGTGTTTTACTCTCGATTGCCTATACCAAGTGATTTGTGTTTGGACTCGCCAGTTCTTTCATATTCATACATCACTAGATTGTTTTCTTTCTTTTTTTTTTTTAATTTTTTAAAATTGACAAGAAGTTTTTTTTCTCCTGTACCTTTTGTTTCGTGTAATCCTGGTCTCCTTATCAAAATCCTGTATCTCAAATGACAGTACTTTATTGTAAGTAAAATACAGCGTCATTGTAATGCTAGTCTCAGAAGCAAGAATATTTCCCTGGCTTATCCATTCACTGTTCAAATAACAGTGCTTGACCTGTGATAGGCACTGCAGCCCTCTGTGTGCTTCCATAGCACTCCATGTTTATCACAAACAAGTACAACCATAGGTTTGTTTTGTTTTGTTTTGTTTTGACAGCCAGTCGTATCTCTTTCAGAGGGTATAGGGCACCGGGGGTGGGCCCGGGACACTCCCTCTGCACCGCTTCCCATTGGCGCTGCTTCCTGAGTCCTGTGGGCACTCACGGTGGGCAGCTCAGCAAGGCTGGAGAAGGGCTCGATGTGCAGGGCCTGGTGGGGAGAGCTGCTCAGAAGGCCAGACCACCCACTCCCGTGTGGCCTGTTGCTCCTGGCCCCGGCCTGGCCAGTACGAGGTTTTCAGGCTCCCTTGGTCATTCCTGTTTACTTGCCCGTGCCCTACTTGGGGTGGGGGATGAGGGGCAGAGAAGGTATCTTGTTCATGGTTGTAATCCCAGTACCTGGCATGTTCTAGAACTCAAAGAAGCTGTATCGAATGAATGAGGGAGGGAGTGAATGAATGTACAAACCATGCAAGGGTCGTGGGATGCAAAAATGAAAAGCCACTGTCTTATGCTGCCTTGAGTCCTCTTGCCAAAATACTTCATTTTTTATTGTATTTTTTATTTTATTTTTACTTTTTTTTTTCCAAAAACTAAAGAACAAGTTCCTGATGTACGACAGGCCAGCATTAGACTGTGCTGATTCAAAGAACCTGAAGTTGGGGAGATGCTGGGAGGAAATAGGGGGCTTTAGGAAACGGAAGGTGCACTGTGCAAGCAGAATGGCTCTGGGAACAACCCCGGGAACATCCAGGTTGGAGTAACTGCAGGAAGTAATAGGATAGAGAATTGGGGCTCAGGATCATTGGGGGAAAGTGCACATTTAAAAATGCATCGTTGCCATAAAAAAGCCGATAGAAAATACATCCCAAAACTTTCATGCTACAGTGATAGTGAAAAGTACTCTCTGACCTGATCTAAATCTTGTATAGAATGATTTCCTTAATGATCCATTCACTGCCATTCTTTTGGGAACAGTGTCTTTGGACCATTTATTGAAGAGGAACAGAGAGATCCTTGGCCATTTTTGTCTGTTTTATCATGTGGTTTTCATCACTGAGAAGTAATTTTTTTGTGTGTTTTGTTTTTAATCACCAGGGAGCCTAAAGAAGGAGGTATGCCCATGGATATTTCTATAGTGCCGGGCTCTCTCCAGGTGAAGACCCCGGAAGGCTGCACAGAGCTCCAGCTTCCAGCAGAGGTCAGGCTCGTGCCTTCCTCCTGCCGCGGGCTGCAGTACGTCCCAGGAGACGGACTGCACCTGCGGCTGCAGGTGCTGGCAGAACCCGACGCCCGTGAGTGATCCCAGCGCTCCTGTTTCTGCATTTAGTTGTTCATTGTAGATCAAAGGTGATTTTTCCTTTGAAAAGTTGACCTTTTCCCAGATGAAAAAGCCCGCTCAGCAGCAGCATGGAAAGAGCTGGTCAGAAGGTTCTTTGTCAGCTCTGCCAGTTATTAGCTGTGCAGTTGAGCATGCCACTTGCCTTTCTGGAGCTTTGTTCAGTGGGCGGGGGGTGGGAGGGTGGTTAGTAGGGGGCTTTTTGCTTTTTTTTCCCCTCCTAGTAGATTTTATTTTTTAGAGCAGTTTTAGGTTCACAGCAAATTAGCAGAAGGCACAGAGATTTCCCATATAACCCCTGTTTTGTTTCTTTAATTGTGAAATTACCAAGCTCTCCGAGTTGATAGGAAGATGAAATCAGATGGCAGTTGTGTAAGACCTGGTGGGTTTCAAAGCATGACATAGAAATTCATCCATTCAACAAACGCTGCCTTACACTATGTGCTAGGCTTTGATCTAGGTGCCAGGGATATAGAAGTGAACATGCTAGGAAGGCCTCTGCCTTTAGGGAGCTTACATTCTTATGGGTAGGAGCAGATAATGAACAAATAAGTTAATTGGATACAGAGAAAAGTGCTGTGCTCAAAGAGGAGCAGAATATTGGAAGAGTCACTCCCTAGTGACTAGGGTGAAAGGTGCTCAGGGAAGTCCCCTCTGACGAGGGGTGATATTTGCCCAGAGAACTGAGTGATAGAGATGATCCCATCCATGTAGAGACATTGTCAGATAGAACAGTATAGATACAGATTCTGAAATTGAGTTTCATGCATAATTTGATTTTGATTAATTGCTATGCCTGTTATATTTCTAATATTTTGTTATTGCCATGTTGATTCAGTAAGATGGTAGAAATGTTTCTCAGCATAACTTACTGAATAAAAGTATTGGCTCATTACATCTCTTCCCATGTAAGTAATGTGCTTCAGAGGATTAAAAATGATTTGAAAAGGGAAAATAGGCTCTAGCAGACCTGTGAGATGCCCATTATCAGGGAAGGATTATGATTCTTTAAACTGCACGCTAAGACCTCGTGGCTGCCTCATCTATACTAAGCCTTTCATTTGAGCTGCATGGAGCCTTCAGGTGGGATCAGCAGGATGGTTCTGAAGAGCCATGTAGGAGATGCGGAACATTCCCCTGAGTTCTGGGCTGGTTTTTTCATTGGAGAGTAATTTTTACTCAAGTCCTAAATTAGTGAATAACTAGTCTTGAGCTGGGCAGAATTGGATTTAAGAACAAGGCGTAGGGAACTGAAATGTCATGGAGCTTAAGAGACATATCCACATGCTAAGAATGACTACCATGGGGTCACCAAAATGGGAAATAGACTGACGATGGAAACTGGGCAAAGGCAGGCACAAAAGCCACACTGGGGTATTTTCAGATCTGCTGGTTTTCTGGATTTGAGATTTTTAGGTCCCATACTGAGGAGGTATGGAAGCCTTCTAGAGACACAGTTGGTTTGTCACCTGCCAGTCTTGTGTAATGGTTAATAAATAGCAAAATTTGAACTATTCAAGAAAATTTAAATCAGCAAGCAGGATTGTTTCATCGTAACTGTAGGACAGAGTAAGTTGACTGCTGAATGTTGGTTTGTATATTGCCAGCATTCCATTGGTCTGCTCTGGCTTTACATTTTTAAAACATTTTACTCAAATATCTGAAAAGGAAGACTTTCAAAGCTCTGTTCTGCAGTGCATGAAAGGGTATGCAAAATAGATCTCAGTACTTAATAGCTTTAGTGCTTTCCACTTAATAGGTGGTGAGTAAATATCTGCTGAATGAATAAATATCAGATTGGTGCATATTGATGTTGACTTGAATCAAAATGTAGTGTAGGGAAGACTTCACATTTTTAGCATTCAATTGTGTTTTAAGATTTTTTAAAAAGTTGACTTTCAAATGTAAATGTTCTTTTAAGTACTACAGTAAGCCTATTGTTGTGCTCTTCTGAATGTAACATAGGTCAGATCATGACCCTTGACATGGAAGTGGCTACATACAGTCTGAGACAGCACCAGCTTCGGATTCACCCCCAGGTGGCAGTACTCTCCCACGATGCCACCTGGTCAGGCTGTTCTGCCCTGAGCCTGAGCTGCCAGGATCATGCTGGGTGACCAGCAGGGGGGAGTGTTTCACTGCAAATTTGTTTATTGGTTCGGAAAAAAATATTTTGGATGCCTTACCCAGGTCTACTCAGTATCTGCTCGAAAGTAAAGAACACTGTTTACTTCACCTCAGTGCTACAGGGATTGGCAGACACCCCTAGAAATTAAAAGGATGAATTTGTAATTGCCAAGGCTTACTCAACTTTCTACCATCAGTCTTTAAAATCTTAACATATCTGCCTTCGGCTCAGGTCATGATCTCAGGGTCCTGGGATCGAGGCCCACATTGGGCTCTCTGCTCAGCAGGGAGCCTGCTTCCTCCTCTCTCTCTGCCTGCTTGTGATCAATCTCTCTCTGTGTCGAATAAATTAAAAAAAAAATCTTAACATACAAAGTAACGTAAACAAAGTTCGAATTGGTTAATTCTGATGAGTATGACCTCATTTCTTTACATTTTTTTTACAGACAGATATTTTTGTGTGTGGGTATTTTGTTTTGGGGGAGTTTTTTTGGAAATTAAAATTTCCTTTCTTCATGAATAAAATAATGGAAACTAAGGGAATGCTGTGCTTCACATAATGGGGGAAATAGCATTTTTCCACAGCTTTAATCAGAAATTGAGTTTTGCTCTTAGAAGATTGACTTCTTCCTAGGAGCCATTCCATTCCCAGGAACCTGTCCAATTTCAAAATTCTTCCTGTTTTTATGTACTGGTGATAGGCCAGTGTGGACACAGACTTTGTTTGCATCAAATTAAACTTGAATTTAAAAGATGGAAGCAACAGTCACACTGATGAAAAACTGGACGTAGGACATAGCTGAAGGCTATGGATGGTGAGGCCCCTTGTAGTTAGCTTGATGTGAAAGCAGTCGCTCCCTTTCTCCTTCCTTAATGTTGGTATTTATGGAATGATTGAAATAACTCAGTGGTATGTTACAGGGATAATCTAGGGAGATACCTAGCTCTGAAACACTTAGCAAAATCTGTTGTTTTTGAGAACACGTCACAATATTTGCTTCTGGTTGAGTCATCAGAAAATGCTAATTAAATGTGTACTTCTAGGTGGATCGTAAATAGTGCTTATTGATAGTAATTTATTGTGGCTGTTAAACACTTCAAGTATGTTAATACATTTGTCCCACACCTCTGAGATTTGCTCTTTTATCGATTTCTTTTTAGAACCAATTTCAATGTTTAATCAAAGCTCGCAAGCCCAAGGATGTTGCACATTTTATTGCCAGTCCTGTGGTGAAGTCGTAATAAGGGACAGGTAAGGAATGTATTTTACATTGATTAATTCTGTGCCTGGCAATGGTTTTTTGTTTTTTTTTTCCTATCAGAATTGTTGGAAGTAATTACCAGGGGAGTCGTCTATGGCCTTAGAATGAGAGCCAGCTTAATGTCACTTTGAACAAAGTCAACCATATAACTCTCCAGCAATCATAGAGCAGTTAGGCCTTCTAAAGGTGACAGAGGGGAACATAGCATGCTGGGTTTGAGGCAGGAAGGCTTATCTTGATGGAAGCCTGTGCTGATCACCGAAGCATGTCTCTTCTGAAAAGAGGCATGGGCTCTGGTGCATGTTTTATCTATCATGTTGGTGAATGAGGTTTTTTCCACATGAAGCGAATTTTCTAAATCCCAGAGGCTCCTGCAACACAACTTTTTATTTGACCTATTTCTATTAGTCCCTTTCGAAAATCCATTTCCTATTCCCCTGCTTATTAAAACAGAGCAGACAGAGCACAAATTAACCTTTTCTTGATGATTAGGTTAATCTTATTACCTGTCCTTGCAGTGTGCTGTGATTACTCTGTTGAGATGGGAAAAGGCCCTTTGCTATATTCTTTGTATTTCCAAAGTGTCTCTTTTTGTTATTTTTTTCATCTTCTTTCCTTCTGTCAACCTACTTGTTTCCTGGGCACAGAGCCTTTCCCCTGAATTTTCAGCTTCTAATCACTCATAGGTTGGAAAGACAGATCAGAATCTTATTGTTGTTAACAGTCCTCAAAGAAAGAAGTTAGATTTCTTCATGAGATGTGTTTCCTCTGAGATGGGTGCCTGAGACTTATCTGGGGATGGCTCCTTCTCCATATCTGCAAACTGCTCCTCTTTCAGTGGTCCTTGTCTTAATGAATGCCAGACCTCTACCTGCATAGAGCTTCCTCTCTTCCCTGAGATGTGTCCCACACCCCCTCTCTCCCTCTGTTAGCTCATGCCTAAACTCATCTGATAGGGTATCTACTGCCAGGAGCCTTCCCTGAACCTTGGGTTGTTGAGGTGCTCCTCCAAGGTTTATTTGCCTGTCTTCCCAACTAAGCTATAGGCTCTGGGATGTTGGAATGCTCTTATTGACCTGTATCCCTTATCTCTGCTCATATTTAGAGTACAGTGTAGGGTAGCAGCTAGTGGTATAGACTCAGAAGCCAGACTATTGGGTTTGCATCCACCATTTACTAGCTGTGACTCTGGGCAAGTTACTTAACCACTCCATGCCTCAATTTCCCTATTACAAAAGTACAGATGACAGCAGGAGCTACCTCATAGGGTTGTTGGGAGAATCAAGTGAATTTAAATGTTTATAGCAGTGCCTGGCACATAGTAGGCATTCAGTATATGATGGCTACCACTATAATTATTATTCTTATCATCATCACCATCAATCAGCCCCAGCATCAGGCCACAGTGCCTGGTGAATAGTGTACTCTCAATAAATTCTTCCTGGGTTGAATTGAATAAACAGTAGGCTGTTTATTTTAGCCTTCCACCAGCCTCTCCTGCTTACTTTCTGATTCCTGGCACTGCCCCAGGTAGATGAGATCATGGAAAGTTACCCTGGTGTAAGTGGGGGGATTTTGAATGGAGCACCTCCGAATGATTATCTTGGGTAAGAGAGGAGGTGACTGAATCCACAGAAGAGAGGAGAATGTCCTTGCTCCTATTATCTACAGGCTGAAGTTGCTGCAGAGTGTGCAGTCTGACAGGCCCACTGTAGCCAGAAATGTCCAGAGGATTCCAGTTTGCATTGTAGTTAAACTAAGAAACTTCTCCTTCTCTCAGTCTTTGGTTGAATTCTCGCATGAAGTTTCTGGAACTTGCATGCCTATGAGACAATGGGGTGACCTAGAAGTCACAGGAAGAGCAAGTGAAATGCAGTGTGGCCCTATTTCCTGGTGTTGCTCCCCATAAAGGCTATGCTCATCCATTATTGGCTGATATTTGTGTTTCATTGGGAAAGGATGATGATATAAAAAATTGTTACCTGTAGCAATTTTTCCCATACAGGAACTGTATCTTCTGTTTTTTGTCAGTTCTTTTTCTGATCATAGAATTAAGAACTAGAAGGGCTTACAGGTGAACCCGGAGGGACAGTTTCACTCTCCCTAACCGTGACCATCTGGAGGCTGTGCCATGTGAAGTAGGAGTGGGAGAAAGAGACCTTGAGTTTGAACTCCAGCTTCACCACTTAGTAGCTGGGGAACCTTGTCCATGTCACCTTAGCTGCTTCTCAAGTAGACATAATGAGTCTTCTTAGACATGTCAAGAGACCAAATCTTGGTGATGGAGAAAACTTAGGAGCTTATTTAGGCCTAACTCCCACTCTAAACAGGCACTCTTACCGGATTTCTTCCTCTTTTTGTAGAAATTCAAACCTGACCTATCACTTCCCTGCTTAAAATTCCGTAATGCTTCCGATTTGTGTTTCTTTTTCTTTTTCTTTTTTTTTAAGATTTTATTTATTTATTTGACAGAGAGAGAGAGAGAGAGATCACAAGTAGGCAGAGAGTCAGGCAGAGAGAGAGAGGAGGAAGCAGGCTCCCTGCCAAGCAGAAAGCCCGATGCGGGCCTCGATGCCAGGACCCTGAGATCATGACCTGAGCCGAAGGCAGAGGCTTTAACCCACTGAGCCACCCAGGCGCCCTAGATTTGTGTTTCTTAAGTATGATATAATAAGGCCTATTTTCCAAACTTGTCAGAAGAGTTAAATGCTGTCATATATATAATAGCAAAAGCTTGACAAGCTCTTTTTAATTGGTTTTATAGACTCCTTCCACCCCCTTTCCCATATTGGTGTTATTAGCAAACTAGCATAGTGTGTCAAGTCATTTTGATTCAGGACTCTGTTTTTAAGGTATGCCAGGAAAATGACCTTCCTTTCTCCCTTTTTCTTTCTGAGAAGAGAAACATGGACTTGACTTAGCCCTTGCCTCACTTAAACAAGGCTTATCTGAAAGCCTTTTCCTGTTACACCTGTGTGTCTGGCAAGTGTATGCCTCTTGAACAATGCAGAAAAAATCCTTAGTAGGAGATTCAAGGCTTTGCTTACATTTCACTCTTAGGCAGCATGACCCATGCCTGTTTGTTGGAAAAACAAACATCCTCCAGTATCTGCACAAGGATTTCATGTTGACTTTTTACATTAAACCCAGTGGTCTTTTCATTTCTCCCTCAGTTATCTGTTTTATGTGGGTAGTAAGGATGTCTTTTGTGCTTGTTAAATAGAAAGCAAAACCAAAAGAGGTTTATGTGTCCTGCAATCAAAACCAACTAATTGTAAGCATCTTTTCCAGGAGGGTACCTTGGAATAGGTTGATTTATTTATACTGAGAACTCCTCTAATAAGAGGATGGAGCAGAGTTAAGATCTGCATTACTGGCTAGCCTTATTATCTGGGAACAAGTCACTTTAATTTTCTAGGCCTCAGTTTGCTTATCTGTAAAATGAGGAATTGGATTACATACAACTATAGGAGTCCTACTAGCAGAAAATCCTGTGATTAGTGTACCTCATAAAGTCGTACCTTGAATTCTATGATTCATGGTCGTTTGGATAGTGCAAGACTAATCCTTGGTTCCTTTTTTTCTTTATTGAAAAAATTTCTTATCAAGCAAATTATAGAAATAAGGTACAGAGGACTGTTTAATATATTAAGATTCATTAATGGCTTTTAATACCTATTAGAATCAAGGTGCATGAAATCTGCTAATTATAGCAGTCTTTTTTTCTTAATTTAGGAACATGTGATCTTAGCCATTTGTTTTGGTTATTTGAAAATAGATAATGCCTCATTTCCTTACCTTAAAATTCTCCAGTTTACATTTTTACCAGTTCAGAATATTTGTATAAAAATTGTCTTAACAGGGGCACCTGGGTGGCTCAGTCAGTTAAGCATCCAACTTGATTTCTTCTCAGGTCATGATCTCAGGGTTGTGAGATTGAGCCCCATGTTGGGTTCCGTGCTCAATGTGGAGCCTGCTTGAGATTCTATCTCTCCCTCTCCCTCTGTCCCTTTTCCCACTTTCCCTCTCTAAAAAACGTTGTCTGAACATGTACAGTTCTTGATTATTCTAGGCCTAATACCAAGTAACAATAATGACAGAATTTACTTTTTTGAAAATAGTCTCAGAAACAGCTGAATGGTCATTGTGTTTGGAATTTGTTTGTATCTCCTAGAAATAAATTCATGCTAGATATGAGTTACATCAGTTGGCCAAACAGACTTGCAAACATAAAAGCTTTTGATTTTCAGTCCATTTGCAAGGTCCCCTATGGTCTCTGGACAGGCTCTCTTCATTCCCCCTGCACCAGCAGAGCTAGGTGTCTGTCAGCCCAGCAGATAGGGAGGCCTTGGGAACTCTAGAAGGAAACAAGTAGAATGGACTTTATGGAAACATAAGAGATGTCAGAATATCCAACCAGTTGGTCCACTTGACAGACCAGCTATAATTATAGTCTGAAAATAACTAATGCTATGACTGCAGTTACTTCTATGAAAGAGAACAAAGAAGGGAAAAAAGAGTACAAGCACAAATTGGATTGTTGATAACATTGTACAAACTTTTGGAAAAAAAATGATACTTTTATGGTCTAATTGTACTACGTACATAATGGTAATAAAATGCAAAGCTTGGTTCATAGGATTTGTCATCTACCAGTTGGATATTACCAGTTGAATTTATCTAAATTTCGGCAGCCATATTTTCAGCTTTATATATTTGATGTTCTTAAGATTCTTAACGTCCACTTGGTTATAATCCAATCTGTAAAAGCTCTATGTTATTACCATTGTTATTATCACTGAATAATGGTTGACTAAATTTGATGAGCATTTCATTTTCTTGTCTACATGTTTAAGTTTTGAATAAGCATCATCAATCAATAGCATTGATTAACATTGTGTATTTTATTTGTCCCTAAAGCTATGGTTAAGATGCATTAAAAATAACTAGCAAATTTTAAGTTATTACAAATGTGTGTTATTGTTCATGTTATTTTAAGCTGAGAGATAATTCAAGAAATCATTTCACTCTTTTTCTGAGCTTCAGCAGGTTTTTACCTAAAAACTGCCTTGAAAAAAATGGTATCTATTTTATTCTGAAAGTTCTCTTGGGAAGTAGATCATATCAAAGTTTCCGAGTTTTCGACAGATATACTTTGAGTAGAGCTGTGATTAGAATGCATCCTTTCTTCTAAAAGGTTTTAAGGTTTTCAAAATACCAGAAAAATTCTTTCTATTATAAAAACACTTTTATCTTTGCAATGACTTGTGAATTAGGCACTTTCTTACTCCCGATGTCTTATGTAGATAGTTATGGGATATAATACAACTTTTGTTCACTGTGATACGGGGTCAAGTTCAGTTTGAACTTGACCACATTTTGTGCTTTTGTGCATCAAGTCTCCCAGAGCTCTGTCAATCTTGGTGCAGTTTCATCTCTGTGACCATGTGTGAGATTCTGACATTGGTGTCTTTTGCACTGTATTGAGGATCTGTTCATTGGCACTACATGCAAAATATCAAGAGATAGAGAATCTTAGTGATGGAGAAGATTTAAGAGCCTATTTAGGCCTGCCTCACACTCTAAACAGGTACTCTTACTTGCTTCTTTGTAAAAATTCAAATCTGACCTATCGCTTCCCTACTTAAAATTCTGTAATGCTTCCCACCTATCTCTAGAAACCAGTCCCTACCCCTTAGGTTGGCATGTCACACCCCACACAATTTGCCCCCATCCCACCTTTTCTGATGTTCTGCATTGTCAGGGGAGGGAATGTATTCCAACAGAAAGAATTCAGTTTTAGAGCCCGGAAGACCTGGGTTAAGATCCTGCCTTTATTCATCACCTTTGGATCTGTGAACTTATACAGATTATTTAACATTTCAGAGCTTATCTTTCCTCCTGTGTAGCAAAGGAATAGAAAGTCTTAGCTCACGGAGTTGTAGTAAACATTAAATGGAATAAGGTGTGTGTAGTGCCCATCAGAGGTCTCATGGAAGTCAGTTAAATATGCAGACTCATGGGGTGCCTGGGAGGCCCCGTTGGTTCAGTATCTATCTTCAGCTCAGGTCATGATCCTGGGATCCTGGAGTCTAGCCCCATGTCAGGTCCAGCAGCGAGTCTGCTTCTTCCTCTCCCTCTGCCCCTCCCCCTGCTCGTGCTTTCTCTCTCTCTCTTTTCTCTTTCTTTCTTTCTCTCTCTCTCTCTCACAAATAAATAAATAAAATATGCAGACTCACAACACTACCACAGGCCACATTTCTTGCCATCTTGCCGGCAGGGCAGCATCAGGAGGTCTGTCAACACGGGTCTGGTAGCAGGGGACTCTTTTCTTCTCATGTGACACAGTTCCAGGTACAAAGCCCAAGATCCACAGTCAAACAGGTGTGGGAGCTACCCTGAGAAGAAGCCTCATGACCTAAACAGCCTGTATCTCTTGTAACAGTTCTTTGGCATAGTTTCTAGGGTTCCTTGCAAAGGACCGTGTTCAGGCAAGTCCAAAGCATGGCATCCTCATCAGATATCTGCAGCTCACTCATATTTCCTTTCAGGCCAGATGCAATTTACCAGTCAGGGGCCATTTTTACCATAAATGATGTTGCCTAGCAATATAATTCGTGCCTACCATCTACCGGGTTTCCAGGGCAACAGAGCTCACTGATTAAACCAAAGGTGAGATTCTCAAGCAGCAAGGGAAAAGGTTGGTTAACCCTGTTATCCCAGTATGCGACAGACCCAACAGGGGCCTCACGTGTTATAGTTATCCAAATGTGCTTGTTCATTCCTTTAACAGTGTTTAAGAACTTATCCTGAGTCAGGTACTATGCCAGACACTAGGAATACAGTTATAAGTTAAACAGCTATGGTGCTTAGCTTTATATTGTTAACTCCACCCGTGATACCCTTAATTCCTTTTATTGTCTGAAGAACTATTTATCCTTCAAAGGTCAGCTCAGGTATTACTTCTTCTGTGAAATCCATGTACACTCCCCTAGCACTTTGTGTTTATTGCCCTGAATTTGTGGGTTGGTTTTGTGAATCCATGATTCCCCTAAAGTAATATGCAGATTTGGTGCGCATTTGGAAATAAATATTTGAAGAAAGGACAAAAGCTTTCATTAAATTTTCAGGGGTGTCTAAGCTGTCCCCTCTCCCAACCCCCTATGAATTTAGAACCATTACCTTCTTATGAGCATTTGTGATATTTATTTTATAAAGTTTTATTATTTGCTTATAGGTCTATATTATCTGCTAGAACCCTGAGTACCTCGAGAGAGGGAACTATATTCATATTTTGTGTCAACAGAATGCCTGCTCATAGAAGACTTAGAAAATGGATTTTGAAAGAATCACTTAATATCCTAAACAGGCTCAGCAGGTTGAATGATGCTACTAGAGGACATTTCCTAATTTGAAAGGGAAACTTCTTCCTAAAAATCAGCCTATCTTCTTCCTAGTTTTGTCCTCTGGATTTATAAATTAAATGTCTACTCTCTTTCATATTCTAATTGCCTTTTTTTAAAGAGTGACACATTTTAGTATATTTTAATTTTATATCGATGGAAGAACAGTAAGAAAGAGATCTAGAAGAATGACCATTAAACAGCAATAGGGTGAGTCACATTATATTTACAAACCCCCTCCCCCCATCCCTGATCAAATAGCTAACCAATCCACTTGCTGGTAGGGCTCCAGGTGGAATGTTTGAGGGTTCCCTGGATTTGTTGTTGCTGGTGGATCCAGAATTACTGGGTAGAGGCCTGTGGTGGATCAGTGCAGTGGAACAGCTGTCAGCCTTTGTGGATCTTGGAATTGGGCTGACACTTGAGAAGCTGGGTGAGGTGGTCATGAAGTCGGTGCCCAAAGACCTGCTTCCACAATTCACTTTCCAGAGACTCCAGTGGAAAAAAGTGGTGTGTTCACCTGTCATTTTCTTATTGGTTGTTCTTTTTTTTTTTTTCAAGTTTTTATTTACATTCCAGTTAGCGTACAGTGTAATATTAGTTTCAGACGTACAATTTAGTGATTCAGCTCTTCCATATGACACCCAGTGCTCATCACAACAATCTCCATCACCTACTTAACTTTTTCCCTTACTCCCCTTCCCTCTGGTAACCATCAGTTTGTTCTTTATAGTTAAGAGTCTTTTTATGAGATTGATAGTTGAGGAGATAAAGGAAAAAGGGCTAACATGGGGAAGTCATTAAAAAATGATACATTTGCATCTCAAATATTTTAACTTAAAACATGCAAATGTATATTAATTTACTAATATTTTATTACAGAACCAGTATCTTTTTGTTGAACATGACTCCACTGTTGTGTAGCTTTTTTTACTCAGATATTTCATCCAAAATTCATCATCTACACATTCTAGTTTGTGTTTTCTTAAATGGAATGAGTAGTTAGACATTCTTAAAGCAGTGGAATTGTAGACTTTTCCTATATTTTCACTCTTCCTCCCTTTTTCCAGTGATGTATCATTGTATCTCCTATGTCTTGCCAGTTAATTTTTTTTTTTAACAACAGGCTTTCATTTTGTCTGAAATCTTTGGTTTCAGAGGAATAGCAATTCATTTTTCCTTGGTTTACTATTTAATTAAGTTATGTAACTAAAATTAGGTATAAGTGGCATAAGCAGGTCTGTGATCAAGTACAGTTGACTCTCGGCGCATGTTTCTGTGCATAGGAACAGAGGTGTGCTAGGATTCAGGCTGCTTTCAGGATTCACACTGCTCATTGGCACTAAGAAGACCATGAACATGTTTTTATTCTCAGTTTTTCTCGGGTTTAATTATTTTGAAGTTTCTCATCATCCTGCCCATATTTCGTCTCCTTTTAGGCTATGGATCTCTCTAATTTAGAGTAGAATAGAGGTAAATATGCTTAGCTTTTCTTCTGATAAAGTCCGAGGTATCTGTTGTCCAGAAAAAAATGAAACCATTGGGGGGGGGATCCTGGTAGCAAATATTACTTAATTACTTAATACTACTTAATTACAAGACTCTTTTAAGCATAAAAAATAGTACTAGAGTAGAGCTCAATTTCTTTCCTCTCGAGTGTGGTCTGGGCTTAGTGACTCACTTCCAAGGAAGAGAGTTTGCAAAGGGAAGAATAGTAGCTTTATTAGTGGAGAAGCCTGGTAGATACTGGCTGGCCAAATGTTCAAGTTTAATAGCACCAGTGTTAAATCATATTGATTGAGAGAGTGTACCCTCTGATAAGATGTGCTGAGAAGGTCTCTTCACTTCTGTGGTATTCTTTCCCATACCTATAACCCCAGTCTAATCTTGAGAAACATCAGACAAACCTAATTTGAGGGATATTCTGTAAAACACCAGACCCACTGCTCTTCAAAAATTTCAAAGTCCTAAAAAATAAGGACAGACTAAGAAAATGTAGCAGACTAAAGGAGACTAGGGAAACATGATGAGTAATGGCAGTGTGTTATCATGAATTGGATCCTAGATCAAAAGAAAAAAAGGATATTAATGGAAAAACTAGGGAAATCCAGATAAAGTCCGTAGTTTTGACAAATCTTCCATGGTTATATGAGACGTTAACCCTAGAGTAGAGAAAGCTGGGTGGAGTGTATGTAAGGACTTTCTATACTGTTTTTATAATTGTTTTGTAAATTTAAAATTACTCCAAAATAAAAAGTTTATTGTGAAATAATTAATGGGAAAAATCACAGAAGAAAGGGTTAGGTAATTTGAAATTTAAGACAAACCAAATTAAAGGGCAATAACATTGAAAAAGTATTTGTCACAGATGATGGATAAACAGTTAATATTCTTAAGATAGAATATACTTTTAAAAATTAGTAAGAACATACAAATACCTCGTTGGAAAATAGTGATTGATCACAACTCACAGAAGAAACATGCTGTTCAATAAATATGAAAGCCAGTTCAATCTCACTAGTAATTAAAGAGTTGCCAATTAAAGTGGTATGTATGGAGAATACTTTAACTCCTTATGTGGAAAAGTGATAGTATTCAATTCTGAACAAGGTAAGTGGAGGAATTATAGATTCATATATCCTTTCTGAAAAGCAGTTTGCTGATATGTGTGGGGTTTTAAAATATCCATATCATTTGTGAGTGCGATCTCACACTTGCAAGTTTTTTTTCCCCAAGGAAATAATCAGATATGTATACAATTTTTTTTTAACAGGAAGGTTCATCACAGGGTTGTTGATATTGTAAAACTCAAAACCTGAATATCCACCAATAAGGGAATGATCTAAAAGTTTCGGCAAGCCTATAGAATAGAATGGAGTCATTAAGAATCATAACTAAATAAACAGTGAAAGCAAGATATAGTTTGTGTATATCTTCTGATCCCAGACTGTGCACATGTGTACACTTATGTTTCTTGAAAGGATTGCAAGGAAATAACCCATCATTTACAAAGTAGTTACTTGTCTTTGGGTGGTAAGGAAAGGATGATTTTTTTTTTAAAGATTTTATTTATTTATGTGAGAGAGAATGAGAGAGAGAGACAGCATAAGAGGGGAGAAGGTCAGAGGGAGAAGCAGACTCCCCAATGTGGGACTCGATCCTGGGACTCCAGGATCCTGACCTGAGCCAAAAGCAGTCATTTAGCCAACTGAGCCACCCAGGCACCCAGGAAAGGACGATTTTTATTTCCCTTATACTTTTATACATTTTTAAACTGCCTTGGGTAAGTATATATTACTTTTGTAACCTGGGGGAAAAATTATCATTGCAGACAATGTGGTTAATGAGTTTCTTTCATCTTTCATGCTGATTTAATTAAGAAAATGCTACATTTCCATTTTGTTCTTTAAAAAATTGTTCTTCCTCTCTCTCCTAGGAAGCTCCTCAGGGTTCTCCCATTGCCAAGTGAGAACTGGGGAGCTCTAGTTGAAGAATGGTGTTGTCATCCTGACCCCTTTGCTAATAAGCCACTTCATCCGCAAGTGAATGACTGTTTTATTGGAGACTCTTTCTTTTTGGTGAATTTAAGAAGTGATTTATGGCAGCCAAGACCTGAACTAGCCCCAGTGGAGACACACTGTCCTTCTTCTGAGAACCATTTTAAATTGGTAAAATATCTTTTCAAAATTTGAAGGTTGGCTTAGAAACTGGTTTCCCCTATCTCTTCTTAATTAAAGCATGCTACACAGACTCTTCCAAGGACCAAAATCCATGATTTTCAACTGTCTCTATTCACCAGCTCTGCTCTGTTGATAGAGGAAGAGCATATGGCCTTAGACCAGAACAGCTTAGTACTGGAGGAAGAGGACTTTTTCATGCATAGAGTTAAGAATGTTGCCGTTTTACAAACCAAAATGCCCTACTTTCTTGTTTTTAGGACAACATACCATGATCTGTATAGTCTGATTCAAATTAAAGTGTTCTTTCATTCCAAGATATGTACTATACAGTTAGGCCTAGGAATTTCCTTGTGTCTGCCCATAGTTAAGACTTCTGCTGATTTCATAAAAGCAGATGCCATCAAGGAAGAAGAGAAAGTGGAGGAGTCCAAATGTGGAAATGAAGCTTGTGCTGCCAACTCCAAGTTGGTGGTGGACCATGTGAGGTCAGCTACCTCTTGCTATAGAAGTTGCTTTAGGGAAAAAGCAGTTCCCTTTCACTGCAGAGAACAAGTGGTTTACCTTACTTTAAAAGAAAATCAATGGCATTGACTTGGCCCTTGTGAGAAATCATTTTCCTGATGGCAAGTCAATACAGATGTGATTTAAAAAATAAAGAAAATCATTGCCAGAGAATCTTCGTTTTAACATCTGATTATCGGTAGGAATAAAAGCATTGTACGTTAAGTTTCATTTAAAACTCATTTAATTTTTGTAACGAAAACTGAGCCACTTCAGGAAATGTGCAATAGTTGGGCAGCTCTCAGGTTGTAAGTTAGTTATGCTAAAATCGTATTTTAATTAAATTTATAGACTAATATTTTACTCTTCTGTGTTTTAACTTTCATTTTTGCGATCAGGCTGTCAATTTTTAAAATATTTGCAAGGTGTGAATGGAAGAGGAGAGGAGAAAGATTAAATAAGAGAAACCATGAATTTCCCTTTTTAGATAAACTCTGCACTCTATATGGAAGTATATTCTTCACATTTACATCTTTATCAGTTATATGATGCCGTTTACAAGAATTTGTCTTAACTGTGAACAGCCATCCTATGCGTTAAAGGAAGACCCTTCATATTCAGACATTACAGTGTTCAGTATCAAGGAGACTGTGGGAAACTCCTGTCATGACAAGCTGCTTTGATGAGATTGTTTCCAAGTTAGCCTAGATGGAAGTTCTCTTTAATTGCATATTGCAGCCATTGAAAGAGTATGCCTGTGACCAAAATAGTAACATATATTTGGAGGGACTGCTTAAATAGGGCTCTCAAGGCTCCTGTGGGAACAAGGCTGCTTGCTCTGTGCTATTGAAAACCTATTTCTCATATCGCCAAGTCTAGCCATCTAGCAGGGTTTTGAAATGTCACATGGTGACACAGCATCCTAATGGTATCTCTTGGGAAACATTTTTTTGGCGAGACAATATCAAGGGTCCTTAGAAATTGAAACAACACAAAGGGAAATAAAAACGAGGACAGGAGGCTAATCCACATTTCTGAGCAGTGGTGCCGTCTCTCAGATATATTGATTTAATTAGTCCACAACAAGCTCTTTCTTTGATGTTTGCTCTGTCGATGTCGAGTTCCCACACTGTTAGGCTGCTTCATCTCACAACTTGCTTTATTATTTCCTTTAAGCACCGGTCAAGAGAAATGCATTACAGAACGGAGTTTCTCTTTCAACAAAATTTAGAGTGCTATAATATTTTAATTAAAAAGGCCTGATTTTAAAAATAGCATAAACAAACAAAATCCAACACTTATTTCTTTCCCTCAATACCCCATTTGAGTGGACAGTATGTTATTTGTGCCTGTTCATGTGGTAGTATATACCTTTTGTTTTCAAAAGAGACCTGAAGATTTCCTTATTTCTTGCATTCACTTACTGTTTTATGCTATTTTTTGTGTCTACCAGCATCTTATAATAGGATGGTAAAGATGGCATCTCAACCTTTTATAAGATTCATAATAGTATTCTAGACTTAAAAGTATAGTATCACTGTGACTTCACCCTATCTTTTAAGGAGCAAACGAAATTGAACTTTGATTATATTACATTTGGCAAGTGTGACTAACAGCTTTACTTATTTTTCTTTCCTAGGATACTTGGCAATAATTTATTGATTTTGGTCATTTGTTTTGTTAAATCCTTCAGGCTGTGTTTTGTTGTTGTTGTTGTTTTTAATTTTCTTAGAGTACTGTGTTGAACTTTGTAAACATTCACAAATGTAAAAAGGAAAGAATTATGAACTTCAATATACCAATCATCTTGATGCATAAAGTAGGCTTCATCTGTCCTTTTAATTCCCTCCCCCCAGCCCCTGGCTAGAGTGCTTTAAAGCAAATCCCAGACATTATGTCATTTCATCCTATATGGATTTTTCTTTTTTAAATAGCCACATTGTCATTTCACATTTGATAAAATGAACAATTATTACTTGATAAAATACAGGCCATATACAGATTTTACCAACTATATTAAAGGTACCGTCTACTGTCTGTTTGTTTGAATCAAAATCACACATTTGGTTGTTTGAGATAATTTGCTTTTTATTGATCCACATTTTAAAATCCTGATTACCAGTATCCTGAAAAGGTAGACTCCTTTTTTTTTAACCAACAAATACCACTTTTCTTCCTTCATTGAAAGACAAAGCAAAATGTGCCGTAACAGCAATTATAAACGAAATATATAACAGAGCAGCTGATGAAAAATTTTCTGCTCTGAATAGAAAAATTTTTTTCTTCTCCAGCATTGCTACTCCAATACCCTGTATTAGTTTTTAGTAAAGCCTTTAGTTTTTGGTAAGATCTAATGAGGTTGGTTCGATTTAACTTATACAAATAGGTCCTTTAAAAAGTGTGTTTAGTACCAATTTGGAGCCATACAGATAGATTTTATTATAAGAAAGCATGAAACTGCCCAAATGTCAAACTTTATAGTTGAGCATATCTACTTTCTGAGCTGTCTTCCCGTATCCTTGCCAACACCTGAGCAGATTGTGACCTGCCTTAGTTTCTGTGTCTGTGGCTTTGACTTTTTTTGACTTCTAATTAAAGTAAGAAATACATATTTTTTTAAAGATTTTATTTATTTATTTGAGCAAGAGAGAGCACAAGCGGAACGACAGAGAAGGAAAAGCAGACTCCCTGCTGAGCAGGGAGCCTGATGCGGGGGTGGATCCCAGGACCCTGAGATTATTACTTGGGCAGAAGGCAGGCACTTAACTGACTGAACCACCCAGGCACCCCAGGAATACATTTTTTATATCAAGATCTGATAACATGTATGAATACATGTCAGTAAAAGTTTCTTGAAGCAGTACTTAAACTGTATTTGAAGTACTATGATATTTCTGTTCTATTTCATCTTTTTACTTTATTTTTATTTTACTTTTATTTTTAGAGAGAAAGAGAGCTAGTGTGGGGAGAGGGGCAAAGAGTGAGGGAGCGAGAGAATCTTAAGCAGGCTCCATGCCCAGTGTAGAGCCTAAATGGGGCTGGATCTCATGACCCTGAGATCATGACCTTAGCTGAAATCAAGAGTGAGATGCTTAACCCACTGAGCCACCCAGGTGCCCCTCTATTTCATCTTTTTTTTTTTAATGCAAGCTGTAATCCATTGAGCTGATTCTGTGAATTAGTTTGGAAAACACTTAGCATAGTGCTTAGAAGCACAAGTTTTATTTATTTATTTTAAAAAATTTTTACTTTAAATTCAATTAATTAACATATAATGTAGTATTAGTTCCAGAGGTAGAGGTCAATGATTGATCAGTCTTATGTAATACCCACTGCTCATTATATCACGTGGCCTCCTTAATGTCCATTACCCAGTTATCCCATCTCCCCACTTCTCCAACAACCCTCAGTAAGTTTCCCAAGATTAAGAGTCTCTTATGTTTGTCTCCCTCTCTGATTTTGTAGTGTTTTATTTTTTCCTCTCTTCCCCTATGATCCTTTGTTTCTTAAATTCTACATGAGTGAGATCATATGATAATTGTCTTTCTCTGATTTACTTATTTTACTAGTTCCATCCACATCATTAGAGGTGGCAGGATTCATTCTTTTTGATGGCTGAGTAGTATTCCATTGTGTGTATATACTACATCTTCTTTGTCCATTCATCTGTCAGTGGACATCTGGGCTCTTTCCATAGTTTAGCTATTGTGGGCTTAGAAGCACAAGTGTTAGCATCAAAGGGATCTAGATTCAAATATCAACTCTTAGCAGTTACTAGCAGCACATCCATGGAACTCAATTTAAATATGCCTCATGTGCAGTTTTTCAGGAAATAATGATTAATGCTAAGAAAAATGTGACAGTACTCAAACTTGCCTTAATCAGTTAAGATTCCTTAGATCAATGCATGTTATCGCACATCAGAAAGGTGTTCTTTCCTTACTTAGACCAGCACTCTATTCTGTGGTTTCCCAGGAGAAATGACTTCAGGTGGCCAGAGTTGCAGAAATTCCTTCTCCCTGCCCACTTTTATGTGACTTCTGCCATGTTGCAGTGTAGCTGTGTGAGAAGAATGTTGTAGGGCTTTAACAAAGATATTGCTATGGATGTGAAAAAAAAAATTTCCCCCTAGATTCTTAATACACAGTGGCTGTCTAGTAAAAGGCAAAAAATTGGTCCCTTTGTGGGAAGGTATGGGTTTTCAGCCTATCTTGAATGATGTGTGCCAAAAGTATATTTTGTTTGTATAACCTCTACTTAGTAGTTACCATGTGCCCAGGACAGTGCTTTATAACACTCCTTTTTAAATCCTAATAAGCAACACTATGAGTTAAGCACTACTATTAACTCCCTTTTACAGATGAGGAAACCAAATTAGGTTAATTAACTTGCTCAATGGCATGTGTAGAGTAAATAACAGGGCTGGGATTGAAACTTACAAAGTCTGACCCAGACTCAGGGTTCTTAACTACTATGCTATTGCTTATGACATAACCTCTTATAAAAAAAAAACCAAACCTCCAAATCAGTAAGTTCTTTTAAGTTGAGGTATAACTGACATATAACATTATATTACTTTCGGGTGTATAATGATTCGATATTTGTATGTATTGCAAAATATTCACCATAGTAATTCTAGTTGACATCCATTACCATACATAACTACAAATCTTTTTTCTTGTGTTGAGAATTTTTAAGATCTACTCTTAGCAACTTTTATATATATATATATATAAAATATATTTTAAAGATTTTACTTATTTGGGACGCCTGGGTAGCTCAGTCAGTTAAGCGGCTGCCTTCCACTTAGGTCATGATCCCAGGACCCTGGGATCGAGGCCCGCATTGGGCTCCTTGCTCAGCGGGGAGCCTGCTTCTCTCTCTGCCTCTGCCTGCCACTCTGCCAGCTTGCGCTCTCTCCCTCTCTCTGACAAATAAATAAAATCTTAAAAAAAAAAGATTTTATTTATTTATTTATTTGGCAGATAGAGACACAGTGAAAGAGGGAACACAAGCAGGGGGAGCTGGAGAGGGAGAAGCAGGCTCCCCACTGAGCAGGGAGCCTCATGCGGTCTTGATCCCAGGACCCTGGAATCTGACCTGAGCCAAAGGCAGATGCTTAACGACTGAGCCACCCAGGCACCCAGCAACTTTAAATATATAATATAGCATTATTAACTGTAGTTTCCATGGTGTACATTACATCCCCATGACTTCCATGTTCTGTGACTTGAAGTTTATACCTTTTGACCCCTTCACCCATTTTTACCACCCTACCATCAATCTGTTCTCTGAATGTGAAAGAACTTTTTTTTTTCTTAGTGATCAGATGGATGCTAACCATTTAATCTATATCCCAAATGATTAATTTGGATTTTTGAAGTTTAAAAATGCTTCAGAAATTTGACTCAGAACACTTTCTAGTTTTTCCAGTAACAATGCTTATCTTAAGTGGAAAAATAGAATTAGATGAATGGGTTAGATAATTTTGACTTCCGATGAGTGGTTATGAATTATAGATTACTTTTACATAAGTTATAATAGACTGGGAATCAAAATAATGGCTCCAGTTATTGATTCTCCTGTTTTCTAGATACATGAATTGGGACAAGTCATCTACCCTCTCTACCTTTGTTGTCCACCATCTGCCTATTCTAAATAGTAATGGATGTTTGGAAGTACTTTTAGAAATGTAAGGTGCTTCCTTTTCAAATTATTTACAACAGTTAGATTATCAAGAAGTGGCTAGGTTTGGAGAAATCAGTCTGTTCATTATTCTCCCTTTTGATTTGAAAAAAGAAATGATCTCTGTGCATGTGAATTATGCATACAAGCTAAATGTGTTCCCAGTATTTAGTAGAGGGCAAAATAAAATGTAAAGTTCAATGTATACTCTAGAGACTATGTTAAAATTATATATTCCTTTTAAGAAAAGCTGAATGACATTTAAATGACATTTTTCTGTTCTACAGAAACCAAAGGCAAATACCAAAGTAATTTGTAAGCGTTGCAAGGTAATGTTGGGAGAGACCATGTCATCAGGTAAGAATTTCATAATAAAAAAAGCTAAAATGATTGCCTTCTTGTTAAAAAAAGAGTAAGAGGAGATTTTATAGGAAATCTATATGAAAGATAGATAACTAATATATGTTGTAGAATTGATTTTAAAAATATCATCCAATATGCTAAGAAGTTTGTATATTCTGACCTTTACAAGTACATAGTATTGAGTTTTAAGCATTAAGAAGTTGGGTCATTGTCAATATTTCATGTCTTCTCTGTGGATATAAAGCAATGGTGTAAAGTTTGTAACTGGGTCTGTCCTAAAGAATAGTGGAGCTTTTTTCTCAGTTCAACTCCTCAGTCAGAATTGTTGGTTTCTAAAGATAATGAAGTAGTTTTCTTGGCTGCCCTCTGCCTCAGGGCTGTATTTTAGGGCTGGGGATTAAAATGGACGAAACCACATTCTGACTTTTGTACTCTGTTCCTTGTTCTTTTCCCCCATACTGTTCATTATATTTATGTAAAGTCTGTGTTATACCACTTTCAAATATAATAAAATTCTGATAATTAAATCACATCATTATTTAAAGATAAGGTTTAAAAATGTCTGGAGAGCTACAACATGCTACATTAGCTTTGTGGATAACGAATAATTGTTTTTAATATAATTAACTAAAAGATGTGATTTAAGTGAAGCTAGTGTACCTAAGAGAAGGCAGATGGTGGTCTTTTTTGTTTGTGTTTTAAAATCATTGGAATCTTATAAGTAGTTACCTGCTCAGAGTGAACAGAAAAGGAAGAATGAGTAGGGGTAAAGGATGCTACCCTCAACTTCATTTTGGAGAATGAAACCAAGCACTTTAAGCAAGAACTTAGAAAATTTTAAGGCTTCCAGTCAAATTAGGTGAATTGATTTTTTTTATTCTTCTCTCTTCTCCCTGAAACCCAGTTAAAATGTCAGTTAAGGAATAAAAAAGATATATATCCACAGAGACAAAGAAAAATGGAAAGGAAGCAACAGTGATGTAAACAAGAGGTAGAAACAGACTGTTTTGGAAGCTATAAAGCTGAGAGGTGTGGGAACACACTTGTAGTTCTGCAGTTCATCTGAATGAGGAGGGAGCCCGTACTCACTGTAGAGCCTCAGAGCTGGTCTGCTCAGAATTTGGAGGCAGTAGGTAACAGGGAAAGCAGTCTGAAACAAGGGGCTGGAGGAAGGATGCTTAATTCAAAATTTTTATATGGAGCTGTAAGACCCCTAAGGTTTTTCCTCTATTTATAACTTGCTTATACTCTCAAGGCAGGGGATTAGAGGACTCTTTCTTGAAAAATGGAAGAATACCAACCAAAGAAGAGATGTGGAGACACTGATTCGTAAGCTTCCTTCAACAGTAAAATGAGCTTAGATTCAGCCATCCTACAGTCAGCAAGCCTTGTACCTACACTTGAGAGTTTCCTGTCAGTGTTTTATTACCTTACACTTAAATATGAATGGATTGCTGAGAATCAACAAATATTTGAGCAAACCTCCAACTATAAAAGAGACCGAAGTAAAGAAATAGTGAAGCAAACAGAATAAAGGCACTGAGAAGAAACAAAGTATGTATAAAACAGAAGAAAATCTTTAACAAAAATAATGTTCTTAGAGAAATGAAGTAATATTGCCTCCAAAATTCAAAGAATGTAGAATGAAAGATGTGATTGCTTAAAAAACCTAATCAAAGGGCTAGAAAATAAATTAAGGAAATATCTTATCTCATAAATCAGAACCAAAATTCAGAGATTGAAAATTGGAAAGGAATTATAGAAAAAAGAATCATCATGTAAGTTTCCCGAGGATAGAAATATCTATCTTATTTATCACTTGTAACCTCGGCACTAAATATCTGGCATATAGTCGGTACCCAGTAAATATTTGTTGAATGAATGAATGGACTTTTAGGTTATTCAACATCTAGCTAATAGAAATTCTAGAAAGAAATAAGAGAGACAACAGAGTTTAGGAAATTATCAAAGAACAGAAATACTAAAAGAAAAAAAACATGGCAAGGCTATTTTCCAGCACTAGGGCTTCAGTTTCTCAACTTAAAGGGCCCACTACATGTGTAGTATGACTAATGGAATAGCAGGGAAGCTACTCAAAGCTGTATCGTTGAGTAATTTCTGAACACCAAGGAAGAAGTTTCCAGAGAAGAAAAAGCAAAAGATCAGGAATTAGAATGACATTGAAGTCTAAACAGCATTGCTAAAATCTAGAAGACAGTGAAATAATGCCTTCATAATTTAGAAGGAAAAAGATTTTTAACCCATAGCTCTGCCACAGTCAAACTACAATCAAGTATGAAGATAACACATACAGTTTTGGAAATCCAGTGTCTCAAAACACAGACCTCAAATATATTTTTTCCTTAGGAATGTATCTCACCAAAACTAAGGATTTAATCTTTAGAGAGAAGACATGGGATTTGGGAAACATTATCTAGCACAGATAAGGGAGTCCTAGGTTGAGGGACACACAGGCAGGCCTGGGGAATAACAGCCTAGATTGAAGCAAAGGAGGGAAGATTGCAATAAACATTTTGTCAATTACAAAATGAAACTGATACATTCTTTGGTTTGTTTGACTGCATGTAACAATCTTGAGATAAGCCATTTTATCATATGGGAAGAATTAGCTAAAGGTGCTTGGAAAACTAAACACATGAAAAAGAAAACAGTTATGTACTGCAGGAAAACAGAAGGCTGGACAAGAAAGGAAGCATTTCCATGGTATCATTGTAGTCATAATAATGTAAGGTTCAAGTAGGCAATGGAGAAACTAGAAATTTAAGAGGGAGATTTTGGAAGCAAGAAGCAGGGGATGACTGAGATGGTAACTTCTACACATAGCTCTGGCTGACTGCTAAATGCACACAATAGATTCCAGAAAGATCCATAAGAATTGAAAGCTCAGGGATACCTGCACATTTCCCGTGCCTTTGATTTAATTTCTCAATCCACACACAGTTGGGCAATAGAAGGTGGGAGCCTTAATGGCTTGAGGTATTTGAGTAAAACCTGTCCCCAGATTTGTTGACAGCTAACCCATGTAGGTATAATAAATGCTCTGTAGGGAGCCAGGCTAAGCAAAATAAAACTGAGCAGAAACATTAGTGGCTACACACTGTGGGAAGACATATTTCATAGTTTGAGCCCAGGCTAGTTAATTGACTATTCTAAGCCAACGACCCTTAAAAGAACAAAACAAAATCCAGAATAGCAACATTATATCACATACAATGTCCTACTTCCATTTAGAAATTATTAGACATGCAAAGAAACAGAAAAGCGTGATTGATACTCAAAAAGAGGACTCAACAAACAGGTACTGAATAAGTGCAGATATTAGATTTAATAGATAAAAATGTTAAAGTGGCTATTATAAATATGGTTAAGAATTAAAGAGGGAAAAATACTCTAGTGAATTAATAGCAAATCTCAACAAAATAGAAATTTCACAGAGAGAGAACCATTGGTAATTACAGAGCTGAAAAGTATAGTAACAAAAAATTCACTAGATCAGCTAAACTATATATTTGAGATGACAGAAGAAAAAACAATCATTGAACTTGAAGGTCTATTAATAGAAATTAACCAATGCAAAGAACAGAGAAAAAATAGTCTGATTCAAAATGGACAGGACTTCAGACGTTTGTGGGACAATATCAAAATGTTTCAGTTAATGTGTAAATGGAATCTCAGAGATAAGAAGAAAAAGAATAACAGGAAAAAATATTTGTAGAAAACAACGGGTCAAATCTTGGCAAATTTGCTGAAACATATTAACTTTTAGATCCAAGAATTGCAATGAAAAGTAGGATAAACACACAGAACACTTCACCCAGGCACATTGTAGTCAAACTGATAAAAGCCAAAGATGAAGAATCTTGAAAGTACAAGAGAAAAATGAAACATCACATACAGAGACTTCATAATACAATTAAGGCTTACTTTTTTCAGAAATAGTGAAGACACTAAAATGAGATACTCAAAATGTTGGGGGGAAAATAAACAAAAAAGTGTCAGCTAATAATTCTATGTCCAGCAAACCTATCCTTCAAAAATGAAGGGAAGGGGCGCCTGGGTGGCTCAGTGGGTTAAAGCCTCTGCCTTCGGCTCAGGTCATGATCTCAGGATCTTGGGATTGAGCCCCGCATCCGGGTCCCTGCTAGGCAGGGAGCCTGCTTCCTCCTCTCTCTGCCTGCCTCTCTGCCTACTTATGATCTCTCTCTCTCTGTCAAATAAATAAATAAAATCTTAAAAAAAAATGAAAGCAAAATAAGAGCATTTTCATAGAGATGGAAGTTATGCATTACTAGCAGATCTTGTCTTCAAAAAATGCTAAAGAAAATTCTTCAGGCTGGAGTGAAAGATATCTAATGGATGAGAATCCACAGGAAAGAATGAAGATCAAGATAAATAGAAAATATACGGGAAAATTACCATAAGAGCAAACTCAAAGGTTAGTACAAAATTGAAGCCACCTTTTCCCTGCAGTATGCCAGCTCTCTAAAATCAGAACTTTTATTTATTTATTTATTTTAAATATTTTATTTATTGACAGAGAGAGATATGGCGAGAGAGGGAACACAAGCAGGGGGAGTGGGGGAGGAAGAAGCGGGCCTCCCACTGAGTGATCAATGCAGGGCTCAATCCCATGACCCTGCGATCCTGACCTAAGATGAAGGCAAATGCTTTACAACTGAGCCACCCAGGCACCCCTAGAACTTTTATTTTGATTGCTTTGAGAAGTAAGGACATAAAGACTACACCAAAAGGCAACCTAAAAGATGACTCTGAACAAAAATTTGGGACCCTGGAGAGACATACCCTTACTGTGAAGGTGAATCCGAAGTCGAGCAACCAGGTCGGCTGGGTGGCTCAGTCGTACTGCCTTTGGCTCCGGTCAGGATCCCGGGGTCCTAGGATCGAGCCCTGCATCAGGTTCTCTGCTCGGTGGGGGGGGGGGCTGCTTTTCTCTCTCTTACTCCCCCTGCTTGTGTTTCCTCTCTCACTGTGTCTCTCTCTATCAAATAAATAGATAAAATCTTAGGGAAAAAAAAAAAAAGATAAATAAAAAGAAATGGAGCAACCCTGTGGAATTACAGAACTGTATCAACCCTTTGGCACTTTAGGGAATTTCAAGCCTTGAACTTGGCTAGTCTGCTTTGGAGTAACTAACACCCATATGTCTGGCAAAATCAAATGCAAATCACCTCTGGAGTAAAATACCTTCATTGTAATACTCATATTATTCCCACAAATAATTTGTCAAGTACAGTGTTCCCCATACAACAAAAGATAAATAAGCACACAAGTGAACTAGACTTCCATCGACAAGAACTAATAAAACAGCAAACAAACAAAAACAGACTTGTGTTATTAGAATTATCACATGTAAATTGGAACAATCATGCTTTCCTATGTTGAACAATATAAGAGGTTCGAAGGTATCAAAAGGCAAAGGAAACAACAGCAAGCATATTTGGAAAAGATCTACAATAGAATTTCTAAAAAATATGTATAATGGAAATTTAGAATTTAGTGGATGATTTTTTTTTTTAAAGATTTTGTTTATTTGACAGAGAGAGAGAGCACAAGCGGGAGGGGGGCGGTGAAGGGAGAGGGAGAAGCAGGCTCCCTGCTGAACATGAGTCTGACACAGGGGCTCAATCCCAGGACCCTGGGATCATGATCTGAGCTGAAGGCAGATGCTTAACTGACTGAGCCACCCAGGCACTCCTTTAGTGGATGATTCAAAGACAGATTAGGTACAACTTGGAAAAAGAATTAATGAATAGAAGATAGATAAGAAGAAAAATCCATAATCCAGCACAGAGAGACAAGAAGGCAAAAAATATAGGAGAGAGTAAGACATAAAACATACACCAAGAAGATCTAATATGTTGCTTTGTTTTTTAGTTTTTACTTAAATTCCAGTAGTCTCAAGTGTACAGTTTAGTGATTCAGCACTTCCATACAACACCTGGTGCTCATTAAACAAGTGCTCTCCTTGATCTCCATCACCTATTTAACCCATCCTCTCCCCCACCTCCCCTCTCATAACCATCAGTTTGTTCTCTGTAGTTGAGTCTGTTTCTTGATTTTCCTCTCTTTTTTTCCCCTCTGTGTGTGTGTGTGTGTCTGTGTTTTAAGAGAGGGAGAGAGTGGAGAGGGATGGGGAGGGGTAGATGGGGAGAGAGACTCTTAAGCAGGCTCCAGACCCAGTGCCAAGCCAGATTCAGGGCTTGATCTCAAAACACTGAGATCATGACTTGAACCAAAATTGAGAGTCTGATGCTTAACTGACTGAGCCACCCAGAAGCCCCCATTTGTTTTGTTTCTTAAATTCACATATGAGTAAAATTATATGGTATTTGTCTTTGTCTGACTTACTTCACTTAGCGTATCACTCTCTAGCTCCAACCACATTGTTGCAAATGGTTAAGATTTCATTCTTTTTATGGCTGAATAATATTTCATTTTGTGTGTGTGTGTGTGGTGTGTGTGTGTTTTTGTGTGTGTGTGTGTGTGTGTGTACACACACACCACCATTCATTAGTCAATGGACATTCGGGCTCTTCCCATAATTTAGCTACTGTTGATAATGCTGCTATAAAACATCAGGGTGCATGTATCACTTTGAATTAGTGTTTTCTTATTCTTTGGGTAAATACCTAGTGTTAAAATTGCTGAATCATAGGGTAGTTCTGTTTTTAACTTTTTGAGGAACCTTGATACTCTAACATATTTAGACTTTTAGAAGGAAAAGAAATATATAAGGGGCAGTATTTGAAAAGATAATTGCTAAGAATTTTACAAAAGTGATAGAAAACAGTAAGCTAAAGATTGAGGAGGTCCAATGAATTCTAATTAAATGAGACCCAAGGAAGAGAAATAAAAAGAAGTCTATAGAGAGACATAGAGAATGACACAGCAAAACAAACAAAAACCAGAATATCTTAAAAACAATCAAAGAAAAATGACAGATCACTTTCAAAGGAGAAATAATAATGGAAGTTTGAAGACAGTGGAATCAAAGTGTCAATGTGCACAAAGGTTAAAAACTTCACGTAGGATTTTATATGGTGAAAACATTCTGATATGAATCAAGGTGAAGATATTTTCTGACAAAAACTACAATAATTCATTTGTAATGGTTTTTCATTAAAAGAAATTATACTTGTGGAAGAATAGAATTCTACCTGTAGAGAATAGGAGAAAATGATCCCAGATAGAAGGTCTAAATTCAAGAAGGATTGGTAAAGACAGTGGTAAATATGTGGGAGACATTAAGTGGATACTAACTGCATAAAGCAGCAATAATATCTTGTAGGATTAAAATTGTAGAATTAAATTATAGTTTAACAGCAACTGGGATAGAAGGGATCACTTCATAATGTTGAAAGGTTCAATTCTGCATCTAGTAACATGATTTCAAAATAGTAAAATGAAAAATTGAACTTAAAGGAGAAATAAATTCATCATGGTTCTAAATATGTAATACGCTGTTAAACTGTCTACTAATTTTTTTTGCCTTTTTTTATATGTTATATTGAGCAATTGAAAACATTTTCAGAAACTGCACTGAGAATAACTTTCCATCTTACTTAAACCATTAAATATTATTTGGCACACCATTCTCTTGCCTAAATGTATAATTGTTTAGCCCAACTGTTCTCAATTTTTAGATAATTTGTTTTCAGTTTAATTAATATGAGCATATTTATAGGTAAATTTTTATAGACATGAATATTTCTTTGAGATAAATTCTTAGGTGTTTAATGATGGCATCAGAATATATTTAAGTGACTTTCCAGAAGTCAAGTGGCTTTCCAGAAATGTATCATTTGCAGTTCTGATAGCAAGATATATCTAAGTGTACCCATTTCTCCATATCTTCATCATTCCTGCGTTTTGTCATTCACAAATATTTATTTGATGCTAAAGCATATCTCCTTTTAATTTGTATTTCCTTCATTACTAGTGAAAAGAAACATTTTTCATGGATTTTTTTAAAAAATTCAGATTGATTATATTTATATTCATTTCTCTAAGATACTTAGTTTACTGTTTAAATTTTTCTATAAACTAAGTAATTAGATAACCAGGTTTGTTGGGAATTGTACATTAATAGACTCAGTGAAATTCTGGGAAATACTAATGTGAGGTTTACAGCATCTTTTCATGGGCTTTGGGACACTATGATTCAAAAGCTTTTTCCAATGACTCCTAGGTTTGTGACTACAGAAATGGGGAAATCAAACTAGTTTCTACTAAGTGGGCTATGGCTGTAATGCGGCTGATTTTTCTAACCTTTCATGCCTGCGAACAAAGTGTCGTTGTGCCAGGATTCACTTCAGGCATGTTTTCTAAAACACCAGGGCCTCTCAAGTCTCAGGACGCTCTCCTTGTGAGTTGTTGGCGTCTTACACTAAGTCATTTTGGGAAAATTTTTTATTGAATGTGAATTTTACAAGTATGTGTACGAAATATTTAGTTTGAGATGTTATAATTAGGACCAACATGCCCACCATAAAAATGTTAGTGCAACAGGGAGATTTTAAATTTTCTTATTTTTGTTTCTAGACACGACCAAGTTTTATATGACAGAGATAATTATTCAGCCGTCTGAAAGAAATTTTTCCATCATACCAAGGTACAAATAATAAATTAAGTTTATCCTGTAATTTCAAATGTGGAGAATGATAGGTACAGTTGATTATTTGGGAATTCATTTTTATTTATACCTCTCTTTATTTGGAAAAGAAAAATTAAAACCTTCAAAAAAGGCTTTTAGACAGTTGAACCAAACCACACATATGAAAGACTCGAGGATTCATTTATGGTTTGTTTATTACATAGTGGCATAAGTAAATGTGCTCATCATATAACTCTTCTAAGTCTGTAAGTTTTTTGTGCTTCTTTCTATTTGTCAAATATCCAAGGTCTTATAACTTAATCACCAATAGGTTTTTGAATAATTATTTCTGGGATTAATTTGACTTATTTAAAATTTGAAACATGAGTCAGTTTTCAAATGATTCCTGTGCTTTAAAAAAAAAAATTACTTCACCACTAAATCCATTAGCTTTTTCTCTCTTTTGGATCTTTTTAGTTTGCAAACAGAAGTTAACTATAGTATGTCTCTCAGTTTATTTATGGATGTCTAAAAATTATGGCAATCTGAATATAACCTTAAAATTTATCCTCCTGTAAATACTTTGATTCTGTGCCTCAGCTCTGACTCTTCGAGGGGATGGATGCAAATGGAAGATATCATATATAATACTGTCTAATGTTTGGGAGGAAACACCTTGCCTTCTTTTTTAACTTATTGTTGTATGTGCTACAGCACAAATGGAATATTGACTTGACTAATACAGTATTTTTTTATTCAGTCGAGGGGAATAGTTAGGTTTGGGGTGGGAAGTGTGTTAAGGTTTGGAGAATAGGTTATAAGAAGACTGGAGCAAGCACAAATACATTAAAATATATTAAAATCCACATTAGCACAGTCTGTGAAGGAATAGGCAGCATATAGAAAAGTCTAGCTGTACACACGTCTGCCTTTTAGGTACCCTGTGGGTATTTTTGGCTCCTCTTGCTAGTTAGAATTACTATGACAGGCACATTGTGAAAATTGATTTCTGTTCAAACAGGTCTCAGTTTGTACAGAGCGTTATTGCCCAGTGTCTGGTGGAACTATCCGCTGCTAGAAGCACTTTTAGATTCACTATTCAAGGTCATGATGGCAAAGCGTACATCCTGGTAAGAAGTGATTTCTCCCAGCTTTCTGTAGCTTGGTAATCCACGGTCTCAGAAATTTGTTAGTCTTGCCATTCTTTTTTCTTTAAGTCTCAGGTCTAGAAAAGAAATGATCAAAAATTGAGTTTACAATATCCGTTTAATTCACAAATCCCTTAATTTGATAACAAAAGATCAAGTGCCTCTCTGTGCTAGGTACTAGAGACACAGAGAGAAATAAAACCTGATTCCTGCTCACACCACAAAATGAAGTTTTTCAGTCCAAGTTGTTCATGGCTTTTCTTGGTCACTATAACTTAATTCTGTTTCTGTCTCTTTTTTTCCCCTATTGATTTCTCCCTATTTTTCCCTTTGATACTCTTCTATTTAAAATATGTTCTGTTGCTCCTGTTTTTGTGTATGTGTGTATGCGGTAAGAATGCTTAATGTGGGACCTACCCTCTTTATAAATTTTTAAGTGCATGATAATTGTATTGTTAATTACAGGTTCAGTATTACATGGCAGATCTTGAGAACTTATCCATCTTGCCTAACTAAAACTCCATAACCTCTAGTGAGCAAGTCCCCATTTCTCCCTCCTCTAGCCCCTGGCAACCACCATTCTACTCTCAGCTTCTGTGAATTAGACTGTTTTAGATTCCTTCTGGAAATGGCATCAGGCAGTACTGTCCTTCCGTGTCTGGCTTATTTCACTTGGCATACTGTCCTCAAAGTTCATCTGCGTTGTTGCATATTCCAAGGTTTCCTTCTTTTTTTTTTTTTAAGAATAACATTCCACTGTATGTATGCACCACATTTGCTTTACCCATTCGTCTGTTGATGGACATTTAGGTTGTTTCTGCATCTTAGCTATCGTAAACAGTGCTGCAGTGAACATGAGGGTACAGATACCTCTTCGAGATCCTGATTTTTACACTTTGATGTTTGAGAATTAGTGGCAGGTTTTGGGTAAGAGGCCCTGCAGTTAGCAGAATCATCCCCTTCATGTATCACAAGCATCTAATATTATACTCTTTCTATTAAAAATAGTGGTCTGGCAGAACAGAATTTGGGATGTTTATGTGAAAATCCAAGAAGCAGGGCCTAAGTCTCTTTGTGTACATATCTGTTTTACTCAACCAGTTTTCATTTATGTCGAGCATTTCTTATTCTACAGGCGCTACTCTAGGTGTTCATGGTAGAACAAAAAATGCCATTAAGAAACTCCTGAGCTAATAGGAAAACATGGCAGCTAGAAGGAGGGAGAGAGTTAACGTTGTTGTTAAGTGTGGCTTTGTAATTGGCCATCTTTTATGGGGTCCCAGTGCTTCTCTGATTTCAGATTTCCACCAAAGCTAACATACTTGTTGACTGAAGTTAACACTGAGTGTGCCTCACAGTCATAGTCTGAAATCAGTTTTAATTTTCTTTTACTGTAAGGTTTTTCAGGTTAAAACTTAGGAATAGGAAACACCTAAAAACCTAGAACCTACTTCTAATATATATTTAAATTCAGGGGCACCTGGGTGGCTCAGTCGTTAAGTATCTGTCTTTAGCTCAGGTCATGATCCCAGGGTCCTGGGATTGAGCCCTGCATCAGGCCTGCTTCTCCCGCTCCTGCTCCCCCTGCTTGTGCTCTCTCTCTGTGTCAAATAAATAAATAAAATCTTTTAAAAAATAAATTAAAAAAACTTGTTTGTTATAAAAGTCATACATTCTTGAAACATTCAGACAACATGAAGAATGTGAAAGAAGTGGTATTTCCCCATCTTGTCTTCTCTCCTTGTCTTGCTGTATCATATAGTATTTGAAGGTAAACATTACTAAGTGTGGTGTGTGTCCTTCAACATCATCTCCCTCTCTGTGTACAACTCTGTATTCATACGTTCACATTCTGCTTTTCTGTTTGTGAAACATACCCGAATCACATGACGAGCATTTTTCTTCATGTTTACTTCACTCAACGGTATATCATAAGGATTGTTCCTTGTGAGTGTAAATCTAGACCAGGGTCTTTAATGCCTAGAATTCCAGTGTGTGGCTGTTAAAGACAGTGTTTCAGTGAAAATAATCTTTGCGTGTGTATTTTAGTACCTCTTTAGAAATAGACCTTTCTAATCTAAGATGGTATTAGAATTTGTGTTTTTTAAACTGGTAATTATCACCCACCAGAAAACTTGTACTCATTTGTCCCATGTAGTGAGACATTCTTGGTACTCCACCAAAATCCTCCTTACTCAGACAGGTGCACCTATCTCCCAGCTGCCGAGATCTGTGGGCTGCTAATGGTGCTCAGCTGCCTGGTCTCCAGAGGCATGCCTTCACATGACAGATGCCACCTTATTCAGAAAGTTAGCTCTTCCCCCACCCTTGCCCTGGTCAGTCTGCTGCCAGTGATTTGACCCTGGGGTCCAGAAAGCAGAAGCCTCCTGTCTCGAGGTGGGACAGACAATGTAGGTACCATTCTTGTCAGAGCTCCCCATGGGATCAGGCTGAAGCCAGATTCCAGCTGAGCCCCTCAGAGAATGGCGTGCATCCAAATCCTGAAACACTCTTCTACCAGTAGTCCAAATCCCTCTACTTAACTGGATGTCACCATCTTTTTGTATATGCCATTCTGATAAGTGAAAAAGAGTGGCACATGATTTTTACGTTTCCTTATTATTAGTTATATTACCATTTTTATATATGCTTATCACTTATTTCTTCTGTTAATTCTGTTCATGTTCTTTGCCTTTATTTGTGTTGGGCTGTTTTTGCCCCGCTTCTCAATTTCTGGGAGTTCTATATATTATAGATAATAACTTTGTTACCTGCATATTAAATATTTTCTCCTAGTTGGTTGTCTTTTTTTTTTTAACTTTATGATCTCAGTGGCTCTACCATATGTTACACTTTGAAAGACTTAACCGTACTTAAAAATTATATACAGGGTTCTATCTTTTTTTTTTCTGGTATTTTTATAGTTTTGTATGTGTTTTGCTTTTTAGTGGTTGTATGAGATATGGATAGGGTGATGATAACATCCTTATGCTTGGACTTTTCTCTCCATATCTTTAGCTGTGGCTTTTAAACTCAGACAGCCTGGTGATTGAATCTTTGGGAAGTTCCAAAAGTATCAAAAAGTTCCCCCTGTTGGAAGATAACTTAAAGGCAGATTCCCATTCTGCCTGGAATGCTGTCAAGGTCCTCTACCAGCCCTGCATCAAAAACAGGAATGAAAAGTAAGTTGTGCTTTTGTTTTCTCATTCCACATTACGTTTTAGTTTCTTTTGCCATTTGATGTTGAGAAATTAATGAATTAAATGGTACCATACCACTTCCCTATTTGAAGCTTCTAGGAGTCATACTGCTAAATATTATGCTTTAAAGTAGATTGAATTATTACAGATGATTCATGCTAGTGTGCAGAAAGCTTGCTTTTACTGAAAATAATTGATCTTTTTCTTGTAATCGCAGCTGTCTGTGCATATGGCTGCAGTACTATATCAGGCATCAAGAGCTATGAATATTTACTGATAAGCACTTTCCAGGCATTCAAGATGCAATAGTGAACAAAACACAGTCCTTTCTTCCCCGGGCTTGTCATTGTAATAGGGGAAAGGCAGACCATCTGCAAAAGAGACATACAATCATGGACTGATGGGGTTCCTACTGAGAGCCAGGCACTTATGGGAGGACTTCTGGCTCATGTAAGCCTAACGTCAACCCTGTGGGATAGGTACTGTTATCACCCTCATTTTAGAGACAGGGACGCTAAGACACAGGTGTCGAAATTACTCCAGTGAAATAGAAAGCAAGGCAAAGTAGTTGGGGAGTAGTAGGATAGGTTGTCATTTTATATTGAAAAGGCAAGGAAGTTTTCTCAGATAAGATGATACTTAAAGTGGAAAACTCGAAGGAAGTAAAGGAGTGAGCCTTATCTGAGAGAACAGTGTTCCTGGCAGAGGGAATGGTTGGAAGTTTACACTTGTCCTGTCCTCTCCAATGAGTTTGGTCAAATTTGTAGTAAGAACAGAAAGATCCCAGTCTTTTTCTGGGAAGCAAATAAGAAATTTTGAAAAATTGCTCTTTTCTTTTTTAGATTATACAAGCAGTACAAATCACAAAATATTCAAACAGTTGAGACATATGTAAAGTAAAATATGAAAGTTCTCCACCATGTCTCTCTGCAGAAGTAAAAGTATGTTGTGTATTCTTCAACTCCTTTTTCTATTTATTTTTCATCTTAACATAATTTGAATGATACAGATGTATTTTTTACACTTAAAAAAAAAAAGGCAACCCTGTAGAGTCTTGGAGATTCTTTCCACGTCAGTGCTTGGCATTTTATGAAATGGATGTTCTATAAATAATTGAACTATTTTTCTGTTGTTACATCCTTGGGTTATTAGTATTTTCTTTCTTTTTTTTTTTTAAAGATTTTATTTATTTATTTGACAGAGAGAGAGATCACAAGTAGGCAGAGGCAGGCAGAGAGAGAGGGGGAAGCAGGCTCCTTGCCAAGCAGGGAGCCCGATATGGGCCTCGATCCCAGGACCCTGAGATCATGACCTGAGCCGAAGGCAGAGGCTTTAACCCACTGAGCCACCCAGGCGCCCAAGTATTTTCTTGCTATAATTAGTGTTGCGCTGTGTTGTTACACAAATTTGTTTTGTAATTAATGTGTACTTATTTTATGAGGGATTTCCAGAAGTAGAATTGCTGTGGCAAAGATATGACTTTAAAATTTTGATAGTTAATATCAAGTTACTTTGTAAAAAAGGCATTGCCAATTTATACTCCTACCTACCTGAAGTTTCTATAAATGCCACTTCCCTGAAGCCTCACAAACTGCCATTTAGATTTTTGCCCATCTGATGCCAGTCTAAATGAAACAGTCCAGATGACTACCCTTGTGTTGTTTTGAGGCATGATCAGAGAATATGACTTATGCTTTGATGCTTCGGGGACTTTGGTGTGTGTGTGGCCTAATACATAGTCATGTTTTAAGCTGTCGGTTGCTTATATCCTCTACTGTGTGTGTTTGTGTGTGTGTGTGTACTTTTGTATATTTAGACTTATATAGTGAAGCTTATTAAAACCTCTCATATTTTTTATTCCTTTGAAATGTGGATTTTTGAGGAGGGTATATTAAATCACACTATGATTATAGAAAAGTTTTTTTGTTCTAATTTTGATATCAGTTTTTGCATTGTATATTTTGAAGCTATGTTTTTAGGTACGTAAATGTTTGTGCCATGACACGTTGACTAATTGCATATTTTATCCATGAGAGATTTTGCTGTCCTTCCATTTGATGCATTTAATTCCAGTTTGCCTGATGTTAATATTGTTATATTTACTCCCCCCCCTTTTTTTAATTGCTAATTTGTTATACAATAGTCCCCTCTTACCTGCAGTTTCACGTTCTGTGGTTTCAGTCATCTGTGGTCACTTGCCATCCACAAGCCATCCTCCTCCTGACATGTGGTCAGAGGGTCAGTCGTAGCCTAATGCTAGGTCACGGTGTCTCCATCACTCACCTCACTTCATCTCATCACATAGGCATTTTGTCATTTCACATCATCACCATCATAAGAAGGGTGAGTTCAGTACAAGAAGGTATTTTGAGAGAGAAAGAGTCCGCATTTACATATCATTGTAATTGTTCTGGTTTATTATTAGTTATTGTTAATCTCATACCATGCCTGATTTATAAATTAAACCTTATCATAGGTTTGTATGTATAGGAAAAAGCATAATATATATAGGGTTGGGTACTGTCTGGGGTTTCAGGCATCCACTGGAGGGTCTTGAAATGTAAACCCCATGGAGAAGGGGAATGTTTTTCCATTTCTTTCTTTACAGCTGTCCTGTGTTATTTTATCTTAGGTGTATGTCTTGCTAACATGCACCTTGTAAACTTTGTAGGTGGATATTTTGAAACTTCATTATGACTGGGGCACCTAGATGGCTCAGTTGGTAGAGCATGAGACTCTTGATCTTAGGGTCATGAGGTCAAGCCCTACATTGTGTGCAGCCTACTTAAAATAAAAATTAAAAAACAACAACAACAACAACAACAGGTGAATTCAGAGAAAGACAATTATCATATGATCTCACTGATTTGTGGAATTTAAGAAACAAGGCAGAGGATCATAGGGGAAGAGAGGGAAAAAATGAAACAAGATGAAACCAGAGAAGGGGACAAAACATAAGACTCTTAATCTCAGGAAACAAACTCAGGGTTGCTGGAGGGGTGGTGGGTGGGGGGATGGGGTAACTGGGTGATGGACATTAAGGAGGCCATGTGATGTTATGAGCATTGGGTATAAGATAAGGCTGTTGAATCATAGACCTGTACTCCTGAAACACATTAACTAATTGAATTTAAATTTTAAAAAAAGTAAACCTTATGAGTGCCAAGAAAAAAAAAAATCCAAAAGTGTAGGTATTTGTTGGGCGCTGGAATAAAGCAAATATAAATGGTTCTTTAAAAAATAAACAGAAAACAGGTGAAAACAAACTCCAATATGGCAGTGCATTTTAAAAGTGAATTTAACCCATACTTACCGTGATTATTGATGTAGTTGAACTTAGTCTACCGTCTTTTACATTGGTTATCTTCTCTGTATCATTTTTTGATGATTTGGAAGTAAAAAAGTATCTATTTCAAGACGATTTTTTGTGGTTAACCTGACAGTTCTAACATACATACTCATACTTCTTTTTCTTTATTATCAATTTCTAGATTTAAGTATCCATACTCTTCACCAGAACAAGAAAAGACTCTTAATAAGGTTTACATTTCTTCTTTCTTCCCCATCTCATGCACTCTCTTCTATGTTGAGATCATTTATGATTCTGCTGCTAGTGGTTCTTTCTTCTTAACGAAGCCCTTCCTTATTTGCTTCCCTCTTACACTCATGTATGGCGGCCATAAATGTCTTTATATTTTTATTGTATGTCTATTTCCATGAAAGTATTTGATGTTTTAAAAATATTTATAAATAGTGTAATAGTATGTATCTTTTTGCTCTTTGTTTTTCACTTCATAGTCTTTATTTCATTGTTTGCTTTGATGAAATATGCCCTTTCATAGTTCTTTTAAAGTTGAACTATAGCCAGTCCTTGAATACCTGATAATCTCTTATATCTCTCTGAAAACCTATAGGATTTCTCTTTATCTTTGTTTTTCTAAGATTTCATACACATATATCTAAATGTTAGTGTTTATTCAGAATTTTCTCATGTCACAATCCATTCTTATCTTACAAATAAAGTAATCTCTCAATATCTGAATAATAGTGATACTTCAAGTCTTCTGTTTTCTCTATTAACTCTTTTCTTTGGGTGTTAACTCTCTTCTCTTTGGAAGATTCTTTGTGTTTGATACTTTGTTTCATGATGTTGCTTTCCCCAAATGTTCCATGCTTCCACTAGGATTCCTGTGCTCCTGTGTATACTCCGTGTGAATCAGGACCTCATCTATCTTGCTCATTACTACAAGAAGATGAGTTCTTTTTTTTCTTTAAAGATTGTTCCTTTTTTTTTTTTTTTTTTTTTNAAATTTTTTTTTTTTTTTTTTTTTTTTTTTTTTTTTTTTAGAGAGAGAGAGAGAGAGCACAAGCAGGGGGAGTAGCAGAGGGAGAAGCAGGCTTGCCACCAAGCAGGGAGCCCAGCGTGGGGCTCGATCCCAGGACCCTGGTATCATGACCCAAGTCGAAGGCAGACACTCAACTGACTGAGCCACTCAGGTGCCCCAAATGAGTTTTTGTAGAAGTGCTCAATATATACAATTTATGGTCACATTTAACAAAACATTTTTTAAGTGAATGGTTCATAGTTTTCTGCTCATCTTTATGTTTGAGAATTACTGTTCATCTATGGTGACTGTAGGTTCTTGTTACCATAGTCTGCTTTTATGGATTTGTGAAAGAGAACTCAAAGGACATACCAGTTTGGATGTGCCAGTTTGTCTTTTGACAGCTTTTGGGTATTAAGGAAAAGGAATTGGTAGTAGATTGAGTTACAGTGGTGAACTTATATTCATTATTGTGAAGGATTTTTACACTGCCTCTCTAGAGGAGAGTGACAAGGATTCAGTGTACTGTCTCATTATTTCACTCATTCCTAACAAATCCCTGTGACACTGGAAATACAATGACTACAGTCAGTTGTGTTCTGCTGTATTTGATTAGTGGACTTTTTTTTTTTAAAACTTCGTTTGTCATGTCTTGTGGTCGTAATAAATGAGTTTGATGAGTTCAATTTGCATATTGTATATAACTTCTTTTGTTTTGCTTTTTCTCTTACTACTGGTTGACTCTGTAACCCCCAAAGGTAGTAAAGGAACTTCATACATTGGGTTAGCATCCTGTGAGTTATTTGCTTTTGTCTTTAAGGACATTGTCTTTTAAGAGACATTAGTTTCTTTCTTTGGGGGCATTACTGAGTAACCTGTAGACTCCCTGGCATATTTTTGGCACGTGGGGTGGTGTGTTAACTATTTTAGTCCAATTGGCTGCAATTTTAATTTTTTTTTTTTTTTTTTTAGTGGAAGTGTGGATTGCCAGATGGCAGTCTAAAAGAGGAAAATAGCAAATGTAACTATGGTTTTAGTCCTTTGAGCACACACACATACAAAAAGTGGCAGGTAATATATTTAGAACGATCTTTCTTTCTAGCAATAGACACACATGTCTCTTAACATTTTGAAGTCTATTATTTTTCATCCCCCTACCCCCTGCCCACAGTTATCCTACAACTTACTTATTTAGTTTGCATATCAGAGGTCAGATCCTAAATGTTAACTTTGTAGCTTTGAACCCTAAGTTAATGTCTGCAGTTTAATTGTGCTAATTCATCAATTCACCCGTGGCCTCATATTCTCTAGACTGGGAGTAATTTTGCCCCTTAGGGGACATTCGGCAATGTCTGGGTCATTTTTGGTCATCACAACTTGAGGCGCTATTGGAATCTAGTAGGTAAAGCCCAGGATACTCTTAAATATCCTACAGTGCCTCAGAGAGCCTCTATAAGAAAGAATTATCCGGCCCAAAATGCCAGTAGTGCCAAAGTTGAAAAACCCTGTCCTAGTCTATCTCCTGAAATCAAGCTGTGTCCACCTTTCCCTCAGGGTATCACAACCCACAATTTTCTTGAAATTTTATTTAGGCTACCAAGAGAAGTTTTACTTCAGCATGACTTCTAACCTCTATAATCCCATTGGTTAACTTAGAGTAAACAGATTAAGTACAAATATAATATGTTTATTGTTATACTTCTCTCATTTTCTCTTAGGGAAGCATGAAAAATAGATTTATATGTAATAAAGAACGATTACAAATTTTATAGGTTTCAAGTCCTTTGTTCTTATGTATTTAAGAGAAAAGAACTTACAAGAATGTAATCACTAAGTGTAAATAAGTGGGTTTTTTAAAAAGCTGAATTGAATTCTCTTCATTGTTTAAGGTAAATGAGTCCGAGTACTGGTAGTAGTCTTTCCATATTTTTTGAAAGATAAAATATGTGATTTAAAAATCTGGAGAATTTGAACTGAAAACTGTTCTGTGTCCCACAATTTAGTAGAAGCATTTTCTGGCAAAATATATTGAGGGAGGAAATGATGAAATGTTATATTCACACCTAGTTTTGGATGTTATATTCACACCTAGTTTTGGTGAATTTAGAGATTATATTTTGTAAACTAACTAGGTTTTCCTTTGTTGGCTCTATCTTGGTCAATACTGTTTCTAAAAAAGAAGTGTTGCTTTGCCTTAAGATAGTCATCATTATTGCTTTTTTAAAAAGATCTATTTATTGGGCGCCTGGGTGGCTCAGTGGGTTAAAGCCTCTGCTTTCGGCTCAGCTCATGATCTCAGCGTCCTGGGATCGAGGCCCGCATCGGGCTCTCTGCTCAGCGGGAAGCCTGCTTCCTCCTCTCCCTGTCTCTCTGCCTGCCTCTCTGCCTACTTGTAGTTTCTCTCTCTGTGTCAAATAAATAAATAAAATCTTTAAAAAAAAAAAAGATCTATTTATTTAAATTTATTTTATTTTATTTATTTTTTTAAATTTACATATAATGTATTATTTATTTCAGGGGTAGAGGTCTGTGATTATATAATACCCAGTGCTTGGGTGCCTGGGTGGCTCAGTGGGTTAAAGCCTCTGCCTTCAGCTCGGGTCATGATCTCAGGGTCCTGGGATCGAGCCCCACATTGGGCTCCCTGCTCGCCAGGGAACCTGCTTCCTCCTCTCTCTCTGCCTGCCTCTCTGCCTACTTGTGATCTCTCTCTGTCAAATAAATAAATAAAATCTTAAAAAAAAATACCCAGTGCTCATTACATCACATGCCCTCCTTGATGTCCATCACCCAGTTATGTAATGGGTATAGAGCTTCGCCAACCACCTCCACTCCAGCAACCCTCAGTTTGCTTTCTGAGATTAAGAGTCTCTTATATTTTGTCTCCCTCTCTGGTTTCATCTTGTTTTACTTTTCCCTCCCTTTCCCTATGATCCTCTGTCTTGTTTCTCAAATTCCTCACATCAGTGAGATCATATGGTAATTGTCTTTCTCTGATTGACTTATTTTGCTTAGCATATATGTACAATGAAGTACTATGCAGCCATCAAAAAAACCTCGAAATTTTGCCATTTACAACGACATGGATGGAACTAGAGGGTATTTATTTATTTTTGAGAGAGAGAGGAAGCAGGAGCAAGCGGGCATGGTGGGGAGGGGCAGAGGAAGAGAAAGAGAGAAACTGAAGCAGGCTCTGGGCTCTGTGCTCTGACTTGGGGCTTGATCTCACAACCCTGAGATCAGGACCTGAACTGAAACCAAGAGTCGGATGCTTAATCGACTGTGCTACCGAGACACCCCCATTATTTCTTTTTCTAATGGATTAGAAACACATAAATCACATTCATATACATTTCATATGCATAAAACAGTAGTAGTTGTTTTTATTTGTGAAATAGTATTTTCAAATCTGTTTTCTTCATTTCAGCAGAAAAATTGAAATTCTGCTTAATTTTTTAAATTGGGTAAAAGTCACATAATGTAAAATTTACCATCTTAACCATTTTTAAAGATATAGTTCAGTTATGTTAAGTATATTCACATGTATATTGTGAAAGAGTTCTCCACAACTTTTACATTCTGCAGCTGAAGCTCTATACCCATGACACAACTCCTTTCCCCCTTCCTCCAACCCCTGGTAACCACCATTCTATTTTCTTTTTTTAAGAACTTGACTGTATTAGTCTGCCAGGCCTGTCATAACAAAATGCCAAAGACTGGATGACCTAAAAATCAGAAACTCATCTTCTCAAAAGATCTGGAGGCTGTAAGTCCAGGATCAAGGTGCCATCAAGATTGGCTTCTGGTGAGGCCTCTCTTCCTGGCTTACAGACAGCCACCATCTCCCTGTGTGCTCACAGGGAGAGTTTTATTTATTTAAAAAATAAAATCAAATAAATTTAAATAAATAAATCTTTTTTAAAAAGCAATAATGATAACTATCTTAAGGCAAAGCAACATTGCTTTTGTCCTCACAAGCAGTGGAGACACGAAGAAGATCTGCCTTCTCTTCCTCTTCTGACGAGGGCAGCAGTTCTGATTGGAGTCCCATTCTTATGACCTCATTTAACAAAGTACTTTTTGAAAGGCCCTATCTTCACATACAGTCACTTTGGGGGTTAGAGCCCTAACTTTAGTTCATATTCAACATAAGAATTTTGGGGGAACACAATTCAGTTCATAATACTGACTACTTTAGATACTTCCTGTAAGTGGAATCATGGAATATTTGTCTTTTATAACTGGCTTATTTCACTTAGCATAATGTCCTTAAGATTGTTCATCTATGTTGTAGCATATAACAGGATTGCCTCTTTTTTTAAGGCTGAGTGCTCTTGCATTTTGTGTGTGTGTGTGTGTGTGTGCGTGTATCACTTTTTGTTTATCCATTCATTCCTCAGTGGACATTTGGGCTGCTTCTTGTGTATTATGAAGAATGTTGCTTTGAACTTGGGCATGCAAATACCTTTCTGAGATCTTGCTTTCAGTTCTTTTGGAGATATACACAGAAGTGTGATTACTGGATCAAATGGTCGTTCTATTTTTAATTTTTTGAGGAACCTCCATAATGTTTTCCATAGTAGTTGCAGCATTTTACATTTCCACTATAGTTGTTCTAATTTCTCCACATTCTCACCAACGCTTATCATTTTCTGTATTTTTAAGGATTTTATTTTTTAAAAAATTTCATTTATTTATGAGAGAAAGTGAGCACACGAGCAGGGGGAAGGGTAAAGGACGAGGGAGAAGCAGACTTCCCACTGAGCACAGTGCCTGATGTGTGACTTGATCCCAGGACCCTGAGATCATGACCTGAGCTGAAGTTAGATGCTTAACCGACTGAGCCATCCAGGCGTCCCTAAAGGGTTTTATTGTTAAGTAATCTCTACACCTAATGCGGGGCCCAAACTCACAACCCGGAGATCCAGAGTTGTATGTTCCACAGACTGAGCCAGCCAGGTGCTCCTATTTTCTATTTTTTTAATAGTAGCCATCCTAATGAGTATGAGGTGGTGTCTTATGGTGGTTTTGATTTGCATTTCTCTGTTTGGTGATATTGAGCATCTTTCATATACTTATTAGCCCTTTGTATATCTTCTTTGGAGAAATGTCTGTTCAAGTTCTTTGCCCGTTTTTTTTTAAATTAAAAATTTTTCCATTTAAATTCAATTAATTAACATATAAGGTATTTTTAGTTTCAGAGGTAGAGTTCAGTGAGTCATCACTCTTATATAACACCCAGTGCTCTCCACATGCCCTGCTTAATGTCCATGATCCTGTTACCCCATCCCTCCACCCATCCCCCCGCCCCCCCCAGCAACCCTCAGTTTGTTTCCTACAATCAAGAGTCTTTTATGGTTTGTGTCCCTCTTTAATTCCATCTTGTTTTATTTTTCCCTCCCTTCCAGAATCTGTGCTTCTCTGTTTTGTTTCTTAAATTCCATGTATGAGTGAAGTCATATGATAATTGTCTTTCTCTAATTGACCTGTTTCACTTAGCATAATACCCTTTAGTTCCATCCACGTTATTGCAAATGGCAAGATTTTTTTTGATGGCTGATTTGTATTTCATTTTGTGTGTGTGTGTACACACGTATACCACATCTTTTTATCCATTCATTTGTCAATGGACATCTTTCCATAGTTTGGTGATTTTGGACATTGCTGCTATAAACATTGGGGTGCGGGTGCCCCTTCGGATTGCTACATTTGTATCTTTGGGGTGTGTACCTAATAGCGCAGTTGCTGTATTGTAGGGTAGCTCTATTTTTAACTTTTTTGAGGAAACTCCATACTGTTTTCCAGAGTTCTTTGGCCATTTTTGAATCAGGTTATTTGGTTTTTTGTTGTTGTTGAATTGTAGGTGTTAATATGTTCTGATATTAATTCTTTATTAGACATGACCTGCAAATGTTTTTTCTCATTCCATAGATTATGTTTTTTGATTGCATCTGTTGATTGTGTCTTTTGATGCACAGAATCTTTTAAGTTTAATGCAGTTCCATTTATTTTTACTTTGTTGCCTGTGTATTCATAAAATCATTACTAAAGTTTGCTTAATTGAAGTGCCCTATGTGACGTGTCAGGCACTATCATTGCCTAAGATAAAATTAGGTGATTTTGAGGATATTTATAGAAATTTGTCCTTTTTGATTGATGAAAACATAAACCAAATGTTAATTTATGCTAATTTTATATCCAGCAAAATATCTAAGACCTGTTATTTAATAATTATATAACTTACTAAAACACTTCACATGAATTCATTTGGATAGTGTGTGAATACTGTGCTAGAATGAATGAATGAATAAATGAGCAAGTGATGAATGAATTTGTAAGTGTCATCAACCCCTAAAGAGCACTTTATTAAAACATTTAAAGTATCTTCTGTGTTCCCACATAGGGGTCATAGGCTGACATTGTCAGTGCACTTTAATAAGGAGCATTCCTTTTGCAGATAGGATTAATTTAGACTTCAGGATGAATGTCCGAGTCTTATATTTTGTAAGTGAGGAAACTGAGGCTTACTTAGAGAAATAGTCACTTTGTTAATTGGTGATAGAGCCAGAATTTGAGCCAGGTGTCCTGATTCCAAATTCACTTCTTTATCATTATATCATGTAGTCCTTCACCATAAAAATTTAGGAGATCTGAAAATGTCACTATAAATGTATATTCTTCCTCAAGAACAATCCCTTTGGTAGTTTAGAATGTGTCAGCATTTTGATTACTCCCCAAAATATACTGCTTACTATACTATATTCAGTAAATATTTATGCATCTTAATATGTAAGATCAGCAGTGGAAACTTCTGATTTATGGTGTGTTCATGTCTGATCTTCTAGATCAGAATTTAAGGATACAAATGTGATTTTTTTTTTCAGAAGTCAGTGCCTTAGCTTCTTAGAACAGGAATCCGTTGAAAGGAAATTAATCTAAAAATACAGGGCACCTGGGTGGCTCAGTGGGTTAAAGCCTCTGCTTTCGGCTCAGGTCATGATCTCAGCATCCTGGGATCGAGGCCCGCATTGGGCTCTCTGCTCAGCAGAGAGCCTGCTTCCTCCTCTCCCTGTCTCTCTGCCTGCCTCTCTGCCTACTTGTAATCTCTCTCTCTGTGTCAAATAAATAAATAAAATATTTAATTAAAAAAAATAAAAATACAGGAAAGTTATCAAATACCTCTGGGAAAAGATAAATGCTTCTTTGGAAAGTACTTTTCAAACGTTTGTCTGCTACCACCATATTATCACCTAGACGTACCCATCTAGAAATTGTTCTTCATTACAAAGCAAGTTGAGCACATGCTTCCTAATTTGTGCTAATTGAGCTAATTTGTGATTGGAAAAATTACACTGTGTAAGTACAGTGGCCTAAATTCAAACTTGTTTAATTTGGAATTCTTATCCATGAATTTATAATCATTAAAGAGTATACAGGAAATAAGACCATGACATATAATAAAAATGAGCTTTTCCCCTCAAGTTGCTAGTCAAAGCAGCTTTTACCTGTGGAAAGCAATTAATCTCTTGGAATCACTTCTGGGAAGAACCTGGTTTCCCTCTTCTGTTGCAAGAATGTGAGAGAAGTATAATCATGAGCTGTGGGGGTAGAAAGGACTGGGATTGTCTAAAGCAGGAAGGAGAATGTGTGTATGAAATTGTTGCTTCACTTTCCTGTGTTTTCTAATCATTTGTTAGGTATTTTTATGAGTCCAGCCTGAAGTGGTTGTCTTCACTTTTCACGCAGAAGGGTTTGGGTTTTTCTTTCCTCTTTTTTATTACCTCCTACTATACTTGGTCTTATATGTGATTCTAAAGCAGGAGACCAAAGATTACTGCCGTAAAGGAATTTATAGTAAAGTCAAAGCAACATGTACAAAGAAAGATTCTTGGAAAAGAGCAAAATCTACATACTTGTTGAAAGGTTTTCATGGAAAGTCATATTCATTAGCTGAATCAAAGAAAACAGGAAAGAGTTAAGTAGTTTCCTCCACTCTACCCCTCACCGGTAAAAGCTGCAGAGGGCTGTGCAGGGAAAGTATGCATGTTTCTTCTTTCCTTTTCCTTTCTTTCTTTTTTTTTTTAAGACTTTATTTTTTGAGAGAGAGAGAAAGAGCACAAGCAGGGGGGAGGGGCAGACTCCTCATTTAGCAGGGAACCCAATATGGGGTTCAATCCCAGGACCCTGAGATCATGACCTGAGCCGAAGGCAGATGCTTAACTGACTGAGCCACCCAGGTGCCCTGAAAACATGCATGTTTTCATGTGGGGAGCTCCAGTAGGCTGCTGCCAGTGCAGTGGCAGATGGCTCGAAGAGGGGTTGGGTGGGAGTGGGGGGTGACAATCCTATGCCCATAGAGATGCTCCCATTTATCTGTGTGGCATATGAGAGTCTCATCAAAAGCTTTTGTTGGAAGAAAGGGTTCCAGAGCTGATACAAAAATGTCTGAGAACCACTGTTCTCTGTGCTGGGCATTTCACCAGTCTGGGGTTGAATTCATTGGGTCATGGCAAAGTCACTACTCAACCAGATTAACAACACTGAGATAGTTCTAAATGACTAAATGGTCTTTCTTTTATTGAGCTGAGATCTTTTTCCCAGAAACTCTCATCCAGAGCTACCAAAAATCAATCTGTTGATTCTTGAATATGACAGCTGTTTAAATATTCAAATAAGCTGATATCGAGTTCTAGATTTTCTCTTCTCCACAGCCTCAAATGGAATGGTTTCAAGCTTCCTTTTCCTTGTGTAGTCTCTTTTTTTCCCCACGTGGTCCCCTTTCTTATTACCATTTTGTTTGCCCATAAGAAGATGTTGCCCCAGCATCCTGTCAGCTTTACATAATAGGGTGATTCAGCAACTAGAGTTAGGGATTTATCTTCCAGGGCTGTTCAGGTAATTTAGATATAAAGGGAAGAGGCATTTGTAGTGGTACCAGACAGGAGAGACTGAATTTCAAGAACCCATTGAATTTGGACTTTAAATATAAAAGTTTTCAACCTCAGGTGTTAAAGATGGTCATTTATTTATCCATTCAACAGATATTAAATTCATACTACAGTGCTAGGTACTGGAAATAGAAAATTTAGCTAAGAGAGATCTGATGCCTTGCATCATAGACCTTAGTAGAGTCTAGTGGGAAAGACAAATAAATGATCGGTGCTCTGAAAAAGAGCTATGTAGTGCTAGGAGAGCAAATCATAGGGAGACCAGCCAGGTTAGGGTAGGATTCCAGGAAGAACTGGTGCTTGACTGCTCTCTGAAAGATGAGAACAAGCAAACTATGTGAAGAGGCTGTGGGCTTGCCCATAAGAAAGCAGTACAGAAGGACCTGTGGTGGGACAGAGCACAATGAGGGCAAGAGATGGGAAGAAGACCAAAATGGCTACACTGGAGAGAGTGAGAAATGGGGACAGGGTAGGAGGAGCCAGACCAACTCAGGATCTTAGAGGCATTTTAAAGAACTAGTCTTTGGAGCGCCTGGGTGGCTCCGTGGGTTAAAGCCTCTGCTCAGGTCATGATCTCCAGGTCCTGGGATCGAGCCCTGCATCGGGCTCTCTGCTCAGCAGGGAGCCTGCTTCTTCCTCTCTCTCTGCCTGCCTCTCTGCCTACTTGTAATCTCTCTCTCTCGGTCAATAAATAAAATCTTTTTTAAAAAGCTAGTCTTTGTGTTTATCCTAAGAACAATAAGAATCTATTGAATGTTTTGTCAAGAGGGAAGGGTGAGATGGTTTAATTATGCTTCAGAAAGATTATTCTGGCTGCCAACCAGGGAACAGTTGGATATGGTAGATCAGATAGGAGGCTATTGCAGAAGCCCAAGAGAAATGACTATAGAGGATGATGGCAGTTGAGATAGATTTGAGAGATACTATAGTAATATTGCGGTGTTTGTGACTGATTAGATTTTGGAACCAGACCATTATTTATTGGGATAGATAACGTTGGAAGCAGATCAGGTTTTGGGAGATCATGAGGTTTGGTTTTATACATGTTGAGTTTGAGTTACTATTTGAGTCATTCAAGAGGAAATAGCAAATAGAAAGTTAATATATAGACCTGGAGTTCAGATGAAAGGTTTGGGCTGTGTTTTTAGATTTGTGAGTTATCTGGATATTGGTCATAATTGAAGCCAAGGACAGGTGGGATTGTTTAGCAAGAGAGGATGGAAGGACTGAGCTGTGAAGAACTACCCACATTTATGGGCCAGAAAAAGGAGGTGAGCCTAGAAAGAAGCTGGAGGAGCAGAGAGGTAGGAGGAAACAGAGAGANAGAGAGGATGGAAGGACTGAGCTGTGAAGAACTACCCACATTTATGGGCCAGAAAAAGGAGGGTGAGCCTAGAAAGAAGCTGGAGGAGCAGAGAGGTAGGAGGAAACAGAGAGATTCTGTTCCATAGAAGCTGAGGGAAGGACAAAGTACTTTAAGAAGGAGGAAGTGGTCAGATGCTGCTGAGAGGTCAGATAAGATGTTGAATGTAAAATGTGTATTGGATTTAGACTGAAATAGTCATCAGTGACCTTAGCAGGGATTGTTTTGTCAGGTGACAGAGCTGGGAGCTGGATTGGAATGGGTGAGCAGTGAGTGGACGGTGATGTAACAGAGGCAACTGTTTCAAGAAGTTTGGCTTTGAAGGGAAAGAGTGATAGGAAGAGGATGGGGAGCTGATGGAAGTTAGGCAGGTGGGGTTAAACCCTCTTGAGCCTGTTAAAAAGCCAGTAGCAAGGATTCTGTTGAAAAGAAGAGGTTGATTACACTTGAGAAAAAAGTGGTTGGTGGTTGATTCCAACAGGACAGGAGGGGCTGGTATCTCCAGCTCAGGTGTAACAACTAACCTTAGGAGCAGGGATAATTCCCTTTCTGTATCAGGAGGGAAGATCAGAATTGGAGTGGATGGAACAGATTTGCATACCAGGTTTGGGGACGATGAGAGACTCGTCCTGTGATGGCTTCTATTTTATCTATAAAGTAGGAGCGATGGGGGAAGAGGCATAAGAGGAAAAAGGGTGGGTGTAATGGACAGTTGGATGTTGGAGGAGAATGGAGAAGATTCAAAATGGTCATTTGGAGAGGAGGTGAGTGAGATGACTAGAGATGTGTGGGATTGGTAGGCATTGTTCATTGCCTGTTGAGGTTAGCGGTTGTGAATTTATAATGTGACTTAGTCCAGTGTCTCATTGACCTGAATATCAGCACAGAGAAAGCATAGTTGGGGTCAGCAAGGTTCAAGCTTTATTGTCTGGATGCAAAGGGTATTGTGTTACTTTGTGTTGTTAAAACGATGGACTGCAGAATCTGTGTGGCCTGTTTGAAGGAAGAATAAAGAGTTGGAAAAGGGCCTTGACTTCTCAGCTACTGAAATGTAGCTGTGGTAGGGGAGAAATTTACTTATAATTGTATAGCTAAAGCCTCTCAAATGTTATTTTAAAAATAGCAGATTACTGATGGGAAGTGACCTCTTTTAAATATATTAAGGAAAACTGTAGTACTTTAAATGGAGCTTTAAGCACTTATTTAAATATATGCTCTGAGTTAAATTTTCTTCAAGATTTTCCATATGATTTTTGTAATCCCACTTGATAAGGAAATTTACTGGCTTAATGTGGGATAATGAATATCAAAGAAAAGGTGCTTAATCTTCCATATCTGCCAGAATTTCAGTTTGACATTTGTCATCTAAAGCAACTGCAGTTGTCCTGGTTGATTCTGCTTTTATTCTAGTCATCGAGAGTGAAAAATGAACCTTCGATTCTGAGGTCAGCTGGAGTAGAGGGAAGAAGTCAGTTTCAATAGCCCTTGGAAATTTTTTTTTTCTTTTAATCAGATGGCTACAGGAGCCCTCCAGGTACTTGCACCTCAATTGGAAGCAAGACACATTGAACTTCTGTCATTGGTCTCTCCATTGTTAAGGCTGGCTGCTATTGTAACATCTACTGTGAGTGTAAGTGCTTGTCTCAGGGATCTAGGCCCAGGGCCTCCTGTAATACTGCCTGTCCCCATGGGACGCCCTCTACATCACTGCATTATAGCTACTGCCAGAACCTTAATTTAGCAATTTTCTCTCCAGTGTTAGAGGAATATTATCTCCCTACCTTAAAAAAAATTAGTCCTCGTAAAACAATTTCAACATCATAGAATAAAGCTCAAATACCCTTGGCCACCATCTTGATTTCCAGTTTCCCCTGTAGAAGTCACCTCTGTAACCACTCTTTATCTCAACATAGACATATGTATATAAATGCCCCAGGAGTGTCTATAGAAATGTTCTGTGTATTATATTTTGTGTATCTTTTGTGTGTTAGGTTTTGTGTATCTTTTTCTTTTTGTCATCATATATTAGAGTACTCTCCCACAGTCTGTTTTCACTCAGCATTGTATCTTCTCAGCACATATAGCTCTAGCTCATTTTTCACAGCTGTACGCTGTTCTATAATGTAGATAATCCATGGTTTCTTGTGTCATTCTCTTGTAATTTTTACATTTTTTTCTCTGATTCTAACAATTCTGCAGTGAAGACCCTTGTACACCCCACCCTCCCCATGCAGTTCTGCAGGGACTTGTTTAAAGTGGATGGGAAGAAGTGGAGTTGCTGCTCCTGGGATATATTTCTTTTACATTTTTTTTAAATAAATCTTTTATTTGGAGTAGTTTTAGAAGAGTCGCAAAGATAGTACAGATGGCTCCTGTGTATGTACCCTCCACCCAGTTCCAGGTTTGCCTCACGTTACCTTACATCACCCTGGCACCTTTTTCAAAACTAAAAAACCAGCATTGGCGCATTCACATTCACTAAATCCCAAGATTTATTGGGATTTCTCCAGGTCTTCTACTCATGTTCCTTTTTGTTCCAGGATTCAGTCCATGATGCTACATTGCATTCATTCATTGTGTCTTCTTTGTCTCCTCTGGTCTTGGACAGTTTTGTAGACCTTCCTTATTTTCCAAAGGGAATGGTTAGGCATTTTCTAGAATGTCTTTGAATTTGGGTTTATCTGATATTTTCTTCCTGGTTAGACTGAGATGATGGGTTTGGGAAAGAATACCATCCCATCATATCAGGGGGTACAGGGTATCCATAGCCATCACTGGTGATGCATGCCATTATCACTTAGCTAAGGTGGTGTTGGCCAGTTTTTCCACTGTGAAGTGACTGTTGTTTCTTTTCCATATTTGGTTCTCTGGAGTCAAGTCACGGAGTCCAGCCCACACTCAAAGGGGAGGGAGGAAGGTCTAAACACCCTAAAAGAGGTGTGTTACCTATATATGTTATTTGGAATTTTTACATATGGAAGATTTGTTTCTTCTATTTATTTATTCAGTTATTTTTATCTGTTGGACTCGTATGTTTATTTTCTACCTTGGGTTATAATCTAATACCGTGTTATATATTTCATTATTTATATGTTTGCTATTAATTTATTTTGTTGTTCAAATCGTTCCAGTTTTGGCCTTTGGGAGCTCATTAGGCTAGCTCCTGGGTCCCTTTGACATGCCCCCATACTTGTAATTTTTCATCACCCTTTTAATTCCCAATACTGCAAAATGCCCCAGACTCCTGTTTTTCCCTGCCCCAGCCCTAGAATCTGCCAACCAAGAGGGGTCTTGGTTCTTTTTATTAGAGAGTGGGAGTGGCCCGTACTACTGATATTTGACATTTTAATAGATATTGCCTGGTTGTTCTCCTAGGGGCTGTTCTCTTTGGCACTTTTACCCTTCTCCTCATATCTATTCCTGTGCTTGATACCATCAGGTTGACTAATTTTGGCCAATCTGATAGAACTGCATCTTTTTTAAATGAGTGTTTTCCTTAGTGTGGTTGAACATCTATGTTTATGTTTACCAGCCACTTGAGTTTTTCCTTTCGTGAATAGCCTGTTCATGTTATTTTGCCTACTTAAATTTGTGTTTCCGAATGTGCGAGGGTGTGTGTGTGTGTGTGTGTGTGTGTGTGTGTGTGTGTGTGTGTGTGTGTGTCTGCAGGCACTTGTGTGTGCCTGTATTTGGTATTAGGATTTCTTTTTCTTTTTTCTTTTTTTTTTCAATTTTTAAAAAGATTTTATTTATTTATTTGAGAGAGAGTGAGAGAGAGCATGAGAGAAGAGAAGGTCAGAGGGAGAAGCAGACTCCCCGTGGAGCTGGGAGCCCGATGCCGGGGCTCCAGGATCATAACCTGAGCCGAAGGCAGTTGCTTAACCAACTGAGCCACCCAGGCGCCCAGTATTAGGATTTCTCACAGATTGTGAATTGCAGTCTTTTATCTGTTAGAAATAATTTTTTCCAGTCTGTAACTTACTTTTAAACTTGGTTTATGGTGTCTTGTGACATATTTGATCCTATCGAAATTAGGATACTATCATAATTGGATCCTATCAAATTAGATTAAATCCTTTCAAAATTAGAATTGGCAGGCTTTTGATTTTGTATCATGTTTAAGGAGATCTTTTATAACAAGTCCACCTATGGTTTTACTTCAATTATTCACTGAAGCCTATGATCCAAAGGTCTGTTGTGGTCACCTGGTAAGCAAAATCATTAATTTTTCTCAGTCCTGAGCATTCATCCTTATTCACCATTTCTTCTTGGACATATTTGCCCTGGCATTTTCCTGGTTTTCTTCTGGCTTATTTGACTCCTCCCTTTGCTTTGTTTTGACCTCTGCCCTTCCTTCCTTGCCATTTCTGCTTTTTCCTATAGCCTGAGAGCCGTGTCTCTGATTTCTTTTTTGCTTTTGCTAAAGCTCATCTGCTCTCATGGTAGAAACTCTAATTTCTGTTGAGTAAAAATTTTCAAGTCTACATTTTCAGACCTAACTTTCACTAAGTTCTTTCCTTATATCTCCATCTTAATTCTAGGTTATCTCTGCCAGATATCCCACTGGCTTCTCAAATTCAATATGTGCAAGGTAGAAGAAATTCATTAACGTTCCTGGTGAACATATGTTTTCCTCCCATTTGTGTCTGTCAATGGCATCATGATTCTCCTAGTCACCCAGGCTCAGATTCTGAAGGTGGCCGTTATTTCCCAATTTACCTACTTCTAGCCAGTTAGGAGATCATGTCCAGTGTTCTTTCAAAATCTCTTCATATCTATTTCTCTTTAATATTGTTTCCAGCCTAGGGCGCCTGGGTGGCTCAGTGGGTTAAAGCCTCTGCTTTCGGCTCAGGTCATGATCTCAGCGTCCTGGGATCGAGGCCCGCATCGGGCTCCCTGCTCAGCGGGGAGCCTGCTTCCCCCCTCTCTCTCTGCCTGCCTCTCTGCCTCCTTGTGATCTCTCTCCCTCTGTGAAATAAATAAATAAAATCTTTAAAAAAATATATATTGTTTCCAGCCTAGTCCAGGTGTTCCATTACTCTTCATGCGGAAGTTGTGTGTCTCTTGAGCCTGCCAGAACGCTCTAATCCAGCCTACGTTCATCATGTAGCCGGCCTGGCCATCTCCACTCACATCACTCCCTTGCTTCCTTCTGCCTACCCAAAATTTTTAATCTCCTTGATCATTATATGAGTTCTTCCACAGCCTGGCTCTGATTTAACCACCTTAGCCTTGCCTGGTCCTATGCCTGACACATCTTCTGTCATGTCCAATCAGAATGGAATTCTGCAGCTTCTCAAATACTCATCTGTGCAGATCATATATAGTTCATTGTGTTTAAGAGTGTATAATTACCCATAAGACTCTAAGCTTTTCATTTCAACGAATGTCCATGTAATTTTTACAATATTCTATAAGAGAGGGAACGGTATGGAAATGGGTATCTTTGTTTATAAATATTCTTACAGGGTAACGTCTTCATTAACAGACCTATACAATTTTTTCTTCTATTATGCAGGGCTAATAAATTATTCCTGACATCCTGGGGAATTATATGAGGATAAATATATAAAAATTTATTCTAAGCCCTGTGGGTTTCTGTGAGAATTTTTTTTAACTCTTATTTTCTTAGCATCTCTTATTTCCATCATTTTTCTCCTTTTAATGACATAAAATAATGATACCTTTACTGGTGAAGTGATTTAACCTTACTAATTTTATCACGGAGTTTGTTTCTAAATCGATAAGGCCAAAAGGGGGAGGTTGGAACGCACAGCTGACATTTTATGTGCTAGGCTGTTCAAGTTAACTCTGAAAAGTTATTCAGGCATAGTTGAGTTTTCTGAATAGAAGTGTCTCTGGGTTCAAATAAGGTTTATGTAGACACTATAGGCTGTCATTCTTCTTTCCTTTTCCTTGGTAATGCTTTTTTATTTTCTGTGCCTCTGTATCCTCTTTTTTGTAAGCTTGCTATAAATCCCTTCCTTTTTAAAGTCTTTAAAGGATCGGTATTGTGGTTTTAATGATCTAATAATACTATTCACTATTTTTGAGCTTTTGTTATGCATCAGACTTGTTCTAAGCTTCTTAGTACATCGTATCATTGAATCCTTTTAACATGTGTGTGGGAAAGTGCTGTGATTAGAACAAGTCATAGAAGTTAAGGTTACTGGCCCAATGAGGCACAGCTAGGATGGAATAGATTTAGGACTCCAGAACAGGTCTGTCTTCTAAACCCTTGGTTATGTCTGCTGTGTGTCCTTGTGTCAGTATTTACAGACCACCATCAAAAACATGACCTGTAAAAGGAAAAAAAAAAAAGAAAAAAGAAAAGAAGAAGAAGAAAAAGAAAAGAAGAAATAGACGTGGATGTATTTATTAAGCCATGCTTTTGGACTCTTCACACTGATACCATCAAGGCTCCTTCCTGTTAGCCCCCAAGTAAGACTAACTACTCCACTCTTTTTACCTACTAATTCACTCTGTTTCTAAACCTAATTTCGTCTCTACTTTCTTCCCCTGCTGGTTGCAAGCACTAGTCTTAATTGGCTGCTCCTATGCCCATCTTAGTCTATTTTTACACCAGGCATTCACAAATGGCTTCTAACCACGTTAACACTTTTTGGGCTGACCTCCTTTGCCCTGTTTTCCACCTTTGACTCACATGCTCGGCTCTTTTCCAAATACTTTATTTTTTCAACATTCTCCATATTGAGTTCTCATTTAGGTCTCCTACCTGATTTGCTTTCCCTGGGCTTCTCTGGACCTAATTCCTGTAGCTGCTTGTATATTCACCCCATTCTTCTCCCAGTGTGGGGTGACAGCCTTAGTCATTGTAAAACCTTCCTTGGCTTACCAGCCACTTTTTACCTCTTTGATGAAGCTGTTAGGTTGGTGTTTAAAAAACAACTGCAGTGAAAACAGAACTTTAGGGTGGGAGATCATTTGGATATGATCTTAGCAAAATTCCTACCTAACAGTTCTTTAGATTCTTATAGATACATGCAAACTATTAGTTCACTTTACATACAACTCAGTAAATGTGTACTAGAAGAGTAGAGTGAACCTAGAAAAATTAGAGTGACTGTGTTATCTTCTGATTGAAAAAGTCAGGCATGGGGCTTCATGATGCAGTTGTAGAAATGTATTTCTTAAATTCAGTGATCTTATCTGGCATGGGACTTCACTGTGAAGTCAGTCAGTCACAGGAATGATTCCCTCATCTGTAATTGGGGGTGATTGTTAGGGCATCTGACACTGAGATGACCTGAAACATTTGGAGCACTTAGAAGTTGTAGGAGGATATTTGACATTTTACAACAGGGAGAGAATAGGATTGGAGTCAGACATGGACTCTCATCCCAGATTTTCCATTGGCTAGCTACATTGCCAGGCCAAGTGATAGCCTCTAATCTGGCCCTTAGTTTCCTCATCTTTTGGGGTAAGTATACTTAACTTCATGCAATTCCATGACTTTGGGACACTTAGAAGCATTTTAAAGAGTGTGATCTCAAGTCCTGGTGTGTTTAGTTTGTCTTATAAACTGAAGGCTTAGTTTTTTCTTGCTACAAGTATTTATTTATTTATTTTAATTTTATTTATTTATTTGACACAGAGAGAGAGATTACAAGTAGGCAGAGAGGCAGGCAGAGAGACAGGGAGAGGAGGAAGCAGGCTCCCTGCTGAGCAGAGAGCCCGATGCGGGCCTCGATCCCAGGACGCTGAGATCATGACCTGAGCCGAAAGCAGAGGCATTAACCCACTGAGCCACCCAGGCGCCCTGCTACAAGTATTTAATGAGTGCAATGCTTAGCCTCAGATTCAGTTCAACAGACATTCACTTAGGCTTCCTGTGTGTAAAACTTTCTGCTTAGAGATATAGAAGATAAAAATATAAATGAGACAGAATTTTTCTTCCAGAGTTTCAGTGTTTAATCTTGGCAACTAACAAGTTACATAAAAGCTCTAAAAGGTACACACTGTCTGTCCTATGATAGAGATGAAGAAAGGGCTTTTTTTTTTTTTTTTAAAGATTTTATTTATCCATTTGACACAGAGAGAGAGATTACAAGTAGGCAGAGAGGCAGGCAGAGAGAGAGGAGAGAGGAGGAAGCAGGCTCCCCGCTGAGCAGAGAGCCCGATGTGGGCCTCGATCCCAGGACCCTGGGATCATGACCTGAGCCGAAGGCAGCGGCTTTAACCCACTGAGCCACCCAGGCGCCCAGGGCTTTCTCATTAGTTCTAATTAAGGAAAATTCCATAGAGAAGGTAGCATTTGATCTGAGAATTAAGGGATGAAAAGATAATGGGGACAGGTTGAAGAGGAGACATTCTGAGCAAAGATAGGAAATTGCAGGATGCATTTCCCAAAATGTATTTGAAAAGGTAGTAATAGGTTTTTTGTGGGAGCAAAAAAGGGTGCTATAGTCAAATAATACTAATTGAGATTCATATTATGCAACGATTGTTGCTTATTATTGTCATTTTGTTAATAAACAAATTTGTGAATCGGTGGGCTCAATGAAATTGTATGTAAGCATCTTTACTGCAAGACTGCCCAAATCGCAGTAAAGTTCAGGGTGAATTACTAAGGAACATACAGTACTTGGCAGTTGTGAATCTTACTTGATCATGGAACCCTTTTTCACAGGAACAGTAGGTCCAAAGAATATTCTTTTGAAAAATTGTGCAAGAAGATCCTATATATCAGTGGAGCAGAGTGAATACAGAAAGAAAGACCTTCTGATAGTAAATGAAACAAAGCTGGAAATTAAGAATTTAAGGAAGAAAGAGATTGGAGAATGTGTATACACACGGAAGACATTTTATGTCAGCCAGTAGGTGTCAGTGTATGCCAAGTATAGCTTGGTTATAACCGGCAAGGAGAATAGACTGAAGGAGACCAGAGACATGTTGATAATTTCCACGAGTGCTTGTATACCAAAGAAGGGAATTCATAAGAGAATTTATATTTATTTACAGTTTTATGGTTAGTATGTTTTAATTCACTCAAATAGTGCACTGTATTTTGCAAACACATACACATTCACAAGAACCTTGCCCTATTGTACACACAGGTAAGGTGGAAGATTTGTTTATGTGCTTGTTCATGCATTCAATTAATAGTGTGTCAGGTGATAGGTACCCATGGGTGAGTAAGAACTTTGTAGAACATATAGTCTAGGATGGGATTCTTCTAGTACATCTGGTATTCATCCAGTATATGTATTGTGTATTCTGGTGACTGCACGGAAAGTACCCAAAAGACAAAGTTAGTTTTTAGTAAAGGACTCAAATAGAAGTAATCCCTAGAATGGTTTATAATATATGTCCAACAGCATCAATATGTACACCAGCCGCTCATATTGGACACCGTCCAGTGTGCTTGGCTCCCAGGATTGTAACCAGAAATAAGCTGGCCTATGAGGAATTGCAACTACTGGATCTCTTCTGCCAAGTACACATATGTGGCCAAGTGTTACTCACTGTAGTGCCCAGATCCCATAAGGAGGAGAGGAGGTGGACAGGTAACCAGCTGTCCCAAAGCTGTTGTCCTGCTTCCAGCTCACACTTCCATTGGAAAATTCAGTTTCTCCTACTTTATCTTTCCTTCCCTAAAGAATGCAGATGTTTTCACAGAGACAGACTAACTACAGATCCCATTTCTGTACCTTGGAGACATGACCTATAAATGTTAGAGGGCTTATTTGACATCTTGGAATATTTATATAAACTCTGTACATATTTGCACTGAAATCAATTGAAACTAAAGAAAATTTAATGGAAAATTTTTAACTTCTAACTTTTTTTTTTTTACATGAAGATCTTAATTTTTTATTGAGGCATTTGGGACTTTTGCAGGTGACACTAATTAATGCTAATGTGACACGTACATCTACTTCTCTCTGACCATATTGATTATCCCTGGCAGCTCTACCTCCTGAGGCTGTGTGCTTGGCAGGTTTATAGATAATCAAGGCCGTGGTGAAAAACCTTAAGGGAAAATTCCAAAAGTTGGGAATTCAGGAAATGCTCAGGGGAAGATAGTTTTTGTTCAGCCAGTTTAGAAGGTAAATCTTAATTAGCTGGAGATTGCTATGCTGTTGTTGTTCTTTTTTTTTTTTAATTTTCAAAACGATAACCTTTGTTACCAACAAAATTTGGCCTTCTTACCTTCTTACATAAATTTCCCTAAACCAAAATTTGGGGACGAAGAAGATTTACTCGTAAGCCATGGCAGCATAGCTCAGGAATCATCATCCGTTCTTTATTTTATAGTTTAATTCCCTTGTGCAAGTTAAATAACTAAAGATTCTGTTTAGATACTTGTAAAAATGACATGCTACCAAATTCACAGGATTATTTTCAAAAAACGACCTGTATTAATGAATCAGTGCCAAGAGTTTATTTGATAAGGTTGGTGCTGGGAACGCTGAGGTATTACAGGCAGATTAAAGACAATCCCACCTTCTTGGTGTCATTGGGTGACTTGGAGATATGTGATGGTTTTTAAATATGCCCACAAATGCTTTATTTTTCTCTTCAAGAGGTAGAGTCTAATTTCCCTGTCCCTTGCGTGTGGGTTGGACCTAGTGAAACACTTCTAACGACTAGAACAAAGTGGATGTGACAGAGGGTGAATTCTGCGAGTAGGTAATAAAAGGCACAGGGGATTCCTTTTTGCTGTGTGTCTCACTCACTCTCAGAGGATCCAGCTGCAGGCATGAGGACGCTGGGGCCCCAGCCCAGCCATCACATGACTGGAGCCCCTGCTGACCCTTTGACTCCAGCCCCTTGAGAGAGACCTGAACCACAGCCACCCAGCTAAGTTGTTTCAAGATTCGTGTCCCACAGAAACTGATGTTTGTTGTTTTAAGGCGCCCAGTTTGGAGGTGGTTTTGTAGCAGTAGATAACTAACTCAAGCAATAAGACAGAAACCTGGAATTTCACCCTCACTTCCAGCAAATTTCATGGGGGTCTCTTATGAACCCCATCAAGTTGGATAAAAAATTACATGTGTTATGTATGTGCATTTTTAATGCAAGCATTCAAAGCTTGCATCAGCTTCTAAACACAGCTCTTACTCTCTGAAAGGCTACAAATCTGTTTTTATTCAGAGGAAATAAAGCGGTGAGGCCCAGAGAAATAGAAAGGCTTCACTGTGGGAAATATCTCTTGTATATAAGTAATTGATGTGTATTTGCTGATGAAAACCGGCATGAGTTGAGCTTTAAAAAGTGAAAAGAACTAACATGGTCATATGGGACAGTTCTCTTTCAGAGTGTGCTTGCTTGCTTTAGATTGGGGGTGGGCAGATTGTAGCCAGCAGGACAATTCCAGATTCCCATCCGCCCCCCCCCCCCGCTTTTGTAAATAAAATTTTATTGAAACACAGCCAAGTCCACTTATATAAACATTGTCTATGGCTGCTTTTACCATATACAGATGTCCAGCAAGCCTAAAATATTTATTATTTGACGCTTTATGAAAAAGTTTGCTGACCTTTACTTTTTAAAAATACTTAAGCGAGGTTGGCATTCTTGTGGCAAAAAGTGGTAGCTCAAATGCACCTTCCTACCTGATGAGTAAGTGTACTACATGTCATGTAGCGGCCTGTGTTAAAGGTAAGTAATACATTAATATTGATTCTTAGCCCCAAAGGAGTAACTGCTGTCCTGGTCTAAGGAAAAAGTGGCTATCTGGACAGCCTCCTGGAGAAGTGAGATTTGTAGAGCAGAGCTCAAGGGTTAATGATGGCTGGATCTGAGGTGAACACACTGGGGCCTTAAACTGCTAACAAGGCTCTTCAGCCATAAAGGGCATAAGTGGGAGAGGCCTGTGTAATTTTTTACTGTAAAGGAGCTCTTGCTTCCTCTGTATTTGACTGGACAACTTAACATTTTATTTTTTTTTTTTAGCCAAAGAATTTCATAAGCCTGATATATATATGAGGCATACGTTATTTTGAAATAAGGTGTTTGAGGGCAAGATTCACGTCTGTTTCCTTTCTAATTCCATTTTGTATAGTGTTTTGAACTCTCTCTTGTCACTAAGAGTTCTGGATTGATTCTTCAGATAAAAGTGATATTCACTTTAGTATTGGGCTTAATCCTAGAACTTTTGGCCTGATTTCATTTTCTTGCAGTTAATTTCCTGGCAACAGCTGGTTTTGCTTTGTACATTTGGTTCCAATATGCTAAATGTTTATTCTTAAATATCTAAAACAAGGCGCCTGGGTGGCTCAGTGGGTTAAAGCCTCTGCTTTCGGCTCAGGTCATGATCTCAGGGTCCTGGGATCGAGGCCCGCATCGGGCTCCCTGCTCGGCGGGGAGCCTGCTTCCCCCTCTCTCTGTCTGCCTGCCTCTCTGCCTCCTTGTGATCTCTCTCCCTCTGTGAAATAAATAAATAAAATCTTAAAAAAAAAAATCTAAGACATTTCTCAAGCTTTATTAATAATCTAGTTTAGAAACTGTCAAGAACAGAAATGGCACATAGTAGATCATGCCAGTGTTTTATACAGTCATTTCATCTTATTTCTGCTGACTGTGGCTGTCCAAGTGCCCTCCTCGAGCCTGATATCCAGTATATAGTCATATAGACCTCTGGTGAGCACTGGCTGATGTCCTCAGCAGGGAAGAGCAATTACTAAATTCATGCATCTGTATGCGGAGCTAATTGTTTAAGAGTTCTGTCTGTATTGCTGGTTATGTCAGTGAGAGTATTTGTTTTCCTCACATCTTATACTTCTGTCAGGGGGCTCAGTCTCTCAGAGTACTTTAGCTAATTTCCTAAGAGTTCTGACCAATTACAGTCTAACTGCTTACCTTTTGCTATGAACTGTTTTGAATTTATAGGATCGTGATTAGAGAATAATATAATGAATATCTGTTTTCTTCCCTGTTTTTAATATACCTTACCATATTACCATATTTGTGATAGGTAGGTAGGTAGATAGGTAATTTTTAAAAGTAAAGCGTTGAAACAGTTAAAGCTTCCTCTGAATCCATCCCCTATTATCCTTCCCCAGAGGAAATGTGGTACCTGAAATTTAGTGTTTTTCATTGCCATGAATATTGCTATAAATAAGAGTATATACTATTGATTGCCATGCATACTTTTGCTAAATATGTATACTTATATACTTCTGCTAAATAGAAATACTAAGATTATATGCTATGAATTTATATGTTTTTAAATGCCATGTAGATGGTATCCTGTAGTATTTACCTTTTTCAATTTGTTTTTTTCACTTAACATTTTTAAGGTTTTTTTGATGTTGATAACTTGCTCATTTTAATTGCTGTAAAATGTTCTTTTGAAAATTGCTGTAAAATATATCACAACTTATTTATTGATTACTCTTTCAATGGACATTCAAGTTGTTTATAGTTTTTTTTTTCCATTATAAATAATGCAGCAGTTTGCATTCTTATTCATCTCTCTTTTTTAGTTTGTGTGAACTTTTCTTTACCCTAAGAAATGGAATGATTGGGTCGTAGAGTATATTTCAATATTATTAGATACTTCCAGGTAGCTGTCCAAAGTAGCTGTACAGATTTATATTCACACCAGCATTATAAGCCTTCCTGTTGCTTCGCGTCATGGCATGGTCAGCACTTTAACTCGCCAATTTGATATTTTGTTATTATAAATAGTATTTTTCTAATTATTAGTGTGATTAATTTAAGCACTGGCTCTATTTTAAAACTTTAAAATTTTTAACTTTTTCACAAGTTGGAGATAGTAGCTACTGCAGTTAGACAAGAGAATGCAATTTTGGCATAAGAATTACAAAAGAAGAAATACAACTATTTGAGGGTGTTATGATTACATATCAGGAAAACCCAAAAGTATCCATGAAAAAACTACTATAAACAGTAAGATAATTTATTAAATTTGAGGGCGCCTGGGTGGCTCAGTGGGTTAAAGCCTCTGCCTTTGGCTCAGGTCATGATCTCAGGGTCCTGGGATCGAGGCCCGTATTGGGCTCCCTGCTCGGCGGGGAGCCTGCTTCCTCCCCCGCCCCCGCTCTCTCTGCCTGCCTCTCTGCCTCCTTGTGATCTCTCTCCCTCTGTGAAATAAGTAAATAAAATCTTTAAAAAAAAATTTATTAAATCTGCAAATTATGTAAAGGTTATTATTTTTTAATATGTAATCAAACTCACTTGTATATGGAAGGGAAGAGTCCATTTATAATAGTAAAAGACAGAATACATTGGCTTAACAAGAAATGTTCAAAACTTGTATGAGAAAAATTATAAAATACTCTTGAAAGAGACTTCAAAAGTAATCTGGATGGAACTGGAGGGGATTATGCTAAGTGAAATAAGTCAGACAGAGGAAGACAATTTATCATATGGTTTCACTCATGTGGAACATGGGAATAGTGCAGAGGACCACAGGGGAAGGGAGGGAAAACTGAAGGGGAAGAAATCAGAGAGGGAGACAAACCATGGGAGACCCTGGACTCCCAGAAACAAACTGAGGGTTATAGAAAGGAGGGGGTTGAGGGGATGGGGTAATGGGGTGATTGGTATTAAGGAGGGCAAGTGTTGTGATGAGCACTGGGTGTTATATGCAACTAATGAATTGTTGAACCCTACACCAAAAACTAATAATGTACTACTGTATGTTGGCTAACTGAACATAATTTTTAAAAAGTGATCTAAAACAAATGAAAATATATACCATATTCTTGGATAAGAAGGTTAAATATCATTGAAATATCAGTCATCCCTAAATTAACGTACAAACCCAATAAAATAAAACTCAATAAAAATGCTATAAGATTTTGTTTTGTTTTCAGTAAGACAGTTTGATTATAAAGTTCATTTGGAAACAAAAATAATTTGGAGGGCGCCTGGGTGGCTCAGTGGGTTAAAGCCTCTGCATGATCTCAGCGTCCTGGGATCGAGGCCCGCATCGGGCTCTCTGCTCAGCGGGGAGCCTGCTTCCTCCTCTCCCTGTCTCTCTGCCTACCTCTCTGCCTACTTGTAATCTCTCTCTCTGTGTCAAATAAATAAATAAAATCTTTGAAAAAAAAAATAATTTGGAAAACCCTGAAAAATAAAAGAAATAATGGGAGAGATTAGCCCTATCAGATACTACAGCATATTATTAAGGTACTGTAGTTAAAATAGTATGGTACTGACCCATGAATAGACAGACCATTGGAATCCAGTAGAAATAGACCTGATCTCATATGGAAATTGAAATATAATCAAGATGGTTGCACAAATTAGGAAATGTGAAATTTTTAATTAGTATTGAGATAATAAGATAGATACAAGGAAAAAATAAGATTTTAATCTTTACATCATACACTATGACACATTCCAAGTGAATCAGAGGTTTTAAAAAAGGAATCCATGTAAGTCCAAAAAAATTATGGTGAATTCTTTCATCACCTTGGAGTGAGGAAAATTTTTCGATGTCTCAAAATCTAAAAGCAATGAGAGAGTGGTGGGTTTGATTACATAAAAATTAAAAAAAGAACAACTTTTGGGCGCCTGGGTGGCTCAGTGGGTTAATGCCTCTGCTTTCGGCTCAGGTCATGATCTCAGGGTCCTGGGATCGAGGCCCGCATCGGGCTCCCTGCTCAGCGGGGAGCCTGCTTCCCCCNCCCTGCCTCTCTGTCTTCTTGTGATCTCTCTCCCTCTGTGAAATAAATAAATAAAAATCTTTAAAAAAAAAAAAAGAACAACTTTTTGTTCAACAAAAAAGCGTCATAAAGTAAAAAAAGAATAACTATTAAAACTTTCTGTAAATTGAACCACAGACAAAGGCTGATAACACTCATGTATAAAAATCTACACACAGAGAAGAAAAAAGCTAACAACCTATAGAAAAATGACTACGGATATTCACAGATATTTCATAGGAAAAGAAATGCAAAACAATTCTTTTTTTTTTTTTTTAAGATTTTATTTATTTATTTCACAGAGGGAGAGAGATCACAAGGAGGCAGAGGCAGGCAGAGAGAGAGAGGGGGAAGCAGGCTCCCTGCTGAGCAGGGAGCCCGATGCGGGCCTCGATCCCAGGACCCTGAGATCATGACCTGAGCCGAAAGCAGAGGCATTAACCCACTGAGCCACCCAGGCGCCCCAAAACAATTCTTAAACATATGAAAAGATGGTCAGTCTCACTCTTAATAAAAGAAATGCAAAATAAAACATTATATTAGATTTTATTAGATCGGCAAAAATCCAGAAGTTTGACAACATATTCTACTGGTGAAACTGCAGAAATGGGAACTCTCGTACATTACTGGGAACTGATAAAATCTTTATGGAGAGGAATGCAGCAAAATCTGATCTGATAAAATCTTTATGGAGAGGAATGCAGCAAAATTACAAGTGTACTTATCTTTCGATGGGGCTATCTCACTTCTGGAAATTTATTTCAATGAGACATTAACCAAAAATGAAAGGACAAACACACAGGACTATTCAATTTAGTACTATTTGTATTGTCAGTAACATGAATGAGTGAATAAAACAAAGAAACAACCCAAATGTCCATCAATGGGGTACTAGATAAATTTTGAGGCATGCTTGCAGTTAAGAACCATACAACTGTAAAAAGTCATGGCAGAGATCACTATGGCAAAGTGAAGAAAAATATGCGAAGAAAATGGGAGGAAGATTTTTGAAGGAAAGTATATAGTAGGCTATTGTTTATTGAAGAGTAGTTAGAATATGAATATATTTGCTTGTATTTAGGACTTTTTAAAATTTACCTGATTTTATAGATCTGTCTTTGGAACAAGTATATATTTTACTTAATTATAAGACAGAAAAAAGCCATCCCTAAAAATCTAAAGGAAATTTTAAAAAGAATGTAAGTTGGTAACATAAATGCGTAAAGAGGAAGGGCTCCAAGAGACTTTAAAACACAGTAATTTGATTGTACCTCTTTCTTGGGACATACCCTAGTGACACAAAAGAAAACAAAAAAAAATCTTAAAATTTCTCAGTAATCATACAATTGGTGTTAGTGTGGTACTGATACATTGAGACTGTTTTATGTGCATTTTAGGGTAAGTCAAATGAGTAATTTTGTTCGTGTCCTGAAAACTGGGAGTTTCGTCAAGGGAAAAAGTTACCAATGCAAGATTGGTTAGGTTAACCCAAAACTCTGTAGTCCTGGATTTGAAATAGAATATTAAAATGAAAATATGATTTATTTTAATCCTAAAAAGAGAATATTTTTTGGCTTTATTTGCTGAGAAAGTCTTAAAAACATTGACTAACCCAGTGACAGTGCATTCCTAGAATCCAAATTGTTTGGTCTCTAGTTACCATTTTCCACTAAAAGCAACCAAGATTCCATCCAGGAGTGGGTGATTGCAGGTGTGTACAGGCAATGTATAAGAAGAACTTGTAATATCTTGTTCTAACTAAAAGTAAGTTATCAAATATCAGGGTCATGTCAAAAGGACTCAAGAGGCAACTTGAATAGGCTCTACTAGCTAAAGATGGGTTGATTTGAGTATCAATAGGGTAATAATTTAATATAAGGAAAAAACAATAAATACGTTTAGATCCGTAAGTTCTTAATGATACTAAAAAAAAGAAATCCAAGAAATTTAATTGGGCATTACTTTTGAAAGATGCTAGTGAGCCATCTCATTGCTTTGAAAACTGGATGATAAAGGGGGAAAAATCTAGCATTTATCCTGCTTTTCTTCTTTGAACCCTACCTCAGAGTAACCAAATAGATGATGAAGGGAAGTTTCTTTTTATAGAAAGATTCCAGCTGATCAATCAAAAAGAAATCCTAGAATTAGGTTATCACCATTTACTGATCCATCATGAAATCATGGAACTTGGAAACAACAGGGTGGTGGTAGTGTATGTTGGGGGGTGATTCTTATGTCTCCTGACAGAAGTGTATAACCCTACCTATGAAGTAAGCTCCCTCAACACATCAAACCCGGTCATGCCTCTAGATCCAACTCTCAGCTTCCAGGAAATTCAGGAGAGAAGAACATATTAAATTATATCATCAGGTTGTAATTGGCAAAATTCAGACTGAGAAACACTACAAGACAACCTGGTTTCCAGTGAAAAGTTAGCAAGGGGGAAAAAAGATAAAGAGAAGGGGAATCTATTGATTAAAAGAAATGTATAACTTAACAAACAATACATGATAGAACTTATATGGATCTCAGTTTAAACAACCTGAAAAAAAATCTTAAAATAGTTGAGGACGTGAACATTTGATGACATTGAAGAAGACTTACTATTAATTTTTTTTAGGTATGATAATGTTGTGGGTATATTTTTAAGTGGGTCCCTGTCTTTCGGAGTACATATTGAAATATTTACAGATAGCATGATAGTATTTGTGGAATTTACTTTAAAAAAAATCAGAGGTTGAGGGTATTTGGTGGGAAATATAGCTGAAACAAGATTAGCCATTGATAATGTTGAAGTTTGTGATGGGGATATGGGTGTCCATTGTGTTTCTTTATACTCTCGTATATCTTTAAAATTTTTGACAAAACACTTTTTAAAATTTAGCTTAAGTCATTTTCATTGACAGACAGAGGAAGTTTATTATGGGTTTCTGCTTATTTGTTTATCAATTCAGACTCCTAGAAAACAATTAAATGAAGGAAATCCTCATCTTATTGTGGTGTTTTGTAGCAGTACTTGATAAAATGTACCTGAATTGAAAGTCAGTACTCCGTTCAACTAGCTCTAGAATATATACTACTACTTCAATTTAAATGTCAAATTTCCAAGCTAGTCCACAAAAATCCATAACATACTGTAATATAATTTACAAGACTGACAGGGTACTAAGCATTTATAACAGGCAAAAATTAAATAATTTTTGAAGGAAAGTGCTTTCTTAATTGAATTCTAAACTCCAAAGGATGGATGACTTTCCCATATCTTTTTAGGGGTTAGTCTCATTATATTCCTAGATCATTTAGTTGCCATATGCTTTGAATCCTGGAAACAAAGAACAATGACATTCACATTACCCATGACTCAGACTTCTCCTATTCATAAATTAAATACTTGAAAGAGTATAGATTTTCTGCATATGAATGATCTTAGCAATAAAAACCTGCTTTTTATGTTTTATTCCATACATTATCTCATTTGATATTTACAAGAAACCTGTGAAGCTTAAAGGGCAAATACTGTTACCCCCATTTTATAGGTGAAAAGACTGAGGTTAAAAAGTGTAATGGAAAACACTTGGGAGTCAGAGGTACTGACCTGAGCCGTGATTCTTTTGTGAGACCATACACATGTCATTTAACCTCTTGAACTTGATTTCGCTTATCTATAAAGTGGGGGTAATGAAACCTCATTTTACAATGTTCACATGAAGACTAAATGAACTGATACATGGGAAAAAGTCTGGTGACGTTTAAGATCCTATGCAGATTTTCATTCTGCGCTGATGAAGATAATGGTAAGGTTATTTTAGTAAATGGTCATAAAAAAGGGAATGTTTAGGAAATGGGATATATTTCCAGTTAGAGGAAATGGAGAATGTCTGTCTTAGATAAAAATCAGGAGAAAGTATTAGATGTTGTGAGATATTTTCTGAAAGGCTCAGGTTCTAAAGAGTAGATTTCACTCCGTTTAAAGAACCGCTTTGCAGTGAGTCTCTCTGTTACTGGAGTTTTTCAAGCAAAGACCAGACAGTCACATGTGAGTAATATCGCAGAGGAGCTGAATTCCTCTCAAGGTGGATTTTGCTCTAAAGTTCTATCACTGAAATCTAACAGATTTTCAGAGTTGGGTGAAGACTCGTGGTCACTGATTCCAAGGCCTGAGAAGCACAAATGGTGATGGTCTCATAATGGGATAAAATGGCAGAAAATGATCTATAAGCTGATTTCTTTCAAATTCACTAAATGAATATTAATTAGGATCTTACCATATTGCAGGATGAGGTGCTGTGTACTGAGGCATTTTTAAAAAGCCATCTCTAGTGTTTTATTGTTTAAACATAGAAGATTCCGTTCTGTTTTCAATCCTCCTCTCACCTTTTAAACATACCGTGTCAGTCTTGATCTTCCCAGGTCCTGTGAGGGATATGAGGAAATGTTAACATTGCCCACTACTTATGTTCTTGTTATTCCAACTGATTTAGTTTCCCATTTCGTTGGAACTTTCCTACGTGGACTTTAATTCTCCAGAGTAAAGTCAAAATGTATTGAAATGACCTCCTAAAAAAAGAAAGGGAAAATAGATCACCTCGTACAAAATATGTTTTTGCATCCTAGGCTGTGAGGATAAAATATGTGGCTAGGTGAGAAATGTATAAGAACCTTAGTGCTATTTAAACATACGGATGAGTGCATTGTGTGTATTTTGTATATTTAAAATTGAAATTTTTGTTTGAACAGTATCTTTCATTTGGTGTACTTCATGGTGATTTATCATAATAGACTGCTTTAAATCATCAGAAATAGCAAGACATATGAATTTCAACAATAACTTCCCCAAGGCTAGAGAAGTCAGCAGGAGCTCAAACTGCTAGGTAGACATTTTTTTTTTCTTCAAACTCATATGCAAGTGTAAAACTTTTATGAGGCTGTTTTAACGAGGTCCTTTGGGATTTAGGGTTATTTATCTAAGCTCTTATTAAAAATGAAAACTTTTCTATGTTTAGTCCTGTGAAGCAAAACTGATCTTAACAATACTGTAAGCTGGAAGAATGAATCCTGTTCTGCAGACTAATTCAAAAACAAAGTTAGGTAACTTCGGGGCTAGAATTGCACTGACATCGTGGTAATGGGATAGTGACAGCAGAGCCAGTAGTATTTCAAAGTCTCCTTTAATTAAAAAAATTTAGCTTTATGATGCTGGTAATTTAGGGTTTGAGATGACATATTACAATGACTTCCAGCCTGGGAGCCCTGTTTCGCCAAGCACTCTGGTGTCTCCCTTGGAGTCGTGTTGCCCCAGGACTGTGTTACCTGGTACAAGGTCTGTGAGCACCTTTTCATTTATGGTATCTGCACTTGTCCCTCCCCTGCTGAGAAGTGGGGCACGGGAGAGACGTTGTTTCTAAGATTAATGTGCCAGAATCACTCCATACATAACCTAGCAGAAGAGCTGGAGCTGCTGTAGGAAAAAATTTGTAATCATGAAACGTGTTCAGCGTCTTTGTAGGTATGTTCTGGTTTGATGAGTCTGGGTCCTGCACTAAATCTATTCTTAGACAGACCCTGGGAGCCAGGATTTTAAATTATTTATAATGCAGTACAATTAAAAGGAGTGAGGACATTATGAGGGGAGAAAGCAAATGTTACAAAATCAGGGTCAAGATCTTTTGCAGACTTTAAGAGCTTATCAGAGTCAATTTAGTCTGGGTATGTTCAGTCCAGTTGGCAGAAATTTTAAGATGAGAACGTGCTGGAAAATGATGAACGCATGGATGGAAAGGTTGGGTAGAGAGATGGAGAGTCAGACAAAAATACTCATTATTGGTAATAGGACTGTTGGTGAAAAGTTTTCTCAGCTACATAGTAAATATTTTAAAAATTGAACAAACGACATATCTGAGTGAGATCATGGTGACAAGTCCAGAATCTGGAAAATGCTTATAAAATGACCAGAAATGAAAACCATTCACCAGAGAACATTTTAAGATTGTTTTTAAGGTTCTTACTTCAACAGTTAACCTGAATAGTGCTAATATAAGTCATTGGAAAGAATATATCATTTAGTGGAGTCTGGGGACTCCTGAGTTACAACCTCTATTTCATAGGAAGTAAAAATACTTCCAAGACAGTAGAGACAGGAATGAGAGTATAAAGCACACAGATGATATTTCTAAGGAAGGAAGTAAAGAACCACCAGCTGGCAATTGTGGTTTAGAGTAGGAAGGAGACAAAGGGCAAACACCGAGAGATGATGATGGCAGAAATATTGACCGGAGGTCAGAGAGAGAGAGGCAGTGCAAGTTAAAATTTTAAACAGGTTGGGAAATGTCAGCATGAACTTAAGTTTAGGAACTTCTATTCTGAAAGAATCTCATAGCAGTTGCAAATGGGAAGAAGACTATGTACACTTGGTTTTACCTCTTCAACTTGAGCAGCTGTTTCGACAGTTGAGTTGCTAGGCATTGTCAGGAATAGAATATTTTAATTTTGGAGAAACCCAACTGTTAAAACAGCTGTTTGGTCTGATTAGACTTAAGCTGACTCTGCTTAGGTTGTAAGACCTAGTGAGATCATAGCACCAGGAAGATTGGCTATTACTATGATTTTATTGGACATAACAAAAATATGAATGGATACTAGGTTGGACACTGACTTTCCAAAGAACTCCCATTCCCTGATTTGTGTTGGCAAAGTGCTAAGGCAAATAACATGGGCTTTTACCTTGTTCCAAGTTCATGGAAATTATCTGAAATAATTGTGTCTTATAGTCTTTGGATGCAAACTTTTTTCCTAACGTTAAAAAAAAAAAAAGAAAAGAAAAGAAAGGAAGCTTCCTAGTACTATAAACATCTCTTTATTTTAGTCTCATAATAGATAATATACCTGCTCAAGTCACTTAAAGTAATCCTTTGTTTTATTTCTTATTCTTTGTGATTTAAGAATCCTATTAATAGCAACCACCAAATTTGTCAACTTGGAGGCAATGCATTTTTAATATCTAGATCAACTTGAGTGATGCTCACAATGATAAAAATCTTGAATTCCAAATTTATCATCTCAACTACCTTTTTTCATGGAAAAGAGTACCCATTAAGTTAATTTCAGGTAAATGAAAGATTTAAAGTACTTGTTAAGATGATTTGATTGTTTCTTGCTTAAAAAGCTAATGTTATTTGGTATAATATTAATACACATTGAAAATATTCCAAGATAGGCTTCATTTCCTTTCTTTAAAAAAAAATGTATTTATTTGAGAGAGAGTGAGCAAGTGCCTGGGGGACAGGGGGAGGGAGAGAGAAAGAGAGAGAGAAAAGTAGATTTCCTATTGAGCACAGAGCTGGACTAGGGGCTCCATCCCATGACTCTGAGATCATGACCTGAACTGAAATCAAGAGATGGGCGTTTGGGCACCTGGATGGCTCAGTTGATTAGGTAACTGCCTTTGGCTCAGGTCACGATGCTGGAGTCCTGGGATCGAGTCCTGCATGGGGCTCCCTTCTCAGCGGGGAGTCTGCTTCTCCTTCTGACCCTTTCTCCTCTCGTGCTCTCTCTCTCTCAAATAAATAATCTAAAAAAAAAGAGAGAGAGATGGATGCTTAAGCACTGAGCCACCCAGGTGCCCTATTTTGCTGTTTGTTTGTTTTTTTAACTGATCGAAATAGTGTGTCTTTCCATGTCAGTATAGATTTTTTTTAATTTTTATTTACTTATTTGACAGAGAGAGAGAGAGAGAGAGAGAGAGAGAGAGATCACAAGTAGGCAGAGAAGTAGGCAGAGAGAGAGGAGGAAGCAGGCTCCCTGCTGAGCAGGGAGCCTGATGTGGGACTCGATCTAAGGACCCTGAGATCATGACCTGAGCTGAAGGCAGAGGCTTAACCCACTGAGCCACCCAGGTGCCCTCAGTATAGATTTATAATTATTATTTAAGACTTGATTTGGGGGGCTTTCATATTTATGAAGTATGACTTCTAAAAATATTGTGAGTAAATTAGAAAGCAGAATTGAAGATAATACTTGGGGTGTTAATAAGAGATGAGCTTAGGTATCAAAAGTATAATTTTGTTACTTTCACTGAAAAATATGTGTTTATTTTACTAACTAAAGCAAATTTATATTTTTGAATGTTTATATCAATAGTTTAATAAAAAATACTTTGGTTGTTAAATGAAGTATTTTGTTTTTTGAAATAAAATTACATAACCTTGTTTTAGTTGGATCATCAAGAAACATTGTTTTGCTTTCTGTCTGTCTTGTAGGCTAAAAAATACAAGCTTCCCTTATTTTAACATTCACAAGTAATTTCTCATCATTTCGAATTGGTTCAGAAGATGACAATATTTTTTATATTCACAGTATGTTGTATCGCTGCTGAAAAAAGGGACAAGTTAGCTTTTCTAGCTCTTCTAGCACTGGTAAATTCAGGTGCCTAAGTACCTTTAACCAATTTCTGAGAATAACTTTAAAATTTTTCTAAAATACTGATTTCTTGAGTATTAACACTTTCCCTCCTTCCTTCCTCAGTTATATACACTACACTGTACAGGGAGGATTAAAGGGTCTTTTTTTTCCCCCCTTGGTTTCAGATATTGAGAGTAGCTTCTCCAAAATGAACAGAATGTAGAATAGTGAAGCCAGTTCCCAGAGACACCTCATTTCAAGAGTGTGGTGGCAAGGAAAGAGAGTATTATGTATTTAATAATTTTGTATAAAGCTCATGGTTTCATTGAAAGTCCTCTTAGTTTCCAAAAGCTTCAGTTTCATAATATTTGATTCTGCCTTGGAAAAATTTAGCCAAATATTTCTGTTCTTTGACTTAAGGTACTCCTCCTAGGGAATACATCTTAACTCATAAAATTCTTGAATAAAACTTCAGAGCCTATTTGCCAGTTTCTAAAATCATATCTTTTTAGGACTAATGGGTAAATGATAGATATAAAATTTAGACTTTCTGGCGTGACCTGGTAGATCTTAGTGTTTATTTTATTAAGGTGTGGGAGAATCAGGTTGTTCCAGAGGAATTTAAGTTGGTAGAAATGAATTTTCTCTATGCAAAATTACTTGGAAATTGATTTTCTTCCCTTACATGAGATGTATGTGTCCAACTCTGCTTTCACTTAACCAGAGTCACATTGATGTGTGATTTCACAAAGGCCTGAAGTCTTAAACAAGAGGGCATTTTCTAAAATCAAGGATTGTTGCATAGAGAGCATGAGTAGGTTAGCATCTTGGCATTTAAATTCTCATCTCTCCTCATGGACACCATTTTAGTCATTGATATTTGCCTTTTAATGGGTCAGACAGAGCCAATTGTGACTTTGGGTTCTGTAATTTAGTATAGCTTAATAGCAAAGATACAAAGATTGGCCAGGCCTAATTCATCTGAATTGAGTTACAACATTGCCAGTTGCCCTTTTGTGCAGAGTGTGTGGATTTCCAGGAGAAGGCCATCTGAGGGTGGACTTAGGAAAAAGGTGTAGAGAGAAGCCAAGGGTACTGAAGATGACGGTGTTCCATAAAGGCAGGGGAGAGTGGAGTTGGGGATGGTGCCAGACCACCAGGATACATCCCTGTCCGAAGCCATGGGCTATTAGAACTCCAGTAGACCATCTCTCACTCCTCTGCTGAGACCAAATGTGGTTTCACAATACAGCTCAACATAGTTACCGCCAACCACTTCGAATTGAAAAGTGAAGAAAACCTATATGTTTTACTAAGCCTAGGAAATAATAAAAGCAGCCTTAAATTTTTGCTTTGTACTTTGTGCATCACATTTTTCCATCCCCATTGGCAAAGGACTTAAACTGTGTGGCAGACTGGGCAGTGTTGATTAATGAACGTGTTGGCTGAGTTGGCCCCCTGATGGGACAGGGAACCTAGTGGTTGCCAGTGTGAGGTTTACTTTGGAGAATGTTATTAGGGTGGATCTAATTTATTACATCCCAACCCTCATACTTTGATTTCCAGTTACTCAGTAAAGTGATTAAAGGGCTGGAAGTGCATTTCTCAGGCTTCCGTTCAATTGATATTTGCTGGTAATGGAATGAGGTAAAAACGTGAGCCAGGAGACCTCTTCAGAAACTCTTTGAAAGCTTTTCGTAAGTGGTTACACTTATTAATATGCTAAGACAGATATCATGATATATAGTTAAAGATGGAACTGTTTTTAATATTTTATAAAAAGTGGTAAATTAGAAATGAGGTTTTAATCTAAAAGCAAGGGGTCCTACTCTGAGATCCATGTATCTTGAAAACATTATGCTAAGTGAGAGAAGCCAGACAAAAGTCACATGTTGTATAATTCCATTAATACGAAAGAAGGACATGTTTAGGCTTGGGGAATTGGGTGGCCTGGGAAATACTCAAATTTATGTGCAGAATTTTTTTTGTATAGATGAGCACTGCTGATGGGATGCCTGGGTGGCTTAGTCTGTTAAGTGTCTGCCTTTGGCTCAGGTAGTGATCCAAGAGTCCTGGGATTGGGCCCACCCACCATGGGCTCCCTCCTCATTGGGAACCCTGCTTCTCCCTCTCCCTCTGCCGCTCCCCCTGCTTATGGTCTCTTGCTCTCTCTCTATATATATATATAAATCAATCGATCAATCAATCAGTCTTAAAAAAGTGAGCACTGTTGTGGGGAGAGAGGCTGTAGTTTTAATCATATTGTCATAGAGACCTCTCTTCAAATGTTTTAAAATTCACCACTTGAAAGTTAAAATTCACTACTTAAAAATGAATTTGTGTTGTCTTCCTTTTATAAATATATACGAGAATATGTTAGTTCTTTCTATCTTAAATTTTCCTCTGCCCGTGGTTTTTAAAGTTTTTTTTAATTTCTGAACAATACACTTTTTAAAAAATTATAAAACCTTATGGCTTACAGGTTTGTCATAGTTTTCCTAGATTTTCTGGAAAGATTTTTTAATCAGTGTTTATGTTTATGCCTTTAATATACCTTGTATTTAATTTTGAATATGGTATAAGATTGGTTTTTGAATTTATTTTCTTTCAAATATACCTTGGTATATTTGAAATTTTTTGCAACAAAAAGTTAAAAAAATCTGAAGGACTAGCTGGCCTTTTTTGATGGACTTGTAACTATTCTACTGTTGTTATGAAGTTTCTGGCAAGCATGCTCAAAGAGTTGTATTCTCTCCTTTAATGAAAATGTTGCCATTGGCAGCCATAAAAAAGTGAGATCTGCTATTTGCAACAACATGGACGAACCTAGAGGGTATTGTGCTAAGTGAAATAAGTTAGACCGAGAACGACAAATACTATATGATTTCACTCATATGTAGAATCTAAAAAACAAAACAAATGAATTAACAAAAAACAGAATCAGACCTATAAATACAGAGAATAAACTGATGGTTTCCAGAGGAAAGGGAGTTAGAGGATGGGCAAAATGAGTGAAGGGATAAAGTGTTGCCAGTCTAATCCTTAAGTTCTCAACAACTGGTATCTTGTAATAATATATGCATTTATAAAAAACAAAATCTTTTATTGTTTTTTGGCATGACTAAATAAATACACTTAATTTTGAGATTGCCTTCTTGGTATCTTATTCAAAGCAGAACCATTTTCCCCATGATTTTTGATTTGTGGGAGAGAGAGAGATGGCCTTGACAATTCATATGTCTTATGGACAAAGTTTAAAAGGCAGAGCTTTCAGGAATTGTGTACCTAAATTTTTTTCTCTTAAAAGCCCTTTAAAGAGAACTGATGATGGGCGCCTGGGTGGCTCAGTGGGTTAAAGCCTCTGCTTTTGGCTCAGGTCATGATCTCAGGGTCCTGGGATCGAGGCCCGCATCGGGCTCCCTGCTCAGCGGGGAGCCTGCTTCCCCCCCCTCTCTCTGCCTGCCTCTCTGCCTCCTTCTGATCTCTCTCCCTCTGTGAAATAAATAAATAAATAATCTAAAAAAATAAAAAAAAATAAAGAGAACTGTTGAACAGTGTTGACATTTGTGACTTAAAAAAAAACAACTTTTTTTCTGTAATTTTCAAAGAAAATACTATGATCTCAAAGAAGTGCTGTTCATGACTTACTGAATCTTATTTTGAAATTTATAAGGAGCAGTTGGTTTATATACTTTTCAGGTTCTATTTTTATGAATTAGTTCTTTTAAAATATCTAAATATCTTAGAGTTAATATAATTTATCATAACATAAACAGTATATTTGGTTGTTTCTGAATTTTGTGTCCTTGACTATATAAGAATTTATAAAATTTTTATTCCTTCTCCAAATTATTTATTAAATAGTTGTATGCTCATAATAAGGCTAGCATTTGGTTGTGGTCATTTGCTTGTTTTGATATTTTGAGAGCTTAAATTGATGAGCTTTATCATTGTTACAGCTTTGAAATTGAAATTTAAAAATATACATATATAAACAATATTGTATTTTGACATCATTAATAGGCTGTCTGCTTTCTTAGGTCCTTCTAAGACTGAAGAATCTGGATCCATTGCTAAAATATGAGAAACATGAAATTTAAGTTAAATATTTTCATCTTGAGTTCTCCCATACCATATTATTTTTTTCTTCTCTTATACCATATGTTGGACTCATTTGAAATATTTTAATTTTTGGTAGAGTTGTTTTATCATCTTTATTTGTCTTTTTAATCTATTACATTAACGACCTCTGGTTTTTAGTAGACTGTATCATCTTTCTATTTTTTCAAGTTATTTTCTTGATATTTATTAGTGTTTGATTCATTCTCAATTTCACTATTTTTGTTAGAGGTGATGGAAAGTGACTTTTTTCTCCCCTTCTCATTGCCTTTTTAAAAATAGAGAGGCCATAGTTGCCTCTCTAGGGAATTTTGTCAAGGCAGAAGTTCAGAAATAAGGATGGTGTGTCCTCTGCTTGCATTTTGGTCTCTTTGACTAAGGTCACCTGGCTGACAGTTCTAGTCTCTTAGGAAAGCTTCTCTCCTACTACTTTAAAAATCACCAAAATAGATTTCAATTAATGGTAAGGTTGTTATTCTCTTTGAATTATCTTTCTTGTTTTATAATATTTTTATAATGGAAATGTTTAATAATGGAAGTTTACTGATTTAGGTCTAATAATCTAGGATGTTTTTACAGGAAATACCAGAAATAATCCAGATTCTGGATTATTATAATCCTGTGTTTCTTAAAATGTTTATATCACTAACAGAAATTTATATTGATTTTTGAACCATGGGTAGATAGTCTCAAGGATCACTTCTGGCTTAATTAACACATGCCTTAAATTTTCATAATGAGTTTGGTGGTGGTTTTAAGATAAACTGAATTTTAAATATGCCAGACCATTTCTCCTTCTTCCTGCTCTCTTTATTTCTTTTTCCCTAAGTCAAAACAATATAAGGCAAAACCAAACCAAAACAAAACACAAAACCACAATGTAAAAACATTAACTGAAATTTCTGGGAAAAGTTACCCATAGTTCTAACTTTCCAAAACAGCTGTTACCATTTTTTTTCGTGTATTACTCTGTCTTTGTCCACATATAGGGATGTTTCATGTGATTAATATGTTGTTAAGATTATAGAGAAGACTTATAAAACTTAACAATAAAAAGGTAAATCCTGGAGCTAATGAACATATAGTGTGGGAAAAGGAAGAATAAATGGATAAATATTAGGATAAATAAAGGATGCACATTAGGCATTTGAACTATCCTAAGTCCAGCTGGGTTGTCTAATTTCAAAAATAAGGTGGTTCAAATTATTAAAATGAGGTGTTATAAGATACCTAAAACTTACTCCATCATTTACCCTTGGGCTTTGCAATTTTGGGGGGTAGAATTTGTTTGGAAATATGAAGCATTTCTAGATATAAAAGAGAATGAAATTTAGATGGAGAGGATCATGCTTGAATTACTTTTCCATCACTTACCATGTGGTCAGGACAATACTCTTCATCTTCATGAGCTTCAGTAGGGATAAAAGTTGTTAAATCACAGAATATGTGAAAGATTAGATTTAAAATACTGTATGGTGACTAACATAACATAATAAAATAAAAAATAAATAGTAAGTAAATACAGCTTTAGCAGCATCTCATGAAAAAAAAAAATAAAAATAAAATGCCAAAGTTGAATTCACATACCATGCAAATATTCGTAATTACATAGAGACACAAATAACTAACATGTGTAACTAATTGTATCTTTTTTTGTGACTATGGATATCATTAGTGTGATGAATGTTCTTTTGTGCAAATTTTGGTGGTTTATTACATTGTACAGGCTATGTCCGAACTCAAGGATCTCATGAGGAAACCATACTTGTCCAAGAGTGCTTGTCACTCCTCAGTGACAAGGAATGCTAATGTATTTTAATTTCTACTTGAGTGTCCTTTTTTTTAAAATTATCATTGTTTATGCACCACACCCAGTGCTCCAGGCAATATGTGCCCTCCTTAATACCCACCACCAGGCTCACCCACACCCCCCTCCCTCCTCCCCTCCATAACCCTCAGCTTGTTTCTGAGTCCACAGTCTCTCATGGTTCATCTCCCCTTCCGATTTACCCCAATTAACTTTTCCTTTCCTTCCCCTAGAGTCCTCCATTTTATTCCTTATGTTCCACAAGTAAGTGAAACCATATGATAACTGATGTTCTCTGCTTGACTTATTTCACTCAGCATAATCTCCAGACCAGTCCATGTTGATACAAAAGTTGGGTATTCATCCTTTCTGATGTCTGAGTAATATTCCATTGTATATATGGACCACATTTTCTTTATCCATTCATCTGTTGAAGGGCATCTCGGCTCTTTCCACAGTTTGGTGATTGTGGACATTGCTGCTATGAACATTGGGGTACATATGGCCCTTCTTTTCACTACATCCGTATCGTTGGAGGAAATACCCAGTAGTGCAATTGCAGGGTCATAGGGTAACTCTATTTTTAATTTTTTGAGGAGTCTCCCCACTTTTTTCCAAAGTGGCTGCACCAACTTGCATTCCCACCAACAGTGAAAGAGGGTTCCCCTTTCTCCACATCCTCTCCAACACTTGTTTCCTGTCCTATTGATTTTGGCCATTCTAACTGGTGTAAGATGGTATCTCAGTGTGGTTTTGATTTGAGTTTCCCTGATGGCTAGT
>LNAC01000242.1:1402350-1465619 GCA_002007465.1 Ailurus styani | reverse complement strand
CTATTGGCCATTTGTATGTCTTCTTTGGAGAAGTGTCTGTTCATGTCTTCTTCCCATTTTTTGACATGATTATCTGTTTTTTGGGCATTGAGCTTGAGAAGTTCTTTATAGATCTTGGATATCAGCCCTTTGTCTGTAGTCATTTGCGAATATCTTCTCCCATTCTGTGGGTTGCCTCTTTATTTTATTGACTGTTTCCTTTGCTGTGCAGAAGCTTTTTATCTTGATGAAGTCTCAAAAGTTCATTTTTGCTTTTGTTTCCTTTGCCTTTGGAGACGTGTCTTGAAAGAAGTTGCTGTGGCCGATGTCGAAGAGGTTACTGTCTATGTTCTCCTCTAGGATTTTGATAGATTCCTGCCTCACATTGAGGTCTTTCATCCATTTCGAGTTTATCTTTGTGTATGGTATGAGAAAATGATCGAGTTTTCATTCTTCTATACATAGCTGTCCAATTTTCCCAGCACCATTTATTGAAGAGACTGTCTTTTTTCCACTGGATATTTTTTCCTACTTTGTCAAAGATTATTTGACCATAGAGTTGAGGGTCCATATCTGGACTCTCCACTCTTTTCCATTAGTTTATGTGTCTGTTTTTGTGCCAGTACCATTCTGGTACTGTGGTGATCACAGCTTTGTAATAAAGCTTGAAATCAGGCAACATGATCCCCTCCCCCCAGCTTTATTTTTCTTTTTCAGCATTTCCTTAGCGATTCGGGGTCTTTTCTGGTTCCATACAAATTTTAGGGTTGTTTGTTCCAGCACTTTGAAAAATGCCTTTAATGCCTTTGAGTGTTCTTTTTGATAGATCACACCGTAGTCACTTATCAGCATTGACACCTTTGAGCAGCAGTTAAACACTCTGTGTGACCCAGAAATCCCATTTCTGATTATAAAAATAACACTTGGAAAATAAATTAAATTATTGAACATACAAATGTAAGTGAAAGTGGAGTGTTTTTCTTATAGCCACTCGAAGGTTACTACCTGGGTGTGTCTGAGGAAGAACAATTAATCTCATTTTTCTTTCCACACTGGGCAGCAAAGTTAGAGGAATCCACAAGTTATGATTGCTCATGTCTGATGTAGGATGAATCACACAGCTCAAATAAGAATATAAGTAGGGTGGTGGTTAAGTGTTATAATGGATACAAATATGGTATATAGGGCAAGTAGTTAATTCTTATAAAGGGAACAAGAGGATGTCTCTAAGGAAATACTTACATGGGTCTTGCAGTCTGAACAGAAGTTCACCAGGTAGCCTAACAGCCTTCCAGCTCCAGAAAACTGCATGAGCAAGACATACTGTGTTAAGTATAATGCAAGTAATGGCGTGGTTTGTAGAGGGCATAAGAAAAGGGTAGGGAGAATGAGCTTAGAGCCACTTTACTAGTACTGCATTTGACTTTTACTGAAAACAGAGGTATTTTTATTTCCACCCCAGAGAAATGTTGAGAATGTTGTATAATTAATAAAAGGAGAAAGAATAACATAGCCAATCAATAGAAAATAACAGAGAAGTGTTCAAAACACAGAGAAGACATTCTAAATGTGCCCTTGTTGAAAACAGTATTTTTGGGGAAAGTGGACAGTGTCCTATTCCAGTCCAACTAGTTGGCAAATGTTTCAAAGAAGAGTTAATTCCCGACTCCACATCAGAAATGTATTAGTGTACGTAACCTGATTGACACAGCTAAACCATCTGCTATGACCTACCATATAAATGTTAAAATCCATTATGCCCTCAGCCATCAATGCTCTTTGACATTCCAGAATTCACCGATTGGGTTAAAGATATCTTCCCCAAAAGAAGTTTATGTAAATGGCAAAAACAAAAGCAAAAACAATATGTGTGTGTGTGTGTGTGTGTGCGTGTGTGTGTGTGCGCATATATATATTTCTCTTTAAAAATTAGGACAGTGATAAGAGATACTTTGATAGGGGCACAGTAGGAAATAAGTAAATAGAAGAATTGACAGATAAGGCACATCCTATTCTTATTGTTTTCCCATAGTGATTTTCTGGTTTTCCCCTTTACTTAAAGCACTTGATATAGGAAGTCAGGAAGCCAGGATTCTATACCCAGCCATATTGTTTCTAAACACATACCTCACCCCAGAGAAGTCTCTACTTTTCTAGCCTTCGGTTTCCTCATTTCTTGAATGGAATAATTCTCAAGTAGGTTCAACAGGATGTAGCAGAGATGCTTCATAGGCTACTTTGGAAGATGAAGGGAGTTTCCTGCCAACCGTTCCCCTTCCAACAGAGCAGCTTTGCTTTTATTTGTATTATAAATGGAGCTTTCACAAGACTTTTTGATAAAAGGATTCCATCACTTTTTAAAGGTTTGAAAATCAACGAACTAGACACTTCATAAGGCATATCCAGCTCAGAAACAATTTCCACATCTGTAGAATGAGGATAGCGACAGCTTGATTTCATAGGTATCTGAAGGGCAAACACGATGTTACATAGAGAAGAGGGCAGAGAATATAAGAAAGATTCAAATGTTAGCTGTTATCCATCCCCGACCCCACATAGGCCCCTCACAAATAAGACTGCATGTGACTTAAACTTTAAGTATGAAGTTGCCAATTCTGTCTGTATTATATCAAAAACACTATAAAAATGTCTTAGATATTTACTCTGTGAATTTTTGGTGTAACTATTTTATTTCTATTTTTTGTGCATTGCTTTTCTCTTCTACACTTGAAAGTCTTCTCCTTCTCCATCAGGTTTTTGAAATAATTATGACCAGATACAATTATGAAATTATTATTATTTTTTTTTGAGAGAGAGAAAGAAAATGTGAGTAGGTGGGGAAGGGACAGAGGCATAGGGAGAGAGAGAATATTTAGCAGTCTCCATGCTGGGCCTGGAGCCCATCACTGGGCTGGATTTCACTATCCTGAGATCATGACCTGAGCTAAAATCAAGAGTTGGATGCTTAACTGACTGAGCCACCCAGGCACCCTACAATTATGAAATTACACATCAATGTGTTTCAGGCTTTCCAGTGCTTGGGAAAGTGACATCAGCATCCACTCTCTAACCCTGCCCTCTGCAACCTGCTTGGAGCTGCTGCTGATATTATCAAGGAATAACGCCACACTGCCTCCATCCCTTCGCTCTATGAATTCTTTTCAGGTAAGTACAGTTTCTTTACCAGGGGATAATTTTTCAGTTTTACTTGTAACTGTTTTTTAAGGATCTTGTATTTCACAGGAGATAGCCCACAGAACCCAAAATTCCAGATAATAATAAGCACAATGCGTGTAATGCTTTGTCTGTCTCTTTGAAATAAATAAACAATAGAGACTCAGAATTGATTAGGTAATAGTCTAATAGTGGCAGAACCCATATCTGTCTAACTTTAGAGTTCGTATCCTTAACCTCCATCTCCTGTGTCAGAGAGAAGTGGCAAAAACACCTGACAAAGACACTGTGAATGCCACTTTCCTTTTCCTAGCTTTGCCCTAGAACAAAGATTTTCAACCATTATTAGTAGCTATGCTACTGTTAGCTTGCAGTCTTATCATCAAATAGATGTTTAACACTGATGGTGCCCTGCCCACTTCCAGCACCTTTTTCCTGTCTCCCAAGTCACTCCCTCACCACTTGGACACTCCTGGATATATCTGTGCTCCTGGTAAAGGACATGGTCAGAATAGGACAAACAGGACAGAACAACATATGTAGTCTGATCAACAGGAAGACCTCCTCCCTGGTAGGCAGCTCATTGTCACTGAGGTGGCAAGTGGGAATTAAGATGTTAACCAGTTGCTTAAGTTTGACCCGTAGCTACTGAATGTAACATTGAACTTATATTTATGACTCTTGACAATGGAAAAATACTCATGAGCCCTCTGAAGCTGATGAGAATATCACATGCATTGCTGAGAGATGAGTAAACACAGGTGGGCTCTACTTCTGGAAGGATTGTGGCTATATCCTAAGATAACTTCAGGATCAATGTAGATTGCTTGATACACGTCTGTGGAAAAACAAGATGTGGATTTTCTTGTGAATTATAGCTCAGGAAATTGTTTTTAAAAACTGCTCCAAGGGAATGCTTCTAAACTCATTTTACAAGGCCAGCATTACCCTGATACCAAAACCAGACAAGAATGCCACCAGAAAAGAAAATTATAGGCCAGTATCCCTGATGAACATAAACGTAAAAATCCTCAACAAAATATTAGCAGACCTTTGAATTCAATATACATTGAATGTATATTGGCATTTATTCCAGAGATGCAGGGAATGGTTCAACATCTGCAAATCAATCAGTGTAATATACCACATTAACAAAATGAAGGGCAAAAATTATATGATCATCTCAATGGAGTTAGAAAAAACACTTGACAAAATTCAACATCCATTTATGATAAAAAAAAAAAAACACCTCTCAACAAAGTGGGTTTAGAAGGATCATACCTAAACATAATAAAGGCCATAATATGACAAGCCCATAGCTCACATCATATTCAATGATAAGATCAGGAATAAGATAGGAATGCTCACTCTCACCACTTTTCTTCAACTTAGTATTAGAAGTCCTAGCCAAAGCAGTTAGGTAAGAAAAAGAAATAAGAGACATCTAAATTAGAAGGGGAAAGAAGTAAAACTATTTACAGATGATATATTACACAGAGAAAATCCTAAAGTCTCTACCAAAGAACTGGTAGAACTAATGAAAGAAATAAAGTTTCAAGATACAAAATCAATATACAAAAATCTGTTGTGTTTCTATATTCTAATAACAAAGTATCAAAAAGAGAATTTAAGGGGTGCCTGGGTGGCTCATTCGGTTAAGCATCTGCCTTCGGCTCAGGTCATCATCTCAGGGTCCTGGGATCAAGCCCCATGGGTTCACTGCTCAGTGGAAAGACTGTTTCTTCCTCTTCCTTTGTCATTCCCCCTGCTTGTGCTCTCTCTTTGTCTTTTTCTCTCTCTCTGTCAAATAAATAAATAAAATCTTAAAAAAAATTAAGAAAACAATCCCATTTCCAATTATATCAAAAAGGATAAAATACCTAGGAATAAATTCTAGTTGAGGTAAAAAACCTGCACACTGAAAGCTATAAGACATTAATGGAAGTAATTGAAAAAGACACAAATAAATGGGTATTCTGTGCTCATGGATTAAAAGAATTGATATTATTAAAATATCCATACCACCTGGGGCAACCTAAAGATTCATTGCAATCCTTATCAAAATTCCAATGGCATTTTCCACAGAACTAGACAAAGAATTCTTAAATTTATATGGGACCACAAAAGACCCAAATAGCCAAAGCAGTCTTGACAAAGAACAACAAAGCTGGAAATATTATGCTTCCCGAGTTCACACTAATATTACAAAGCTATAGTAATCAAAAGAGTATGGTAATGGCATAAGAACAGACACATAGATTAGTGGAACAGAATAGAGAGCCAGAAATAAACCCATGTATATATATGGTCAATTAATTTATGACAGAGAAGTCAAGAATATCCAATGGGGAAAGGACTGTCTCTTCAATGAATGGTGTTAGGAAAACTCGATAGCCACAGGCAAAAGAATGAAATTGGACCGTCTCAAAAATTAACTCAAAATGGATTAAAGACTTGATTGTAAGACCTGAAACTATAAAACTCCTGGAAGAAAACATAGGAGGTAAGTTCCTTGACAATGGTCTTGGTGATGATTTTTTTTTTTAATCTGACACCAAAAGCAAAAATAAAGGACTACATCAAACTGAAAAGCTGCTGCACAGTAAAGGAAATCATCAACAAAATGAAAAGGTGACCTACTGAATGGGAGAAAATATTTGCAAATCATAGATCTGGTAAGAGATTAATGTCCAAAATATATAAAGAACTCATAAAACTCAGTAGCAAAGAAGCCAACCACTTCAATTAAGAAATGAACAAAAGATCTGAGCAAACATTTTTCCAATTAAGTCATACAGATGGCCAACAGTTACATGAAAAGATGCTCAACATCACTGGTCATCAGAAAAATGCAGATCAGGAGTGCCTGGGTGGCTCAGTCAGTTAAGTGGCTGCCTTCAGCTCAGGTCGTGATCCAGGGTCCTGGGATCGAGTCCCACATCAGGCTCCCTGCTCTGCAGAGAGCCTGCTTGTCTCTCTCCCTCAGCCTGTCACTCTGCCTACTTGTGGTCTCTCTCTGTCTCTCTCTGTCAAATAAATAAAACCTTTAAAAAATATATTAAAAAAAAGAAAAATGCAGATCAAAACCACAGTGAGCTGTCATCTCACACCTGTTAGGATGACTGTCATCAAAAATATAGGAAAGAACCAGTGATGGTGAGGATGTGGTGAAAAGGGAAGTCTTGTGCACTGTTGGTAGGAAGGTATATTGGTGCAGCCACTATGGAAAACAGAAATCTGCTGGCCAAAAAATTAAGAATAGAACTACCATATGACCAGCAGTTCCACTGCTGGGTGTTTATTCAAAGAGAATGAAAACACTAACTCGAAAAGGTGTATGCATCTCCATGTTTCATTGCAGCATCATTTATAATAGCCAGGGTATGGAAACAAACTAAGTGTCCAACTATGGATGAATGGATAAAGAAGTTGTGGGTCATATATATGCAATTCAACCATACAAAAGAATAAAACCCTGCCATTTGTGACAACATGGATGGGCCTAGAGGAAATTATGCTAAGTGAAATAAGTCAGACAGAGAAAGACATAGCATATGATCTCCTTTATATGTGGATTTTAAAAAAATAAAACCAAAGAAACTGAAATTCACGAATATGGAGAGGACAAAATGGGTAAAGGTGATCAAAAGGTACAAAGTTCCAGTTATAAAATAATTAACTCCTGGGGATATGATGTACAGCATGGTGACTATAGTCAATAATACCATATTGCATATTTGAAAGTTGCTAATAGATTAGATCTTAAAAGTTCTCATTACAAGAAAAAAATTTTTTGTAGGATGGTGCTGGATGTTAACTAGACTTATTGTGATGATCATTTTGCACTATATATAAATATGAAATTGTTTTACACCTGAGACTAATATAATGGTATATGTCAATTATACCTCAATTAAAAATATTTTTTAAATAACTCCTCCAGTCTAATTTGCATTCACATTTTCCTGGTAAGCTGTGATAACATGTTTGATTTTCTTTTTGGTACCAATTTCAAAGTTTGGCCTTGGTGTACCTGCTTTATTTATCAGCTTCGATCCTGAACTCTCAAAAGGACCTCTGAAAATACCGTCTCATTTTGTAAGAGAGGAAGCTGAGATGCGGAAAGATAGAGTAAATTGGCCAGGGAATACCCACTGTGTTAGAGACAGAGCTGGACTCACCAGGCTTCTGCCCTGGTAATTCTACCTGCTACCCAAATTCAATACTTGGTGAAGTCCTGGAAGATGGAGGGGGTGTGAGTGGTCCATGGAGGCAGGTTGTACCTGCCTTGGAATGTTCCCCCACACACACACCTTATTTTGCAGTAACTTATAATTACTTATATACTACCCTGAACCAGAAATGATTTAAAATTCTGCATATCAATCCATATTTCTTTTAAGTTTTGCTCATTGGGACGAACGTTAAATAACATAAAAGGTTGTATATACCCACAAACATTTATGGAGGGAGATATAAGAAACTAATAGTGGTTATCTCTGGGGAGCAAGGCTGGAAGACATTTACTATTTATGTCACTTTCTCATGTACTGTTTGAAGTGTTTATATGATGGGTGAATGGGGATCAAGAGAGATGACTCTGGCTTGGAGGATGTTATAGCACATGAGGGAGATAGAATAATCGTCCATGTGTGATATAAATCGAGAATAATTTTATTACAAAGTAGCCTAGAGTCTTAAAGAGATTAAGGTAGAAGAGTAATTTAAACTGGGTATGAGGGGAATTGAGAGGAGGTACATTCTGTATTGTCCCTGAGGCAGAGGAGGTCTTAATCCCTTGACGGGTCCCAGCTCAGGCTCATGTCAGCACTTGGGCACGAAAGGGCTGCATGCTCTCAGTGGTGTTAGTGTCCTCTCATAGCAGCTCAACCACAGGGGCTCTGTGACTACCCCTGCCTCCCTACCAGTGATTATACTTCATCTGGTTTCAGCCTGGTTGCTGAATATTATTAATCAGGAGCACAGACGCTTTCCCTGTTTCCAAGCTTCAGAGAGATTTGGCACAAGTTCACAAACAGTGCCTGCAAAAGCAGTGTAGTCCTTGCTGCTACCTCTAGAAAGAAGCATTCTTATCAGGAGCATACCAGGAATTGACTTCCTTATGCAGGTCTTCACTGCAAGATAAAGGATCAGTGAAGAATGGGAGGATGTCTGTCAGGATTAGAACGAGATGCTCTGCTTTTTCATCTTTATAACACCTACTTAATCATTTATTACAATGGCAAGGAGTGGGGCTGCTAATTTTGCCCATATTTGGGATATACTTTTTCCAATCGCAAATTCACTGCAATGCACATCTTTTAAAGTGCTGTATTGGCAAGAGCTGTAAAATAATAGAATGACACTTGTTAAAGATACCATCTTTACATTTCCAATTCTCTTACTTTCCAGGCCAAGTTAGTGCCTGCTGCTTTTTTGTGAAAATGTTATTTTAGGTTCCAGGGATTCAAACGGCATTCCTGCTTAAGCTGGTATCACTGCCAAATCCCAAAAGGATAGGCTTATCTTATAAATTAGAGCTATTAACATATATGAAATTTTAACTTCTTAAATTACAGTGTAACATTTCTTTTAAGCCAATAGGGATATCTTTTGGTGGATTTGTTGTAATTTTAACTTGTACTGTGTTACCATACCTTAATATCCATAGTGTGGTTATGAGCAAACAGAATGTAGGATTTGGTTGAGAATCACTGATTCATTGCTAAGCACATACTATAGTTGTTGTGCCCCAAGAAGAAGGATGGACTTATGTCACTCCCGGCTTAAAATTCTTGCATGACCTTCCTACTGCAATGATAACAAAATTCAAACACCTTATCAGAAACAAGATCTACCTTTGGCACTCTTGGTGGACCCTTAATCAGGCCGGAGGCCCCAAAGGCCCCAGCTGAGCATTGTTTTCCCAGTTTGTGTGTGCTTCCATTTCTTCTGCAGTTGGGTTTCATCCACTCTAAACATGGAATAACTAAGTGGTAACATGGCAGAGGGCTCCATTAATAGATGGAGCCATCTGGCTAAACGCCTCTTTCTCCTAATTTATGGTTTGACTCCCACAGAGAATTCCCAAGAAGAGTCTTCCTTGGAAACTTACACTCAACTGAGAGATAAGGAATGTTCCACTGCCTCGAGCCCTGAGCTGAGAAAATCTTTTTTGTTCTTTCCTACACCTTACCTCATTAACTCCAGTGCCATCAGCCTCTCCCGGCCTTCCCAACTGTGTGGGTGGCATTGCTAAGGGCATAGAGCCCCCAAATTAAAGCTTCTTTGTTTCCCCCAGGTAGATAGCTCTGTTCTACAATAATTGTAAATGTTTTCACAGACATCATCCTTTTTTAAGTGCTCACAGCAACAAACTCCATTTTAAAGGTACAGAAAAGAAATAATCTAGACAAGTCTGTTAACTACTAATATGCAGGGCTATGTTTTTGTTTTGTTTTGTTTTGTTTTGTTTTGTTTTGTTTTACTACCTACCTAGGTCCTCTGGTTCTGAGTCTATTATTTATTCCATCCCATGACAATTGCATCAAAGAAAATGGCAAACAGTCCTTTTTCACAGTCCTGGGTTTTGTATTATCTTATTTTTACCATCTGGCAAAAACAGTTTTTCTTTTATTAATATCATCCGTTAGACAACCACAACCTTCAAACGTGGGCGCAGTGTAACAGTCTCAGGCGTTATGGATCCTAGCAAAAAAAGTTGAGCTTCATCAGGTTACAGTTTTATGTATATGCTATGTGATTGAATTATGTAGTAAAAATATGTAGAAAAGAAGAAACAGAGCTTATCTATTACCATCTGATAATTAGGGTTGGTCAGGGATAGTTTCTCAGCTCTGGACGGATTTTAAATCATGCATTGTTCACTGGGGAATGATGAAGCCAGTGAAGCATCTTGAGTAAGAGACCTGTATACTGATTAGAGAAGAAGATTCTCATTTATGTTACCTGTATGTAGTTTGATTTTTAACTCTAAGAAATCCACTGATAGGTGAATTTCATCATTTCCATGATGTAAAAACTATACATTCAACTTCTCAGTTGTTCAGAAGTTAATAATTTTACAAATAATTCTCCCATCCTTCTCTTTTTCACTACTGCTAAGCTCTCTGTCATGAGGAAAGAGGGAAGGAAAGTAACACTTGAAAATTTGGTTTAATCATTTGGCCATTTATTGGCATCTCAGGTAAGAAGTTTTGATGATACAGTAGTTTGAAGGATGTTGTAGTTTAATTTAAAACATTTTAAGCAATATATAATCTATAGGGGCTCCAAAAAATTGCGAGACAGAGATCTGAGAACTTTGCAGATGAGTAGCAACAAAGAACTACAGAGAAGAGAAAGTGAGATTTCTATCTCTACACCATTTTTTCCCTCTATTTTCAGACACTGCACTATGCAAATGGCCTTATCGATCTCTTGCATGCCATGTTCATCTCTGAGTAAATAATAGCCATTATTATCTTTTAAAGTAACATTAACAAATTGATTATGAGAAGATCATCACTTTCATGATAAAAGTTAGCAAGTACAGAAAAATGTAAAAAAAAAAAATTGAAATCTCTGGGAATAACCAACATCGGCATTGTCGGGTAATTCTTGTTAGTTTTTTATGTCTACTTTGAAAACACACATGTCAATGTACATACACAAATACAAATATATTTTAGTATAAAACTGGCCTCATTGGAAGTGCTGGGAATGAGATATTGGCAGTACTCTGCTCTTTCCTTTGCTTCATCTTCTGGCATGAAGACAGTCTTCCTGGAGACTGCTAAAGGGCCTTGGGGTACTTTTATATAAAGGTCCTATTATTAGGTGAGCATGGATAAGATGGGAAGCTGTAAGCCATTGCAGATGTCCAGGGCTTGCTGCAGACGTCACAGGAGATGGATAGACCTTCATCAAGATGGGCAGGCACTTGCTAGGATTTGTGCTTGGCTCTCTTGGTAATCCTTGTATGCATTCCAGAGAATTAAGGGAGTAGTGTTGGCACACTCAAGTCCTGAGAAGTGTCAGCCTTCTTTCTTTCTTGCTAATTCCTTTGTCCTCAGTGGGCAGAGATAATCAGGCGTTGAGTGCTACTCATTATATTTAGGGAATCCAGTCTCAAAGGTAGTGATTACTGCTCTATTTTCAATCTCTCCTCAAAACAGATTTCTGAGAATTGCCGCAGCAATTTGGGTGTGAAAAGGATGTTGCCTCCTTCATCCTTTTTGCCCTGGAGGGCATTCTTGGTTTGGGAAAATGAGCAGGTAACCTTAGTTTAATGCAGCTCTCTAGTGTGGACTCTGCCTTCTGCCTCCTTACCTACCTGACTGACTACCATGCTGATCTACTCAAGAGAGAGCTTGGAAGATGGGGCCAGGCAGAGAGCCAGCCAGCGGCTGCTCGCCCTTCCCACATTCCCTGCCGCCTGCCCCACTCCTCAGGGATTTCTGTCCCTACCAAGGAGTTAGGGCTGTAGGCAGAGCAAGATAGTTCCTCAGCCGTCTCTTGGCACTGGTCTATATCTGAGGAGCTGCTAGACTGGGTTTGGGGAGTTTAACTGGGCTGGGGGTGCTCTGCCTTTGGCCTCACTGCAAAAAGCAGGAATTGAGGTTTGCCCCAGAAAATCAATCATAATATCTCTTGTTTTGCTTGTTTTTAGTACATTAACTTACACCCCCTCCCCCAACTTTAAGGAAATGCTTACTCATGGCAGAAAATGTGGTTTGGTTTTCATTAACCAAATGATACCTATTTGCACTTCTAGCCTAAATCTTAAAATTAAACCAGCTTCTACCTAGCCTGGTTCAGTCCATCTGTCCTTCCTGACATGGTGAGAGAAGTTCTGGTGTCAAGGACTGGCAGGCTCTAAGCGTCCTTGGTGATTTGAGGGCACTCACTGTCTCTGCACCTCTGACTCTGAAATGGGTGTGGGGAGGGCTGGAAGACAGATAGGGTCTGTCTAATTCTGTGATGACGGGATTATGGCTGGTGTCGATTCTTACCTGTCAGTATCCATGGGAAGCTTGTTTGAAATTCAGGTTTCTGGGTCAGCAACCCTGGAGGAGATCCCAGGAATCTGCATTGTAACAAACATCCAAAGTGCTTCTAATAAAGGTTTTCCAGAACTAAGGTAAAAACCACTTAAATGATAATAGAATATACTCCCAGTAAATGTTAAGGAAAAATATTTTTTTAATTATGATGAAAACCTGGTCACTAGCTCAGATAGGTTCATTATTTTCCTCTTGTCTTCACTTTTCATTATTATTATTAATCTGCACTTATTCAAGTTTACTTACTGAGGTAAAGTGAATCGTTGTCATGAAGCTTGTATTTTTTTCTTTCCTTTTTTTTTCCCCTTCTACCATGACCTTTCCCTTTTACACTCAGGTGCTTTGTAGAATCCAGGTGTTAGTTTCCTCTGTAAGTCATCTAGCTGTCATTCAGGAGGAACCCTAGCATCCCAGCGTCTCCCAGCCTGAGTTTCTTCCTTCTCTCGGGGATGTACAAACTCAGGAGTCCTCTCTCCAGTATGGTCTGGTAGGACAGTTGCTCCCCGTGGGGTACAACGCTCAAGTTGGCATGTAGTCTTAGATCTGCCACCAAGTGGACTTGTGGCGCTAGTCTCGATAGGTAGTCTAGTTAGTTTCTTTATCTGTACATTGAGGAGATTGGATTAGATTATAATGTTCCTTTTAAAGTAGATGCACAGAGAGTCATTTAGTCTCTTCCCAGCTGTTCCTAATTTATTCACCAAGGCTGAATAATACAACTTTATTCCTTAAAGGGACTAGGTTTCTCCTGAATGTCCTGAAGGCATTTCACTGAAGAAAAGCATAGATAAAGCTGCATTATGTAGTTTCTCTTTTCTCCAAGAGAATGGAGTCCATGTCCCAAGACCTTCCTAACAGCCCCAAGGAAGGGTCAGGAATAATGAGACTAGAGTGCTGCCTAGCCTTCTGCTCTTCCTGCCTGAGAGACCTATGTCACTCCTTCATGGGAAGATCCCCCGCAGATGGGCTGTCAGGGAAAAACAAGGGGAAGAAAGCTGGGGTATTCCCTGGACAGCCCTTCCACCCTCCCTCAGTCTTCCACTTTCGGGTTCACCTCCTCTGTCCAACTCTGGATCCTGGTCCACGTTGAAACATTTGTGACTTAGGAATTTTCCAGTGCTTTTGTGTTTGTGTTTATTTGTAAATATGGTTATTCCAAGAAAGTTGTCTAAAATGTGAACCTTTCCCCTTGCCTGGAGCTATTAAGAAGAGGACTTGGTTCTTCCTCACACACTTAAGCACAGCTGTGGTTCAGTCAGGTGGCTTCCTGGTGGTGGGTCTTGCTTCCTTGAAAAGGTGGCTAAAGATATATGTTTGCTTTTAGGAATAAAGTAGCATATGATTGAAATGACTGAACTTGCTCCTCCCATGGAGGAAGCTACTGTGTTGTTCACAGGAGCTTTGCTGTCAGGAGGGGGAAACAACAGTCTGGGAATGATGCCAACCTTCAAGGGAACGTTGGATTGGAAGGGGGCACTGTTGTAAGCCTCCACCAAGAACCTCTTGTGAGCCCTCCTAGCAATGACTAATAGCTTCAGCAAATCCAAGAGATTTAGAACAGGAAAAGTGTTGGCGAACCAGGCCAAAGGAACTGTGAGAAATGAAGTTATTTTATTGTCCTTTCCGACCTCGCCCTTCTAGACCTGGTAAGTGACACAGAGGGGAAAAACCCTGGCATGGAGGTGAGACATGGGTTTGGGTTCTGAGCTGCTCCACCTGCATCAGTGTGACAGGGTATAAGCCACTCACCTGCCTAGATCTCAGGTTTCTCCGAAATCCAATGATGCTAAGTTTCAGTAGTTAAAGGATTCACAGTACTGTGAAATCTTCTAAATTAAGTTCACCTGAAGAAGGAATATAATATAAGGCTAGTAGCCTTAATATATAATATATGTATATATTATATAATGTATAATATATATTAATATAACATAAGGCTAGTAGCATCCCTTTAAAGATAAAGACCAGCATGTTGCTTCTTACTAGGTTAGAAGCTGGGAATGATGGTTGCAGAGGATTGATTGTGTTGGAATGCCAGGGAAGGTATATCTGTAGCTTCAACTGGGGCTTCCTGCAGTTAGTATCTGCAGTTAGCTTTCAACAGTATAAGGCAGTTGGATTAATCTGTAGCATACAGAAGAGTTCTGGGGCATTGTCTAAAGCTATAATAAAGGAACAGAAACTAAATTGGAGTAAAGAATTAGCTGAGGTGCACCTGGGTGGCTCAGTTGGTTAAACGTCCGGCTCTTGATTTCAGTGTAGGTCATTATCTCAGGGTTGTGAGATCAAGCCCCACTCTGGGTTCCATGCTGAGGATGGAGCCTGCTTTAGATTCTCTCTCTCCCTCTCCCGCTGCCCCTCATTCCACCCCCCTTACCAGAAAAGAGCTGAGTAATGTTTAGGTGCTGGTGCCTTTTCTTATCTCTTTACAACTATACATACGTAGTTCTTTATAAACAACTTCATTTGTCCATACTTCCAATGTTTCTGACTCTCTTCCTTCTGGTCTTTAATTATTGTTTTCTTCTCATTTAACTTCAGCTTGGGTATCATTTGTAAAGGAAATAAACTTTTCAGATATTGGCCATTTGAACTGTCAGCTGCTTTTCAGCAAGTCTTACTAATATACTAATATTTTTAGCAGAAATCAGAGCCCTACAAACAGAAGACATGGTTCTTGATATTTTTATTTTAAATCGATGTGTTAAATCTGTTTACATGATAATTTTTAATATAGTGGGAATTATGTATACCATCTTTGCATATGTGAGTGTGATGAGAGGAGTATGCATATTTTGGTTGTCATACTTTTCTTTTTTCTTATCATTCTCTGTTATCTTGATTTTTTCATCTTTTTTTTTTTTTAATCCTCTGCTCTCTTGGAAGCAATCATGTGCAGGTGGGTTTTTTTGGGGGGTTTTTTTATGTTTGTTTTTTTATAGTGGTTGTTCTTAAAATTTTAAAGTATATAGAATAAAAAGTTTTCTAGCAAAAGCAAAATTGTTCAATATCTTTACTTCTTTCAAACGGGTAAGAATTTTATCAATATTTTATCTTTTTTTTATTATTGATGTATAGTTGACATATAGTATTATATTAACTTCAGGTATACAGTGTAGTGATTAAATAATTCTATATATTACTCATTGCTCATTACAATTAAGTGTAGGTACCATACAAGGTTATTACATTATTATTGACTATGTTCCTTATGTTGTACTTTTCATCCCTGTAACTTACTTATTTTATAACTGGAAATTTGTTCCTCTTAGTCACCTTCACCTATTTTGCCCATTCCTCCCAACCACCATCTCCTCTGGCAACTACCCAATTGTTCTCTGACTTTTAAAAATCTGTTTTTTGTTTCTTCATTTGTTTTGTTTTTTGGATTCCACATATAAGAAAAATCATACAGTATTTGTGTTTCTCTATCTGATTTATTTCACTTAAAATAATCCTCTTTTCCATCCATGTTGTTGCAATGGCAAAATCTCATTCTTTTTTATGGCTTAGTAATATCCCATTGTATATATATATAAGCCACAACTCCTTTATCCATTCATCTGTTGGTCACTTGGGTTGATTTCACATCTTGGCTATTGTAAATAACACTGCAATAAATGTAGGGGTGCATATATCTTTTCTTATCAGTGTTTTTGTTTTCTTTCAGTAAATACCTAGTATTGGAATTACTGGAGCATATGGCATTTCTATTTTTAATTTTTTGAAGAAACTTCTCACTGTTTTTCACAGTTCATTGCACCAATTTACATTCCCACCATAGTGCAGGGCGGTTTCCTTTTCTCCATATCCTTGCCAATATTTGTTACTTCTTGTCTTTTTAATATTAGCTATTCTGACTGGTGTGAGGTAATGTGTCCTTATGGTTTTCGTTTGCATTTTTCTGATAATTAGTGATGTTGAACATCTTTTCATTTGTCTCTTGGCCATCTGTATGTCTTTGGGAAAATGTCTGTTCAGATCCTTTGCATACTTTTTAAATGAACTGTTTGGTTTTTTGAATTCAGTAAGTTTTTTATTTATTTATTATGGATATTAACTCCTTATTGGATATATATTTGCAAATACCTTCTCCCATTCAGTAGGTTGCCTTTTTATTTTGTTGGCAGTTTTGTTTGCTGTGCAAAAGCTTTTGATTTTGATGTAGTCCCAGTAGTTTATTTTTGCTTTTGTTTCTCTTGCCTGGGGAGATATATCCATAAATACACTGCTAAGAGTATGTGCAGGAGATTATTACCTATGTGGTCTTTTAGGAGTTTTGTGGTTTCAGGTCTCACATTTGGGTCTTTAATACATTTTAAGTTTATTTTTTAAAAGTCATAAGTGTTCCAGTTTCATTTTTTTGCATGTAGCTGTCTGCTTTTTCCAACTTCATTTATTGAAAAGACTGTTTTCTTCATTGTATATTTTTGCCTCCTTTGTCATAAATTGACCATTTATGCATAGGTTTATTTCTGGGCTTTCTATACTATTTCATGGCTCTGAGTCTGTTTTTGTGCCAGTACCATACTGTTTTGATTGTTATAGCTTTGTGTAGTATACCTTGAGGTCTGGGGGTGTGATACCTCCAGCTTTATTCTTTTTCAACATTGGTAAGATTGCTTTGGCTATTTGGAGTCTTTTGTGGTTCCATATAAATTTTAGGTTGTTTTAGTTCTGTGAAAAATGCTATGGGTATTTTGATAGGGGTTGCTTTGAATATTTAGATTGGTCTGGGTGGTATGGACATTTTAACAATATTAATTCTTCCAACCCATGAGCATGGAATATCTTTCCATTTGTGCCGTTTTCAGTTTTTTTCATATTGCCTTCTAGTTTTCAGAGAATAGGTCTTCCACCTTCTTGGTTAAATTTATTCCTAGGTATTGTAATCTTTTTGGTGCACTTGTAAATGGGGTTGTTTTCTTAATTTCTCCTCCTGCTACTTCATTATTAGTATATAGACATGCAACAGATTTCTGCATATTGATTTTGTATCCTGTGACTTTACTGAATTCATTTATTAGCTCTAGTTTTTTGATGGAGTATTTAGAGTTTTCTCTTTATAGCATCATGTCTTCTATAAATGGTGAAAGTTCTACTTCTTGCTTACCAGTAAGAATGCCTTTTATTTTTCGTTTATCCAATTGCCCTGGCTGAGACTTCCAGTACTATGTTGAATAAAAGAAACAACATCCTTGTCTTGTTCCTGATCTTAAAAAACAAAGCTTTCAGCTTTTTCCCATTGAGTATGTTTTTACCTGTGGGTTTTTCATATATGGCCTTTCTTATGTTGAAGTATGTTCCCTTTAAACCTACTCTGTTGAGATTTTTATCATGAATGGATGTTGTATTTTGTCAAATACTTTCCTGCATCTGTTGAAATAGTTGCATGATTTTTTATCCTTCCTCTTGTTAATGTGGTGTATCACATTGACTTACAAATATTGAATTACCCTTGCATCCCTAAAATAAATCCCACTGGGTTGGGTGAATGATCCTTTTAATGTATGTTGAATTTTGTTTGCTAATAAATTATTGACAGTTGTTGCATCTATGTTGGTCGGGTATATTGGCCTGTAGTTCTCTTTTTCCATAGTGTCATTGTCTGGTTTTGGTATCAGTGTAGTGCTAGCCTTATAGAATGAATTTGAAAATTTTCCTCCCTCTTTTATTTTTTGGAATAACTTGAGAATAGGTATTCTTATTCAAACTTCTGGTAGAATTCGGTTGTGAAGCTATCTGTCCTAAAACTTCGTTTGGTGAGAGTTTTTTGATTACCGGTTCAATTTTGGTGTTAGTAATTTGTGTATTCACATTTTCTATTTCTTCTTGATTCAGTTTTGGAAGGTTGTATGTTTCTAGATTTATACATCTCTTCTAGGTTTTTCAGGTTCTTGGCATATGATTTTTCATTTTATTCTCTTATAATCCTTTGTATTTTTGTGGTTTCGATTGTTATTTCTACCCTTTTATTTCTGATTTTATTAGTTTGAGTTCTCTCATTTTTTCTTGGTGAAGCTAGTAAAGGCTTATCAATTTTGTTTATCTTTTCAAAGAGTCAGATTTTGTTTTCATTGATCTTTTCTACAGTTATTTTCATCTCTATTACATTTATTTCCATTCTGGTCTTTATTATTTCCTTCCTTCTACTAACTTTGGACTTTGGTCATTCTTCTTTATATTGTGAATAGTATTATACTTGATGACATCACTGAGTTCCCCTAACCTCTTCTCAATTTTTATTTTTTTCTTTTTACTGTGTGCTTTGGTTGCTTTCCATTACTCTGTCTTCTGGATCATTGATTAATTCTTCTGTATCCTGTAGTCTCCTTTTGATTCCCTCTAGAGTAGTTCTCATTTCAGGTATTGTATTCTTCAGCTCTGTTTCTTTTTTGTATTTTTTATCTCTTTGTTGATGTTCTCATTGAGTTCATCCATTCTTTTTCTCAAATCCAGTGAGTATTTATATGACCATTACATTGAACTCTTTATCAGGCATATTGCCTCTCTCCATTTCATTTAGCTCTTTTTTCTGTGATCTTTGTCTTGTTCTTTCATTTGGAACATATTCCTCTGTCTCTGTATTTTGTCTAACTCTACATTTGTTTCTGTATATTAGGTGAGTAAGCTACATCTCCTGGTTTTGAAAGTAGTGTCCTCGTGTAGAAGATGTCCTCTGGTGCCCTGTAGCGCAATCCCCTCTGCTCACCAGAACCGGGTATTTTGGTGGTATTCCCTTTGTGGCCTGTGTCTGCCCTCCTGTTGTGGTGGAGCTCAGCCCAGTGGGTTTCAATAGACTGATTCACCTGTTATGGGCACACTAGGCATGGTTTACTCCCTGCACTATTGAGAGGCCTGGCTGCAACAGCAAGGGCTCGGTGGTGGATGGGGCCAGTCCTCAGCCTGGCTATCTACAGTTCGACTCTGCCATAGCTGCAGGTACACAGAAGGCAGGTCTTACTCCCTGAACAGGAAGCTGAGAGGCCTGCCCAGCTAGTGGAACTGTAGGGATGCTGTTATGTGAGATTATCTCCCCTGCCTTCCCAGGGCACAAGTCACTTTGGAGGTGGGTCTGCTAGGGAATGCCAGGTGGGGCCTTTGGTGCTTTTAAGATAGATGGAGAGTGTTAGACCTGGCTTTGGCAAACATCTGGCTGTGTAGGCTGGGGGAGAGCAAGAGAAATGGCACATGCCTAAAGAAGTCTCCTGTAGATCCCTCCTATAGCCCCTCCTGCATGGATATAAGATTAGTCTATAAATCTCATTTACCTATTCAGGCACATTCAGGCACTTTTCAAACTGCTGCTTATCTGCTGTATCTCAGGCTGAGTTATTTAGCGTGAGTTCTCTAAGGGTAGGGACTCAATTTCATTACACCCACTAGCTCTCCTGGAGTTAAGCCCCACTAATTTCCAAAGCCAGATGTTATGGGGATTCATCTTCCCAGTGCAGATCCTCAGGGTGGGGGTGCCCAGTGTGGGTCTGTTCCACACTTCTCTTGTTTGTGATGTCCCTCCAGATTTTGGGTAGTCATCTAGGGGTTTGTTTCCCGACTGTGTCTCTGCCCCTCATACTCTTTTCTCTGTGGCCTTCTCTCTGACTAGGCATGGAAGGGCTTTTCTTCCAGTCTTCGTTTTCGGAGTTAGTTGTAATGGATGTTCTTGCATTGGTGGAGCCATGGTATGAGGTGAGCTCAGAATCCTCCTATTCTATGTCTTCCCTAACATGTTCCTTAACTCTCTATTAAGCACATTTTTCCCCTCACCCACACCCTCCCCATTATTATCTACTGTTATTTGTTTTGCTTAAAAACAAATACGTTATTAATTTTAAGTATTTTAATGTTCATTACATACGAACATATCAGTTGTCATGCTTTTTGTTTTTCTCTTGCATCCCATATCCTTTAGTATTCCTTTCACTGACAGCCTATGAATAGCACATTCTCTTAGCCTTTCTGTGTCTAAAATGTCTTTATTTTGTTCACAGTCTTGAATGATGACTAAGCTAGATAGAATTCTGGACCTCTTTTCAATTTGAAGATCACTCATTGCCTTCTGCCATCTATTTCTGTTGATAAGACAGCTGTTGTAAACTATTTGCTATTCCTCTGAAGATAATCCATCCTTTTTTTCCTACCAGTCTGTAAGATTTTATCTTTGTACTTGATGTGCTATAGTTTTATAGTGATGTCCAGGTGTGGATTTAAAAAATTTTTTTCTACTTAATACTCTGAGACCACTTTATCTGAGGACTCCTGTTTTTAATTAGTTCTGGAAAGTTGTTAACAGTTGTATTGTAAATTTCCATTATCCCTCCCCTCCCATTTCCTTCTTTTTACCTCCTCTGAGACATATATTGGAATCTTTCAAGCTATTCTCCTTTGTCTCTTAAATGATTTTTTCATTTATATATACCTGAATTCAAGATAAATCCCTCAGTACTCTGTTTTCCAATTCACTCATTCTGGTTTGATCCCCATTATTGAGTTTTCTTTCAATGCATATATATTTTTTATTTCTAAGATACCAAGTTACAAAGGTCTTTCTGAGAATTTGAAATTTGCATGCTCTTAAGTCTTTTTCGTTTGTTCTATAATTTTAATTTTGTCTGCAGCTGCTTAATCTAGTTGTAATTTTGTGCTATTTAGGGTTTGATTTCTCACGTGTTTTAAAATTTTAATGTCGGGGCGCCTGGGTGGCTCAGTGGGTTAAAACCTTTGTCTTAGGCTCAGGTCATGATCTCAGGGTCCTGGGATCAAGCCCTGCAGGGGGCCTGCTTTCTCCTCTCTTTCTGCCTGCCGTTCTGTCTACTTGTAATCTCTCTCCCTCTGTCAAATAAATAAATAAAATCTATAAAGAATGTTTTTAGTGTCATCATTGGCTTTCTGTGACTTAACCCTGGTTTTCATATCTGTAGTAGGAGAATAACTACCCTTCCTGTCTGAAAGCACTTTGTAAAGAATAAAGGCAAGTGTGGCCATTTTTATAATTAATGTAATTGGTATCACATTTTACCACTACTCTCTATCTTTGAAGTCAAATTTCTTAAGGACGGGTGGGTGGCATGGGGAGGAAATGAAATATGTTAGGTCATGATAGAATTACACATCCCCAGATTTTTAGTTGTCTGCTAAATGTTGTCAACAGTTCATGTCACAAATTGCAGAGTAGTTTCTAGAAGCAAATGGATTGTGACTTTGTTTTTACTTTTAGAGTTGTGCGAAATGGAAAGGAAATTGTGTTTAATGACAATAGAGCTATCTCAACCATTTGCTGTATTTTCAGTTTTTCTTAACTCTATTATTTCTTTTTTAACCCAGTAATAGTGTCTACAGTGTATCTTCCTAGTTAGTGTTTAGGTGTTTTTAAAAATCCTTTTAAACTAAACTTGCTCTGAATATACAAGGGTTTCTTATATTATGTCTTTAGTTAATTATTACTTTCATTTCATAATGTCGAGGGCTTGGAGGGTCTCACTGTGGATATGATGCTTTTTATCGTTTTATAAACCACTTTGTTTGTGTCCTTCCCCCTGTCTCCCCAAAACAAAAACAAAAACTGTGCCTTGGCAGGTGTTGAGAATCAGTGAAAGAAGTCAGAGCCTCAGTTTGACTCTGGATACACAGAATTAAACGTTTTCTTCTCATATTGCCACATTCTTGGCAACAGTCAGCTGGAGCCCTGCTTTTCTCCGTAAAGTGGTCATTTTTTAAATTGAAAAATTTGCATCCTGTTCTTTCTCCATCCTCTGGAGAGTCAAAAATTGTTCTGTATGTTTCCCGGGTAGCAGAAAACAATGGTAGCTATGTAATAATCCGTCTCAAAAACTGAAAACAATATGAAACAACTTCCCAATTATGAAAGCTCTCCACACATACTTGGAGACAGACAATGCCAAAAGTCCAAAATAACTGAGTAAATAGGAAAAAAAATCAACAAGTTCTGATGTTCAGTTCCTTATACTTACCTCCCACCTCCACTCTGCCATAAGGCTTTTTGTGAGCAAAAGCAGAATAAGAAAAACTGCAAGGAAGACAGGAGAGGCTAGCAAAAATGCCTAAGGGTGATTTTGAATGACCACTAGAAAGGTTAAATTCAGCTTAAATTTTAAAATGCTGGAAAAATGTCCAAGCAGATCAGAGCTTGGAGTGTAGGGAAGAGATTTTAAAGTACATGTGATTTAAAGGGTCAGGTGACATATAGGACCAGGTATAACATTTTAAAAGACAGGCACAGTTTAAAGGGTAGTAATTTAAAAGGGTAAGCATTACCTACTGGGGCAGTCTTCTGGAAGAGGGGGGAAAAAAGGCAAAAAGAAAAGAAATGCTTTTTAGCGATTACATGAAGGAGAAAAGAAGAAAAGCGGGTTGAACATGGGGGTCGATTTAGGGTTCTGTAAGACAAAGAGAATCAGATAATCAGAGAACTCACAGCTCCTTTCCCACCACCAAAACAAAGCCACTGACAGAAAAACCCACGGAAATACCTGGGCTTTTGCTAGGCTGACAGAAAAGGTCTCCTTTCAAAATAGGGATTTAAAGAAGACCAAAACCAAAAACACTCCAAAATCATAAAAATGAGAAAAAGAAAGTCAGTAGAGAAATTTTGCAGAAAATCAGAAAGCACAAAATCACAACCTCCAATTCTGGAAAGTCCTTCTCTGCAAAATGACCATGAAGCAAAAGAAAAGTGTAAGTTCACACTCCAGACAGAGTTAAGGACATCAAGCATTTGAGGATATGAAAAACAACTCTGAGTCAGAAATGCAAAATGGACAAAAACCAGGATAAATAAAAAAAGGAGTTGATTGAACTCAGGAAATGGAAAGAAGACAAAATGGTCTCAGAAATGAAGCATAAATTTAAAACTGCCCAATTGAAAATAGACTCTAATGAAAATTTAATAAGGGGTTTGAAGATAGACAGGAAAATAACCAGGAAAATGAAAATGGCATAAAGAAGGAAATAAGAGTCTGAAAAAGAGGCAGATTTTTACCTCTGCCCTCTGAGGTTTTTTTGGCTGGCTCTGAGAAACAACAGGTTAACAAGAGAAAGGCATACAAATTTATTTAAGTTTTTTCTCTTTCTTTTTTTGGGGAGTGGGGAACTATGTGAGGAGGCTAAAAGTATTTTAGGTAAGAATTATTTTAACTAGGTCTGTTTGTGCTATATATATATATATTTTATTTTATTTTATTTTATTTTATTATTTTTTTTTTTGTCTCAGCTTCTGGTCCTTCATAAGAATGTTACTTTCCTTCTGGTTTAGGAAGGACATCTTTCACCTGGGAATTTCATATTCTACTTTTAAGAAAAAGAAGGTCAATGTGTTTTTCTTTGATTTGCTCTTTTTCAAGTGCTTTAACTCAAAATTATTTTTATGTTAAAGTGGCATATTTTGGAGTGCCTTACTCTGCCACCCTTTGGGTCTAAGAGACATGAGAATGAAAGATAAGCAAAGAAGTCATTTAAAAAAAATTTTCAGAGTCCCAGAAACAAAACAATGATAAGGAGCTAATATTTAAAACTATTAATTTAAAAATAAATTACAGAAATAGGAAAAGACCTGAATCTACACATTGAGAGAGTTCACTGGGTACTTTGGAAAATTAATGTAGACTGACTAATCTGAGACATATCAGACTAACTCTCTTAAATTTCCAGGATAAAGATAAATTACTCAAGCGCTCTAGGTCAAAAGATCAGATAACTTGCAAAGGCAAAATAATTAGACTAGCGTGAAACTTAAAAATCTACAAATGAAGACAATAGTGGGGGCAGCATTTATTATTTTTAAAAAATTTAAATTCAGTTAATTAACATATAATGTATTATTTGTTTCAGGGATACAGGTCTGTGATTCTTCAGTCTTATATAATACCCAGTGGTCATTACAATACATACGTTCCCCAGTGTCCATCATCCAGTTATCCCATTCCTGCAGCCCCTTCCCTCCAGCAACCCTGTTTATTGTTTCCTATGATTAAGAGTCTCTTAGGATTAGGATTTGTCTCCCTCTCTGGTTTTGTCTTGTTTCATTTTTTCTCTCTTTCCCTAATTGTCTTTCTCTGATTGACTTACTTCACTTAGCATAATACCCTCTAATTCCATCCATGTCATGCAAATGGCAAGATTTCATATTTTTTGATGGCTGCATAATATTCGTGTGTGTGTGTGTGTGTGTGTGTGTGTGTGTGTGCGTGCACCACATCTCCTTTATCTATTCATCTGTCGATGGACATCTGGGCTCTTTCCATAGTTAGGCTGTTGTGGACATTACTTCTATAAACATTGGGGTCCAGGTGTCCTTTCAGATCACTGCATTTGTATCTTTGGGCTAAATGCCCAGTAGTGCAATTGCTGGGTCATAGGGTAGCTCTATTTTCAACTTTTTGAGGAACCTTCACACTGTTTTCCAGAGTGGCTACACCAGCTTGCATTCCCACCAACATTGTAGGAGGTTCTAGGGGCAGCATTTAAAAAAAGAAAGGAAAGAAAGAAAGAGAGAGAGAGAGAGAAGAGAAGAGAAGAGAAGAGAAAAGAAAACAACAAAAACCCTCAAAGAAGGTGTTAATCAAGGATTTTATATCCAGCCAGGCTCTACTTCAGTTACCAAGGTAATACTGAAATAGTTTTGACCATACAAAAATTTAGGGTATCCTGCATTTATCAGTCCTTCAGAATGTACTAGAGAGGGGTCAGCAAATCATGGCTTGCCATCTGTTTTTATAAATAAAGATTTATTGGTAAATAGCCACAGTTGCTTATTTACATGCCACCTGTGGCTACTTTTCTGTTACGCTATGGCAGGTTGAATAATTGCAATAAGGGCCTTATGGCCCATAAAACCTAAGTATTTACTTTATGGTTTTTTTACAGAAAAAATGTGCTAATCTCTATACTAGAGTATTCTCAACTAATGACAGAGAAAATATCAACTTAGGACTAATGCTGATCACGACCTTTAAATACATATAGATGTTCATGTAAGAGTAGAAGAGAGATGGGCATGATAGTAGAAGACTAATACACAAATGTTATGTACAGTGACAAAGTGGAATAATGTAACTAAAAAAATGGGAAAAGGGATAGAGAAACAGGAAAATAGAAAAAAATAATTTTTGATAGATAATAAGTGGGTGATAAAGAATACTCCCAGCCAAAAGAGAAATGTAGTAAGCCAGATGGTGAATAGTTAAATAAAGGGCATTTAAAAATGCAAGTACAAAGGTAACTACTAGAACAAAATAAACTTTCCTAAATATCAGTCTATGCCTCTTGTAGGGAAATAGGAATTATTTTTTAATTCACAGTTATAAAATATCATGATAGATGTGTGACTAAACATATCAATCCTATCAATAAATGTGAATGGGCTTACTTTACTTATTAAAAGAAGAAGATTTACAATTTGACTTGCAATGTAAAATGCAAGTGTACTGTTTCAGAGACCTAGCTCTAACAGTGAGTCAAATAATTAAAAACAAAGGATAAACATAGGTGGAGTTCTGTTTGTATTCTGTAAATGGAAACAAAAAGGAATGATGGTGATTCTGATACTAGACAACATAGAATGTAAGCCACAGAGCATTAAATATAATAAAGGGCACTTTTTAAGACTAAAAGCCACAGTTTACCAAAAAAAAGAGGAAAGCCTTTATACCTATATATTAATAAAGCCTTAAGGAAGGAAACATTCTGGTGCTAACTAGAAAAGAGAGGTGTTAGAGGATGGCCAGTCTCCTTTTGAGAGTTGGGACCAGGAGGTAGCTGGTTATAAATCAAGAAGGCACCATACTGAGTCCAGTTTACTTTATTACTATAATACGCAAGATAACATGTAAGCCTTACTTGCAGTAGAGGTGGAAATTTTTCATGTATACACCATAATTAATTGTCAGTTTGACCACCATTTATTTCAGAGCCTTGAAGCTTGTAATGGTGTGAATTCACATTCTGAGGGATGGAAGGATGGATGGAAAAATGCTGATGAAGTAAATGTTGGTTATCTTCATTGTCTTAAAGACTCCAGTACCTTCACATCAATGTTTAAAGAATAGCTGGTGGTGTTGAAGAGCTGGAATCTTAAGAGAACTGGAAATCTCCTGGTTTTTAGTTTTAAAAGCCCATATCTAGGCCTTTAATTATAAAATAGCTTAGCAAAAATGTTATTTTCTCAAAAAGCATGAAGTTACCCTTTTTTCCCCCAAAAGTCTTAGCTCTGCAATAAGTAGACAGTTCTATTAGGTCAGAGTATATCTCTGTCCGGTGTGATCAGGGCCCAAGGTCATGCAGGACAAACATGGCTATTGAAAAGCCACTCATTCCTATGAAGTAAGAAAATCCTTAAGAAAGCCTTTATTGGTTTGTAGGCTAACTGGACATCTTATGTTTACCCAAAGAAAGACTTGTTATATCTCTGGTTCTGATTATGCCATTTCTGGCTTTTATCATAAAATCAAGCAGTAATCATAGTAGGCATGGTTTTATTATTTTGGTTGCCATTTTGGTTTTTTGGAATTATGTTTGAAATAATGCAAAATAGTTGATTAAATGAGATGTTTATAGTCATTATAAATAAGGTTCAATTTAGGTTTAGTTATGCAAGGCTCTGTTATAATAGTGTCTCCCTAAGAAAATCAAATTCATATTACATCCAGTAACTTAGAGCTTTTTGTTCCCTCCAAGAACATAATTTACCATATGTACAAAGACTGCTGCTATTTAGATTCCCCTGGATATCTTTATCTAGCATTTTGTCAAAGGAGAAATTGCCTTATGCATAATCTGAAATAATTGAAATAATTGGAAGTATAATGAGAACTAACATTTAGAAGCTCCCTTGTGTTTCTTTCTACTCTGCAAAATAAAATTATCACTGAATGCATTCATATTTTAAGATTTAAGCAGACTTGGTAAATGAATCTTGTTTTCTAAATGTGCAGAGGGCCTAATATAAGGTGGTTCGTCTCCCTAAAACAGGTGTTAAAAGATCTTTTGAAGTTTCCCAATACATTTGCAAATTTACCATGACAAAGTAGCAATTTGCAATATAGAGCTGATTACAGAAATCAGGATATAGTTGAACTGTATTTTTAAAAAATTCATATTATTTCCTGTTCCTTTGCTTTTTATGCTATATATGACATCATTAATAATGCTCTCAGATATCCCTGAGAGATTTGTAGTCTTGTTTTGTTTTTAGTGATTGATAGGAATTGGCTTTAAAAAGAAAGTCACTCATATGTGTGGTTTCCAAGATCCATTTCAGCATCTGACCGAATTTTGCATTCTTATTCACTTTTTGCATGGATTTCATTCCATTTCTGTGTTTAAGTTTAGAAGTCATAGTAAAGTGAACTGAAAAGTCTGAAAAAAGGCTTGGGTAAAGCACATTGGGATTTCCCTTTTTAGGAAGTATTTTTGAAGTGTCATTGGATGTTTGTTTTATATCCCCTGTTGGATTGTATCAGGGGAAAGGTTTATGTCAGTTATAAGATTTCAGACTCTGGAACCAGAAAATATGTGGATTTGAATACCAATTCTATCATGTGCTTATAAGTTGTGTGATCTTGGGAAATTTTCTCCACCTGTAAATAAGAATTAAGTGTCTACTTAGTAGGAACAAAGGGCCAATCAGTTAATGAAAGACTAGTATTTTATTTTATTTATATTATATATATAATATGTTATTATATTTTTGTAATTTTGTGGGTCTTCTATTATTCTTCATGTTTTAGAGGCTGCTATCATCATTCATCATATTTTCAGGTTTCTTTGAAACAACAGAATCCACCCTGGCTAGTTTGAGCAGAAGCAGAATTTATTAAAGGATATCTGGTAGTTACTTGTGCGGCCAGGAACAGAGTCCAGTACACCAACCAGGCTGTTTAAGGGAAAACATCACCACGTCACTTATCCAGGGGACCCTACCCTGCTTACCCTCAGAAAGTCTGATACTTTCTTCCATGGTTACTGTAGGATGGATTCTCTGTTATTTCCTCCTCAAGTTACTTACTTCCCAAGCTAAGTATTGAACAGGGCATCTGGTTGGTGGAGTCTGGTCCCATGATGCTGTCCTGGCTTCATGGAAGGACAGGGGAACTAGTTTTCTGGCCCTGACCTAGGAAAGTAGGACCAATAAAGAAAGAAATTCTTCAAACATTTCAAGGGTGTTCAGAAGGTGCTGGGCAGGCAGAAAATACGACCGCACTCCTGGGACATTTTTGTTATAGTAGATTGATTCATAAAGACTAAAATATATCTAAATTACAAGAAAGGTGACTTTGGCTTATTATTCCTTTTTCAAATCATGTATTTTATTTTTAAAGTAGACTTTGTTTTCAGACATAACTGTGTGACTTGCCCTTATCATTCAAATATTTGTCTTTATGTATATAGGACATCTTGACTTTGTGGGCCATAATCACAAAAGCTAAGCAAGTTAAACCCGAAGGGATAAAAACTCATTTTCCTTACCCCCAAACCTCTGCTTGCTTTTAACATGAGTGCCATCAGTAGCCAGTCTGTTTCTCTGCATGGAAATATTGAAACTATTTCTCTCCTCCATGATGTGGGAACCTGCCAGTTTTTCCTTTCTGATATATTTTTTCCTTTAGACATCCTTCTCTTATCTTACCGACTAACCTGAAAATTGTATGGCTAAATTGGGTCTCTGTGAAGAAAATGAGCATGGCAGCAGGGAGTGGTAGGGGGTGGGGGGGTGGACACAGATACTGGGACTCAACTAGAAGAATCAGGAGTCATGAGTCTTTTTTTTTCCCCAAGCATTTCTAATTTTGAAAGAAATTTATAGTGATTGTTGGAAGTTTAAAAACTAAAAAATCCAAAAGGAAAATAAATTTCCTGAGTCATATCCTACATAGTTAAGCATTTTGGTGTGTTTCCTTCCAGTGTTTTCTCTGCATGCATGCTCGGACGTAAGGAGGTCAGTTTAAAAGAGAAAGAGGGCAGTTGTTTTTACAAAACCAGAATCAGGTTGAAGATAATGTTAAATCCTCCTTTCTTCATTTATGTCATGAATAGTTTCCCATATCATTTAATAATAGCTAATATTTATTGAGTATTTACTATGTGGTAGTCACTCTTCTGAGCACTTTATACATAGTAACTCATTTAATCTTTTCAAGAGTCCCTATGAAAAATACTGTTATCATCTACATTTGCTACATGAGGAAACGGAGTCACAGAAATATGTTCAAAGTTGTGTGTGCTCACAAAGTAGGTTAGTGGTAATGACTGTGAGCTCACATTTTCCCTGGTATTTATCTGTGGGAGCTCTTTGAGGCCTGGGTTGAAAGTATGTTCCCTCAGAAAGGATTATTTGTGAGGTCCCATAAATAGTATGAATTCTGTCCCCAAACATTCCTAAGAGTAGGCTTGTGAGTAGGAATTCTCAGAGGTGCCTTTCCCTCCACCCTCTTTGCCAGACCCTAACCAACGCTGAGGCAGGCAAATAGCTTCATATGCTGTCTGCCTCTGTAAGGCAGTGCTTTTCCAATTCATTTACCATGGGGGCATGGCAGGGAAGGAGGGGCAGGTATCTCAAGGGCTTGTGATCCAACCTTTTATTTTACAGGGCTCCAGGCTTGTGCTCTGACCCCCAGCATTCTACAGGTTAAAGCTTATGCTCTAGTGCAGACCTTTCAGGATGAGCAGAATCCTCTGGGAAAACTTTTTTCAGCCTTGGCTTACCAAGGGGTTTCAGAGTTCTTTCCTACCTCATAGGATTCGGTTATTCTCCTGACAGTTCAACTATGTATTTCAGATTTTAAAAATATTTATTCAGCATTTTTGGTCTTTTATACTGAGGGCTGCTTCTGACCTCAAGTCTACCACATTGGAAGAAAGGGAGTTGGATCTTTTTTTTTTTTCCTAAAAATATAAGTTTTAAATTCTATGTGATAACTTCAGAAGTTCAACTTACAGGTCAACTCAGTTTTCTAGATCACAATCATGAGCAGAGAAACATATTAAAAGAAGCAGTAGCTACCATTTTGGGTCTCTTAATAGTGTAAAGGGCTATATGCTAAGTGCTTTGCAGGGATGATCTCATTTAATCCATCACCACTATTCTATAAGATAGATACTATCATTCCCATAGTAAAGATGAGGACAGTGAAGGTTCAGGTGATTTGCCCAGGATCACACAACTAAGGGGTAATTTATAATATTGACCTTGGGTCATCAAGAAAAGGTTAAATTATACTTGATGAAATCTTTTTAGAAAAAAAAAATCTTTTTAGAGTTGGTGCCTTGCTATTTTGAAAGACAGCAAAATGTATAATATATCTTAAATTTCCATTTAATTGTGCTGTTATCATATTAAAAAGATGAGCATATCAAAGAAATACTGAAGGCAGTTCACCTTGCCTTCCTTACTCCTTTGCCTCCTCTAAGAAAAATTACTCTTAAAATACCTCCCAAGGATTTTTCTGGCTATCAAATCCCAAAACACATTTGTCATCTTGGATGAGAAGAGAAACTTTGGCCAAGGACTTAAGAGATTAATTGCCAGACGTGGATACCTTTTGTTCTATAATTCATCCCAAAACACTTCTCCTTCAACTAAAGCCAACTGTGTGGTATTGGTTATAGTGTTAATATATGCTTCTCTCTATGGAAGTGTTTCTTAGAAATTTAAATATTTTTTTCCAGTTCAACTTTCATGTTATGAGTCAGACTTGGAAAATGTGGAAAATTTCTTGCAGTAATTTCATGTGGTTGTGTTTGAAGTACTGTTTTCTCAGGTAGTGAGTGTTTTCAGTGAACCTTCTTTTTCGTGTGTGACAGTTTCCTGTTTGCCAGTTAGGAGATAAAAATATTGAGACTACAGTGTGTGTTTTTCTCAAGCAACTTTTCATTCCCCTAAAGTAACCAGTCTCTGTCAGTCCAGGAAAATCAGGAAAAAGATTTCTGGTAAGACACTCTGCCCAAATTCAAAAGTAGACGGTTTCCCTGGTGTTTTGACTCCCTCCGTGCCAGGCTAGTTCCGGAGACCCAAGCTGCTGCCTCCAGGATCTCCCCTTACGTCCTTATAATCGTCTGCCCTCCCACGATCTGATACTTCTATGGCCACGCTAAAAACAGAGCCACCTCTCTGGAACTTATCAACCCACTCCTCCCCTGACTGGCATCTCAGGAAGCCTGCTCTGTCCTTGTGGAGTGGCCCCCTTCCCTGGCCTCTGGAAGCTCTGGCCTCGAGGAGGGTAAGGGAGGCCAGTATTCAAACTCACTGGGGTTTTCTGCCTTTCCTGTGCATGGGGGAAAGGGAAAGAGAGTGAAAACTCTTAGGATCATCTGCAAAGGAATCTGTCACAGCAAAGACCGTACGCTAGTTTATGTCTCATTAAGTCATCCTGTTACACCAAACCTTATGTTTCCACAGCACTGTAATTATCTAAACTAAACTAGGAACCTATCCTGGAAAATGCTTTGGCCTTCTTTTCAGCTTTTTCATCGAGTAAATACAGGTATATTTCTTAGTAGCTCTTGCTGTCATTTTCTTATTTGTAAAATGACTTTAAGGAGCTTGTACCTTTACCATAAATCATGCATATAAATAGCCTAGAAAGCTCAAACTTGTAAAGAGTTCCTGTGACAGTAAGATTCAGGAAATTAAGGTCTTTTGCTTGCTCTTTCCTTTTACTTCCCTGGGAGAAGGGCCAATGAGTATTGTGCTTTCGGGAATTCAAAGATGCCTAAAAGGCAAATACAAAACTGTTGCCAAAAGGAAGAAGTTAACTTCCTCTCCTCCTGTCTTTGCTGCTACCCTTTGGCCCAGGCTTGCCCTCCTTGCTTTTTCCTTTCTTCCCTGTCGAGCTTCTGTAATCTCTTAGGAGAAAGTGGAAATTCATTTCCTTACAAGAATTGGAAAGTTCTCCGTGTGAAATGTCATTTTCGACATCCTTTAGAAAAGGAGGCTCACGCAAGATTTTTGAGGCAGAAGCTTAGCCTTTCCTTTGTTCTCTAAGTGGCCCCATGTACTCCTTCTCCTCAGTCAGCCTTAATCTCTAGATTCAATCTGTAGAAACTGGCTTTTAATAAGTAGTGTCTGACTTCTAATGGGATGTTGCAAGTGCCAGAAGGTGGGTAGACCAAGTGAAAGATTCCTTCTAAAATGTAATAATCTAAAACTAAATGAAGTTGGCATTATGGGGTCCGGCTGAACATGCCCAGACATGACATGAATTAGTTGCTGCATCCAGAAGCGAATGTACCTTCAGCTGACTTTCCTTAAGCACCAGATGGGACCTTAATAAGCGTACTTTAGTTACAGTGGAGATAGAGTCCACTGTATTTGTTCCTCCTTAAAAGTTGTACTTGTGTGTAGATGTTGTTTATAGTCCTTTTCTTATAATAGTACCATTCAATAGATCAGATTTGTATCTGCCTTCACCTACCAACACTGAATTCATCCATCCCAATGCTTAAATATCTTGAATTCATCTCAGTCTTCCATTCATCAGAACTTAATAGCTAAATAATTTACCAGTTATGAATGTATTCTGAATGCTGTGAACCTTTGGAAACTAAATATAATATAATATGTTATGGTCCTCTATCTCATTATCTTGAAGATACTGTAGTAATAGTCCTTAATATATATTAATATTGAAAAGTAGAAAATTATTACATACTTAGATATCAGTAAAATTTCTGCAGAAATGTCTATATCCTTTATGAGCTTTGCTATATTTCATAATTGAACAAGGCATCATCATAGGTGTGCTAACACATTTATAGAATCTCGGAATAACAGGGCTGAGGAGTTGGGATTGAAGCGTGGGCTTAGAAATTGGACAGGTTTGGTGTGAAACCTCAGCCCCTTTATGTGCTGGCTGGCTATAGGACTGCAGGCAGACATGCCTCTGAGCTTCTGTTCAATTATCCACATATTAATTGTATTATTTACTTTATAGGTATTATAGTGATAAAGTCAGTGAATATACAGAGGAATACTTGGAATATAATAAATGCTAAATAAATGGTTGTTACTTTTATCCCCGTGACTATTCCTTCTATTTCTAATTTTGAACATCTACTTCTATTACTATAAGACACATGGCCCCTTATGTTGCAGCCCAGGGCTATGTTATCTGTGTTCCTCTAGTGCAACATCTGTGTTATACGTTCTACACCTCAGATTGGCTGCTTACTGTCAAGAATACCAGAGAAGGCAGTAAGATGAACATGTGTGCTTTTGTCATCCCCTGCTCTGGCCGCCACTGCTTAGAATGACTAACAGTTGCTTAAATGTATGTCCAGTGTTTCCAGTGAGATCATAAATTTCTCAAAAACAGGAACATTATCTTATACTTTAAAAAAAAAAGATTTATTTATTTGAGAGAGAGAGGGAGAGCATGTCGGGGGGAGGGGCTGAGGTCAGTGGAGAGAGAGAATCCTAAGCAGGTTCCATGCCCAGAGCAGAGCCCCACGCAGGGCTCAATCTCACAGTCATGACCTGAGCCAAAATCAAGAGTCAGATGCTTAACTGACTTTGCCACCCAGGCACCCCTGTCTTATACTTTTATAATACTCAATACCCAGAAAATTGTTGGGTGTAGTCCCAGCTATTCAATGAGAGAATATCTTTGAAAATCCTAAATCTAGGGTGTACCATATTGCCAAGTAGAAACAGTTACAGTTGTGGAGAACAGGAGAGGTAGAGTTGAACCAACTGACCTCTCACTACCCCTCCGACCCTGGGGCTCTCCCATCCTTCACAAACATGTTAAGGGCAAAATGCAAAACAAGAGGAAGATCAAACCTCAAATAAAATATCTTGTGGGGTGGCCATTTTTCAATATGGTGGTTATTTTTGAAGTCACGTATTTATATGTGAATTGTGTCTAAACTCACACTGGCCCAGGCCGTGATCTTGATGTTTATAACTCAATCTGTAAGAGTGATTGCTTGCCAAAATACTCCTGCTAGCTGCTGCTAATGTTATAACTGTTTTTTGTGATTTCCTGTAATCTACTTTTGCCATATTATAGCTTAAGGTTAATGCAACACAAACAACATTATTTAGGCTTGTGTCTTAGGGGCATGAAGTTCTAATTTTGGATGAAAATGACCAAATATATTGCTTTCTAAGCTTTATTGCTTTTCGCTAGTTCTCATTTTTCCCCATCCCAAGCTATCGAACATTCTTTAAAACTTAAAACTGCTTGTTTCTAAATATATACTCTCAACTCTTTGTTATCTGAGAAAAATGGAGGGGAATGCTTTTCTCAGGTTATAAAGAAAAAGGTGGACAATCCACCAGGGGTTTCTGATACAGCTATAGCAGCACCTAGGCCTTTGGGAGGAAGATATCCTGTGAGAAGCCAGGAAAAATGAAAAAGTGATTTCTGGGGCGCCTGGGTGGCTCAGTGGGTTAAAGCCTCTGCTTTCGGCTCAGGTCATGATCTCAGGGTCCTGGGATCGAGGCCCGCATCGGGCTCTCTGCTCAGCAGGGAGCCTACTTCCTCCTCTCCCTGTCTCTCTGCCTGCCTCTCTGCCTACTTGTAATCTCTCTCTCTGTGTCAAATAAATAAATAAAATCTTAAAAAAAAAAAAAAAAGAAAAAGAAAAGAAAAAGTGATTTCTGTTACCTCACAGAATAAGAAGGATAGACTTAGGTTCTTTTTTCCAGCCACTTTCAGTTTCTGGTCCTTATTTTCTTGCCACTAGCTGGCGCTCACAAAGATGTGGGGAAGACAAGAGATCCCTTGATTGTTAAATACGGAAGAATAGAACAACAGATGAAGTCAGGGGAAAGGGCATTTGGCAGAATGCTGAAGATTATTTTTTTTTTAAATGGGCGGAGGGCCACACCTTTGTTGAAATATTACAGAATATGGTCCAGCGGTGGCTTTCGTTCCCCCTACTGTGAGCAGCAGCAACCTTCCCTTCAACAAACTGAGCAGAACACTAATTCGGAGAGCAGGTTTAAAATAAAGCCTCCCTTCTGGAAAGCAAGATGAGACCACAGAGTTCGCTTTGCCAGCTAGCCTCTCCTTACCCCACATCCTCCATGTCTGCACTAGAAGCATCCCAGCCTGTAGCAGCTTGGAAACCCCTGGTCTTAATACTCTTGTCTCTACCCAGTGCACTGCACTTAACTTTGTTTTGCTTGCTGATACTTTCAGGACTATGTCAAAGCTTTGGACCTTATTCCTAGAAAAATGCACATCCACAGGGCACCTGGGTGGCTCAGTCATTTAAGTCCGACTCTTGATTTTGGCTCAGCTCATGATCTCAAGGTCATGAGATTGAACCCTACATGGGGCTCCATGCTCAGTGGAGAGTCTGCTTGGGATTCTCTCTCTCCTCTCCCTCTGCCCCTCCCCCTACCCGTGCTTGGTCGCGTTCTCTCTCCCTCTCTCTGTCTCTCAAAATAAATGAATAAAATCTTTTAGAACAAAAAAGATTCTCTCTCTTTCCCCCTCTGCCTCTCCCCTACCCTACTTAAAATTTTGCATGTAACTTCAGGGCATTCATGGGCTGCTCACCACCACCACCAGGCACATAGAGTAAATTGCCCAGGTCCAAACCCCTTTTAAAAGTCAGACTGAATCTTTTTCACACTAGACATAAACACAATAGCGAACAGAGACAACCACCGAAACACACTGTCCCCTAGTCATTTTAAATTTCTCTTGGAATGAAAATGTGAGAAACAGATTCTAGAATGTTCTAGTTCTGCAGCAGTTTGCTGGGTTGCCTTCAGCAAGACATCTAAGACTTCTCTGGACCTCAGTTTCTCTATCTGTAAAAAGATGGGATTTGACTGAATTATTTTTGTTATCTTTTCTAGCTCTAGTGTTGTGTAATTTTGTGAACCAAATTGAGGTGAACACATGAAATCAATAGCCCTCTCTACAACCAAGCATCAGTTTCTGTTGCTAGGCTTGGATCATTAAGTCCCTCTTTTTTTTGAGCGCAGTTATCCCTACATCCTTATTATTATCTTCCTCACATTTCCCTCACCTCTACCCTAAGCAAAAAGAAAATTGATTTATCATCTTCCCTTTTGTTCACTCATGTAAAGTGACTGACTACTTCCCTGTGTTCAGCTATCTCTAAACAAGTTTGGACTAGAGAGAGAAAAAGATAATGATGGCAAGTAAGGGTGAGTGAATAGGGTGCTCATGTGGAGGGGCATTTATGGAGATAATAACTGGGGTGCCTGGTAAGAGAAATAGCACAACTCAGGAGGGGCAAGCTAATACATGGGATACACTGATTTTCAACCTGTGTCTCCTTGAAATCAACCTTATCATTTCCCTTTTGAAAAGGAAAGAATTCCTTGGTTTGGGGCAATCATTTCTCCTAGCTTGTAAACCCCAGTCATGATAATGATACCGCTAAAATTACAATTTATTGAGCATCAACTTCAAGACTGGCACAGTAATAGGTGTGTGGATTTTATTATCATTTAATCATCGTACCCACTCTTGGGGACTGGTGCAGCTAGTTCTGTTTTGCACAGAAGGAAACTGAGTCTCCGAGGGGCTAAGAAACACCACACAAGCGGCAAACCTCAGAGCAAGAATCCAAGCCCAGAGCCTTTCCCCCAGACTGTGGTCCAGGCCCACCAGCCTACCAGGTAATAAGCAATGAAACTGTCAGGTGTCACAGAGTACTGTGAAACCACGTCTGTCTTCATGAATCTGCCTGCAGGTAGGTTTATTATTACTGATCCTCCTCATTTTCTGCAGACAAACACAGTTGATGAGATAATCTTTAAACCAAGTGGCATATCTAGAATAGAGGCCAACCATTGACCATGTTTCTCTGGATTAAAAAAATTATTTTTTTTATTTTAATTTATTACTCTGGCACAATGGAAGAACTCAATGAATATGTTGAACAGATGAGTAAACGGATATGTACATGAATAAAAAGCAGGTCAGTTTTCTATAAATGAACTGATCTGGCAATAGTGAAACCAGAAAGCAAAATTACAGTATTCCAGCCCACTCTGGCTTTATCATCCACACGTGGTAGGAACAAAATATCCTGTAACTTTGCACCTCACTCCTTAAAACTCTTGATAGGTTTTTTATATTCTGTTTCCTAAATCCTTTTGTGCAGTTACAAGTGAAGTATCACACCACTTTTGTTGGAAAAAGGACTAATTCTACATTGTAATGATTGCACCTGCTCTGTAACAAAGCCTTGATGTTTTTTTTAAAAAAACTATTTTCAAATTTAATAGCTCGAGGAAAAAGATTGTCCCTAGGGGAACTGTGACACAACTTTACAGTTTACTCATTGTACAATTGTCCTTCAGTGCTAAAATGGGGGAAAAAATAAGGATGAATATGGAAGGAGAAAAGGCAGAGAATAACTAAGCTCGAAGGTCATTAATGACACTAAGAGGAGGAAAAATGATAAAGTGAACACAGAAAATCATATGCTGTAAAAAGTGAAATAGGATTGCTCTGAGCAAGAAGAAACTAAGGAAAGAAAAAAAGAGGAAAGCTTTTTTAGTATATTTGGGGGGGAAAGAGAGGAAAGATGGCACCAAATGAGTAACTCAGAATTGGAGCCAGAATGGGTTCTAGCCCTTCCCACAACTTCAGAACAAATTCCTTTTAAAATATAGGTCAATAAGAGCACATAGTTAGGAGAGAAGCCTGGGTTCCTGGAGATAATTTATCTGTTCCCCAAGAAGCCAGTCCAGTGTCACTCAATCTGTGAACCCAAGTGCCTGATTGTAAAGAGCCTCAGCAGTGAACGGGAAAAGCTGCTGGTGTGGGAATCAGTGTGTCTTTCTGACTGATGACAGGACAAAGCCTTAGGCAGTGTGGATTTCAGCCTCTCTGATGAGTTTCCTGAGATTACAGAATCAATGCATGTCAATGTCATGGTCCCCCTTCCCAGTTCTGTCTGCCCCTTTTGCTTCCCTCTTCATTGGCACTGGAAAAGGCATTTATTATTTAGAAGGCAGTAGCATTAGTGCAATGCACACAACTCAAATTGTTTTTGCAAGGTCTGTCTGTTGAGTTTAAATAGACATATGGACAGAAATAAAATGCTGCCTCACGTGTGCCATATGCTGAGTTTAAAAGGTTGCTAGAAATGCTGTAACCTTTAGCCTCTATGACTATATTTTGCCTAGCTCAGATTCCTGATGGATGTGCTAATTTATGATGGGTTTTATTTTCTTATCACTGGAAATAAAACAACAAAACCAGTGGCTGCCTCAAATCCTTGAGCTCTGTTGGTTTAGAAGCAGGATTCTGGTAATGGGGCTTTTTGCTTATTTGCAAATATTGCATTGCAAAGCCTCATTCTGGTCCTATTACTGGGTAGGGAGATATTTAGAGAGTACAGAGTGAACCAATGATCAAGTCTTACGTTCTTACACTAAGTTGAAAAATTAAAAGATTGTGTCACAAAACCCATTCATGTCCACTCTGGGTTTCTTTCTTTTTCTTTTCTTTCTTTCTTTTTTTTTTTTTTTTGGCCAAATGTTCTTTCTGTGACCTACTTCTGCAGATAAGAAAAATGATTTTGCTATCCTTCTGTGACATTATGGCAGTAGTGAACTGTTCCCAAGTGTCTTGGTGTAGGTGGCCTTGTGAGGATAAGCATTAATTATTTTCAGACTGCTGATGCATCATGTCTGTGGTGTCTATATTTGTCTTCTAAGAATGCATCATCACTCTCTAATTATAGGTGATCTTGTGGGATTAAATCTTTTGAGTTAAATAGACTAGAATGACACAGAATATGCATGGAAAGCAAACACTTGAAAAACCAGTGAGCCGTGGTCATTGTTAAGAACCAGACTGTGCCTCAGTGTTCAGAATAACACTTGGAACAATCTTCATGTTATCAACGTCGTCGCCTGCCTGATCCCTGTCACTTAAATCACTCGACGATTGTTCTTATTTTCAATATGAAGACTCTTATCCCCTGATTCTAAGTCTTGGAATCCTACAGGGTTACTCCAACAAATAACTTGTATAAGAAACAAAATCACTCCAGGATCCTCAAGATCCCACTGTGATAGTTACCTCTTCATAGAGCTGGGAAGAACAGTGAGGGTCTCTGCCCCTTGGTCTCAACTTTGAGGCCTATGAAGCAGGGCTGGGCAAAGCTCCAAGCATGGGCATTTTCTGGCCAGGGTGCTTTGTCTGGTAACATAGTAGAAGTATTGGAGTACAGGGATGGGAAATACAGAATTCCCAATCTCTTTTTAGCTCCATCCTAGAAAACATGATTTTCTCTGATATTCCTACAGAAATGAACTAAACCTGGATTCTAGTTACATCATTCATTAATTCAATCATTTATTCCTTTGAGCCAACAAATATTTATTGAAAGCCTCCTGCGTGCGAGACAGAGACATATAGATATTTAGATAAGACATCACCATTCCACATGCAAGTTTGGTTTTGTGGGGAAGGGGTAAAAGAATGGTTTTTACTGGGAAAACTGAAACACTGAGCGTCAGCAAGTAGAGGCATGCGGTCCCCCTTTCAGTGTCTGTGTGTGTGAGCAGGGGCTGCTGGACATACCAGGGAGCTATGTCACGTTCAAGGTTTGGGAGTTAAAAATCACGAGTGCTTTGTCTCTTGAATCCCTCTCTAAGAAGTAGCTCTCTGGAATCAGCGGTTCAAGTGTCTAGTCGATGATGCACATAAAGCTGGAGTATTTGAATATGTTAAGGATAGTGACCAAAGTATAAGGATGCCTTTCTTGTCCACCGCCTACCACTTCTAAAACTCAGTGCCATTTTAAACAGGAAAGTTAGGCGGTGGGGGAAGGACTGCATCCAATTTCATTCCCCTACTGTGCAGCAGATGTGCCCACAGGAGCAACTGCACAGTGTGAGATTGTCAGGTTTCCAAAAGAATTTAGCTAATGGGCTTCATTGCTCATAGACCTCGAATCCTGGAGAATCAACGTGAAGGTTAGAGACAAGTATAGAACATCCGGCTTCTGAGAGTGAGTGAGTGGCGAAGTTTTTGTGAACCATTTTTTTTTAACTTGGGAGTTCTGGTGTGCCCCACCCAAAGGATGAAGCAGCAACTCCTCCATAAAGGGAAAGAAAGCAGATATGGATGCCTGTGTTAGAAAGCAGTTAATTTAAACTTAAAGAAAAAGTTCTTGGCGGGGGAGAAGGCCAGAATATTGAAGGAGCTCCGCAGCATCTCCTCAGAGGCATTTCTGAATAATATCTTCTGAATGGCTTAGGTGTACAGGTAATGGGAAAAGCTGACTCAGGGCTGCCTCCAGGCTTAGTAGAAAATATATTCTAGGTACCACTGTAAGCATTAGGGAAGGCCTGAAAGTCATGGGTAGGAAGGCTAATATTATACAGTTCAGATTCCCCCAAGGAAAAAAATGTTTATGAAATTCAACTTCTGTAACCCAAGACATGAGCTACTTGTTTTCTGCAAACATCAGAGTTAATAGTACCTGTACCATAAACTAGTTCACAGCATTACATTTTCAGATGCATTTTTCTTTCTACTTAAGAACAGCTTTTTACTTTGTACTGGAGAATTCCTCGGAGATTCAGATGGAACCACGCAAATCAGTTGCCAGCCCGTTCCTGGGACCTGTGGGACAAAGGGACGCCCCTTTGAAATTCGTCACCCTGCCCTGTGCCTGCTGCTGCCTGTGGCTGCCTCAGACCCCGAGCCTTCATCTAGCACAGAGCGAATGGGCCCAGCAAGTGTGTGGCGTTCCAGGTTGGGGGAGGGAATGCTGGGACTTCCCAGGAAACCTGGCCTGACTCACCCACAGCCTGCACCAGGCCCTGCTCCAATCCCACGCTGCTTTCTCGCCCCAGGACTGTCTGTGCATGGACTGTCTAAACATTTCCCTGAGGCCAAAATTTAATTTCCTCAGGAAGTTTGAGGTAGAGTAGTCCAGGTATGAATTATACAAGTGGAAGAAGGGAAGATAGGAAGAGTGTGTTTGAAAAGAGTTATTGAAATGATTCCCCAGACCCCATCCATCTTCCCCCAGCATTTTTTGACATTTTCTAAGTCAAGTTTTTATTGAAGTATAATATGCAGAGAAGTATACAAATGTTCATCAGCAAAATTTTTTTTAAAGATTTTATTTATTTGAGAGAGAATGAGCAGAGGGCAGGGAGGGGCAGAGGGAGAGTGATAAAGCAGACTCCTGCTGAGTAGGGAGCCTGATATCAACACTGGGCAGGGATCGTGACCTGAGCCAAAGGCAGATACTTAGCCGACTGAGCCATCCAGGCACTCTCATCAGTGATTTTTTAAGAAGTGGGTCCACCTATCTAATCAGCATGTAGATCAAGAAATAATAAATGGAGTGTGGATCCTGTCCTCCAAAGGGCAACCTCCACTCTGACTTCTGTCATAGTTGATGATTATGGCCTATTCCAAAATATCCTGTTGGTGGAATCATACAGGAGGTGCCCCTTTGCGTCTGCCTTCTTTCAGCATTATGATTGCATGATGGTCATTCATTCATTCTCACTGCTGTATAGTATGCTAGTTTATGAGCATAAACTGCAGTTCATCTATTCTTCTATGGACAGGCATTTGGCTAGTTTACCCAAGCAGTACGACTATGAATGGCCTTGTAGAGTCTTTGGTGCTTGTGGTTCTTTTCTGATGGATATCTACCTAGGGGGAAAATTTTGGAATCTCAGCTTTAGTAGATATTTGACAGTTTTCCCAAGTATTTGTACTAATTTAAACTCCCACCAGGGTGTATGAATTCTGGTTCCCCTAAATCATCAACCACATTGGGTATTTTCTGTCTTTTTTGTTTTAGCCATTCTGGTCAATGTGGTGATAGCTCACTGTGCTTTGAATTTGTTTGCCCTAATGACTAATGACATTGAGCACCTTCTCTGTCCCTGGGCCACGTGGACATCCTTTTTGGTGCAAGTGTCTACTCAAGTCTTTTAACCATTTTTTAAATTGGGTTTCCTATCTTTTTCTTACTGATTTATAGTTATTTGTACATTTTCTCTTTCCTTGCTGATTTTCTGCCTGCTCGATCTGTCCATTTCTAGATAGCGGGTGTTGATGTCTCCAACTATGATTCACCTGTTTCACCTTATACTTCCCTTAGTTTTTGCCCCATGTAGCTTGATGCATTGTTGTTGTATGCCTACGTGGTAAGAATTGTTAGGCTTTGTCTGAAAATAATAGCTATTTCTACTTTCTTTGATTAATGTTACCATGGTGTATTTTTCCCTACCCATTTACTTTTAATCTGTATGTGTCTTTCTACTTAAAGTGAGTTTCTTACAGACAACATTTGGTTGGGTCTTATTTTTGATTCACTGACAACCTCTGTCTTTCTTTTAATTGGTGCATCTAGACCGTTGATGTTCAAAGGGATGATTTATAATAGTTGGGTTAGTATCTACCAACTTGTTGCTGTTTTCTATTTGTTGGCTATATTTTTTGTCCCTGTTTTTGCCTTCCACTCCTCTTCTCTCTTATGGTTTTGAGTATTTTATAGGATTGCATTTTCTCTCCTTTGTTAGCATGGCAGTTATACTTTTTTTTAAAAAACCTTTTTAGTAGTTGCCCTGGAGTTTACAATATACATTTTCAACTAATGGAAGTCCACTTTCAGATAACACTATACCACTTCACAGGTAGTGTGAGTACTTTATAATAACAAAACAATCCAGGGTGCCTGGGTGGCTCAGATGGTTAAGCATCTGCCTTCAGCTCAGGTCATGATCTCAGGGTCCTGGGATTGAGCCCAGCATCAGGCTCCCCACTGAGCAGGGAGCCTGCTTCCCCCTCTCTCTCTGCCTGCCTTTCTGCCTCAAATAAATAAATAAAATCTTGTGATCTCTCTCTCTCTCAAATAAATAAATAAAATCTTTAAAAAAAAAAAAGCAAAACAATCCTCCCTCCTGTAGCTTATATGATTGCTGTCATTCATTTCACTTATATATACATACACCCACGTAAGATATATACATAAGCATATGTAATCAAATACATTGTTGCTATTATCTTTTGAACAAACTGTTATCAGTTAGACCAGTTTTAAAAAAGGTTGTATTTTCCCTTTACTTACTCCCTCTTCAGTGTTCTTTCTTTCTTTATGTAGGTCTGGTTTCTGACCTATATCATTTTCCTTCTAAAGAACTTTTGGGGTGCCTGGGTGGCTCAGTTGGCTGAGTGTCTGACTCTTGAATTTCAGCTCACTTCATGATCTCACGGTCATGGGATCAAGCCCTGAGTTGGGCTCTGCCCTGTATATGGAGTCTGCTTAAGATTCTCTCTCACCCTCTCTTTCTGCCACTCCCCCACCCCCCCAGCTCTCATGCTCTCTCTCTCTCCAAAAAGAAAAGAAAAGAAAACAAAACAAAAACCTCTTTTATAACATTGCTAGAAAGACAAGTCTAGTGGCAACAAATTCCCTCAACTTTAGTTTTTCTGAGAAAAATTTCCGTTTCTCTCACTTTTGAAGGATAATTTTGCAGGCTATAGAATCTAGTTTGGTGGGTTTTTTTTTTTCCTCAGTAGTTTAAATATTTTACTTTACTCTTTTGCTTACATGGTTTCTGATGAAAAATTGGGTCTAATTCTTATCCTTGTTCCTCTACTGGTAAGGTTTTCTCCCCCCCCTCTCACTTTTTTCAGGATCTTTTCTTTATCTTTGCTTTTCTGTAATTTGAAAATGATGTGGCTAAGTGTAGTGGGGTTTTTTGAGGCATTTATCCTGCTTCTTATTCTCTGAGCTTTCTGGATCTGTGGTTTGGTGTCTGACATTAACTTGGGGAAAATTCTCAGTCATTATTTTTTCAGGTATTTTTTCTGTTCCTTTCTTCTGCTGGTATTCTCATTACATATATGTTTGGTAGTTGTCTCACAGTCCTCGGATATTCTGGATTTTTTTTTTTATCAGTTTTTTTTTCATTGCATTTTGGTTTTCAGTGATTCTATTACTATAGCCTCAACTTCAGTGATTCTTTCCTCAGCTGTGTGTGGTCTACTTTTAACCCCATCAAAGGCATTCTTCATTTCTGTTATAGTGTTTTTGATCTCTAGCATTTCTTTTTGCTTCTTTCTTAGGATTCCCATCTCTCTGCTACAGTATACATCTGTTTTTGCATGTTCTGTTTTGTCAGAGTTCTTAGTATATTAATTATTGTTGTTTTAAATTCTCAGTATAATAATTCCTTCATGCCATGCCTGGTTCTGATTCTTGTGCTGTCTCTTCAAAATTGGTTTTTAACTTTTAGTATGCCTTGTAATTTCTTCTTGACAGCTAGACATGATGCACTGGGTAAAAGGAACTGCTATAAATAGGCCTTTAAGTATTTGGTGGTGAGGTGTATGAAGAGAGGAAGTGTTCTATTGTCCTATAATTAAGTCTTAGTCTTTTATTGAACCTATGCCTCTGGACTATGAACTAGACAACTATTTCTCAGGTTGTTTGTTTTTTTTTTTCTCCCCTCAGGTGGGACAGAATGACTGAGTTGACTTGAATTGGCTATTTCCCTTTCCCCAGGTAAATTAGGCTCTGATAATACCCCAGCAGGTTAGGCTGTGGTTAACTGGTTTCCCCAGAAGACAGACCTTGTTAAGAAGAGAGTGCTCTGGTATTTCTGAGTAGAACTTTTTCCCCTTCTCAATCTGGAAGCATGAGAAAGTTTTGTTTTGTTTTGTTTTGTTTTCCTTGATATTTGCTGTGAGAACGTGGTGGAGCCCCAGGAGATGAATCTCACAAAGTTGTGGAGGCTCATTATAATGGATCCCCTTGGAGCCTTTAGCTCTCAGACTTGTCCACACTGAGCCTCCAGCACTCCATCAGTTACGAGTTCAGGTTTTCCTATTGTGGCATTAGTTCCCACAGCAGTTTCTGCTCCTAAATTTTTGCTCCAGTAAGCCACGACTCCCTGTATTCTCTTGTCTCTCCAATCTTGGAGGCAGTGGTTTTCCCTGTATCCACCCCACTCATCCTGATCCAAGAAAAGTTATTGATTTTTCAGTCTGTTCAGCCTTTTACTTGTTTGTATGGAGCAGCAACTTCTAAGCTCCTCACATGTGGAACCAGAAACTGGAAGTTCTTTCAATGTTTTTTTTTTGTTTCAGTAAACATGAATTGAGTACAGTTTGGATATGAAATGTATTTATTGAGCAGAGGAACTCTCTTGAGTTTAAAATATGAAATATTTTTTTTCCAGTCTTTTCCAACTATACTTTGGGGGTGAGGAGGGGGCTGTTGAGGTCTCTGTCTCCTTCTTTCCTTCTTTCAGTAATAATTAACATTTAATGAAATGTGCAGATCTTAACTTTTCAGTTTGATGAGTTTTGACAGTTGTATATGTACTAGGTTTCTTGGCCTTGGCACTATTGACATTTTGGACTAGATAATTCTTTGTTGTAGGGAAGCTGTCCTGTTCATCCCTGGCCTTTACCCACTAGACACCAGTAGCATCCCCCTAGTCGTAACAGTCAAAAGTGCCTCCAAGCATTGCCTGGGAGGCAAAATCACCCCAGTTTAGAACCACCGATATATAACCATGTAACTACTGTTGAGAAAAGAAGGCATAGATCATATGCATTCCTCCAAAAAGTTTTCTGTAAGTTCTTTCATTAATCTACCCTCCCTCCAAAAACACAGTATCTGATTTCTATCATTTTAGGTTCATTTCGTCTATATTTAAACTTTGCATAAACTGGATCATACACTGTGTATTCTTTTTCGGTCTGCTCTCTTTCATGTAACATGATGTTTTTGTGGTTTATCCGTGTTCCTGCATTTATCAGTGGTTTATTCTTTTTCATTGAAGAATAGTCTTCCATTGTATGAATATGCCATAATTTGTTAATAACATTCTGCTGTTGATGGCTACTTGGGCGGTTACTGATTTGGGGTTACTGTGAATAAGGCTGCTATAAATATTCTGGGGATGTCTTTTTGTAGACATGTTTCCATTTCTCTAAGTAAATATCTAGGAATGGCATTTCGGGGTTGAGGGTAGATGTACATTTAACTTTCTATAAACTGCCAAACCGTTCTGCAAGGGGTACTGCCATTTTATGCTTCCAGCAGCTGCATCTGAGTGTTGCAGTTATTCCAAGTCATCATCAACAACATCATTTGGAGTCGTCAGTCTCTTTTATTTTAGCTGTTCTGGTGGGTATCTCATGATTTTTGTTTGCGTTCCCCTGATGACCTAAGATATTGAATACCTTTTCAGGTGCTTTTTGGTCATTCATCTTCTTTTTTGAAGTGCCTTTTTAAGTTGTTTTGTGGCTAATTTGTAGGACTTCCCGTTACACCCCCTATCCCCACATAGTAGTCTTCTAGGAACCTGCTTCTGGGCCTCAGGCACTGAGAAACCTTATGCCATCTGAATAAATTTGGGCCAAATTATAAAAAGTAGTGTGAAACATACCCTTCTGTTTTTTGTTCTCCCTTCTGTTTCCAAACATACTGTGAGGTTTAGAGAGTATTTTCCTTTAGTGAGGTCAGAAATACTCCTCCAAATTAGCCAGACAAGTATACAAAACTACTTCTGTTTTCTTTGGGATAGTCTTTGAATGCCTACAACCTCACACAACAATCAGCCCTATGTCATCCTTCCACAGCTTTGACAAACAAATTACCAGCAGGGACCTGTCCCCACACAAGGCAGTGAGTCACCTTTGTAATTCTATGTCCAAGGGAGGTTCTTGGTGAGTCTTTTTCTGGAAGCATTTTTCTTTTACTCATACAGGAATGTCTTTACCTAGTTAAAAAAAAAAAAATCAAGTTCTCTATGTAGAAAGATTCCTTTTTCCATCTAAGTTCTCAAAATGGAACTAAACTATTTCCTTTTAATTCCAGTGGAAAAGGAAGGTACTCATGAGCTTTCTTTGTCTTTAGTTTCTGTCCACCAAAATAATTTGTTGCTAACGTGGTATATATTTTTTTAACCTATCCCCTGGCTGACCAGACAAAAAGATTCATCTCTGAGTTGTTTGGTACCTGGTTTCTGAACAGGATGCCAGGGTGCTTGAAGCTTGGTGTTTTCTCACTGAACTTTGAAAAGGGAACATGCTGGATCTCAGAGGACAGTGTCTTATGTATACATGTATACATGAGGAAACAGGTACAAAGTGCAGTCTGTAGTTGTGATTTCTAAATACTATCCCCTCTTTAAAGGAACCAGGCTCCTTGGGGAAGAGGCTGATTCTATGTCTAGGATATGTAATATGTAAGATGAGGCTGAGTCCTCCTGAATCCTTCCTACCAGAAGGCCAAAAAAAAAAAAAAAAAAAAGTAAACAAACAAACAAAAAACTATTAAAACTAGTAGGATCATATCAATAGGACTCAGGCTCCAAGGTGGAAAGGTTCTCATTGACTAAGATAGTAAAAGTTCAATATCAATAAGCATAATGACTGCATTGGATTAAAGCATATCAAATATATTTTAAATCCATGAGTTCATAATGACAAAATACTACAAAAATAGTCACCATATTCCAGTCTGTGGGAAACCCGACAGGACAAAAAATCTGCTTTCTTTGAAACATAAAAAACAAAGGGAGAAAAAGGGCGAGAAGAGGAACTTATGACTTAAAAGACACATGAATTGTAATAATTGGAGCCTATTTGGATCCTGATTTGAACAAACAACTACTAAAACATTTTATGAGCTAGTTGTGGAAATTTGATCACTGACTAGATATTTACGGTAAGGAATTATTAATATTTTAGATGTGATCATGGCATTGTGGTTTTATTTTTATAGTAGTCCTTTTTTAAAGATACATACTGAATTATATACAAAATATTAGGTCTGGGATTTGCTTCAAGAGTTGTGGCAGCAATGCGGATGAAACAGAATGGCTGTGCCTTGGTAATTATTGTTTCTGAGTAACGTTTATGGATTTGTTATACTAGCGTCTTTACTAGACAGTGTAAATATCTGAAATTTTTCATAAATTAAAAACAAAAAACACTTAGGTGTCCTGCAGCTTGCTGATGTCATGGGTTAACTAGCAGAAGTTGAACAGGGAGGGATAGCTGCTAGGGATCACTGGACTTGAATGAGGAGCCCTGTCCTGCTGGGTTTCTTTATAGGTTTTTCAGAACAACATCAGTATCCCACTGATCCAACCTGCCCCCAACACTTTCCTCCATTTGTTTATTAACTTCATACTAATGTTATGAACCTGGGGTTCTTGAGAAAAGCAAGGAGATTGTACACTCTTATCTTATACTGGGTCTTGGTTGCCCAGATATCCTTACTGAGGGACTGCCATCTGGGCTTACTTATTTCTCATGACTTAGAAAGATGAAGACCTCTCAGGGAAAGAAATTTCAGGGAAATTTTTTAAAAACCTTGTTTCTTTTCAAAGACATTTTTTACCCTTAAATCAATGGAAAATAGAAAACATTTGTCAAAAGTGTTTAAAGCCTATACTGAATGGAATAGTTCTGAGAGCATAGCACACCCAGTGGAATACTTGTTTATGCTCACAGCCTTTTAGCAATCGAGGTATGTTAAAAACACCCAAAACAATATGTGAGTTTCAAAATTTGCTTCACTCTCCATCGAAACATAATGTATTTTTGCCCATGGTTGACTTGGGCAAGTTAGAGTCTTGACTCTCATCAAATCAAAACTTATGTTTCCTTGTCTCCTCTTAAAACTCTAATCCTGAAAAAATTATTTCTCATTTCACTGTGAAATAACCCTAGATACTTGATGTTCCATTGTGTAACTTCCCAGTCATGTATTTCAGACTTCTTTTAGGCACATGGAGGAAGGTTTTTGACTAAGTAAGCTTTTTCAGACACGAGTGTGGAGAAGAGATTGCCTGTTTGGGGCCAGTCGCAAACATGGCAGTGTCTGGTGCAATCCTTGACCAACAGAGGAAGAGGAAGAGCCCTTTTTATGGATGAAGAAACTAAGGCATGAAAACCAAGTAGCCTGACCACGTTGTCTCTGGAAAATAACATATGTTCTTTCTCCTAAACCAGTCTGTCTCTTTTGGGTAGATGTTGTGCCAACCCTGACTTGCACTGAAGTAGGCACAATCTTCAGTTAATCAGTGATGCCAGCTCACAGAACTTGCATTTTTGTGGAGAGATGCCAAGATCCAGGTCTCATAATGAATTAAAGGCCAGCATTTTATGGCAGTTAGCTGATTTTAAAGCTGATTTTTGTATTTCCCAACAAAATATAGTCGAACTTTGGTCATTTCCAAGTATTTGATGCCCCAGTAGCCAGAATAGCCTGGTCCACATTGTAATGAATAAGTGGTAATAGGTTGTGTTTATATCCACTTGTTCGTTCCCACTGTTTTATAGAAGATCTTGAATAATCAGACTCTTCTTTCTAGTTAATATTATGACACAATTTGGATATATTTGGTAAGGGCCTGATTGTTGTAAATACAGCCAAATAATTTCATGTATTAAGGACTTAGTTGTATAGTCCATCATCCTGGATTCAGAGCTGAATTTTTAAGTAGATTATGTCGATAGCCAAGGATATGCTAGTTACCCCTGGGTTACTCCCTTATGAGAGTGCTCCCCATTACACACCTCCAGAGAACCCCTACACAATCCTATCAGTGGCCTCTGGGCTTGAGGTGATTTTTCACATAGCAGGTGATATTTTGCACTAAGCCATCTACATTCTTTATTTGCAAACACTATAGGTTTGCAGTGTTTTCTTCAATATCTGCAATTTTGGTAACTGTCACTGGTAAATATTATTACTTAGGGTAGTGTAAGAAAAAAAAAAGCCTTAGTTAAATCTTGGATATTATATATACATATAATCAGCCATTTGTACTTCTTTCTTTAAAAATAAAATTAAAGAAACATAGATTCAGACATGAACAGCAGACAGAAGAAGATGTATCTGTAGCAATATTTATAAAATACGTGAAACATTTAGGTATAGCAATAATAATAAGCTCTATTCATTTATTGAGGAACTCATCTGTTCAGGGCCTACCAGGCCATTTGCATTCTTTATCACTTATCCCTATAGCCCTCAGTGGTCAGAATCAAAGGGAGCTGAGGCTCTCAGTGGTCATTTGGCTCAGAGGGTGGGGGCAGGGCAGGGTGGGTGCAGGTTTAGTCTCAGCTTTCCCTTAGTCCAGAGTCTGGATCTTTGTTCTCCTACAGCTTCTAGCTGTGCACAGACTGCTGCCTTCTCGTGCTAATCTGTTTTTATATTTCTCTGTTTATTTTTCTCCAGCTTTCCAGTCTTTCCATATCAATTAGAGTTCACCTTCCTGCACCTTCCTAATATCCCTCTGATCTTCTGGTTTCCTGGAGCTTAGTTGGTGGGTATAAAACTCACGACTCTGCACCTTGATTACCACATGCCCTTTTCTAGTCCCAGACCCTAGGCTGTTCTACACTTGGGAGAAGCCCCATAAGCAGTTACGTGTAAAAGAGCCCCTCTTTGTTTTTCTGGGGGCGTAAAGTGAAAAAAGGCGAAGCTCGAAGTAGAACATCACATAGCATTGTCCTCTTCGGTGCGTTCCCCTCTGTCAGTGTGAGAGTTTACTTTTGTTTCATTTTGTAGTTATAAAATCCTCATAAGCCATTCTCTATGTGCCCTTGAAAGTAGATTAATTAACAGTTTTATGATCCCTGTTTATTTCTAGTAACTCCAAGTAACAGGCTTAAGAAATAAATGCTGTTTATTTAAAAACGGGTATTTTACCATGTTTTCCTTTTGAAAGATTTATGTGTCCTTAAATATTATATTTTCAAAGTAATGTCTAAGTGGTAAATGGCCAAAGAAAATAAGCATCTGGTTACAATTTGATCCCTTTCTTGCCAGCCCTTAACTGTTATTTGATGATTCCAAGTCATAATCTTTTTTATTGAACTGCCTAAACTATGCCAGTATAAGACATCCTGCTTTTTAAACTTACAGACACAAATTCCTTTCTGAGATTTCATGCCAATTTCTCATCTGTCCTGTTGGCTCTCTTCATTTGCCAGAAGCTTTCTTTTCTAATCAAAGAATTATTTTCTCTTTACAAGAAGGGCTTTAATCTGCATTCTAGCTCTTTTTTGTCCTACTGACGTCTAATCCAAAAGAAGTAATCTACTTTCTTCTTAAGAAATAGAGTGCCTGCATCATTTTAACTGCTACTAAATCTGGCTTAAAATTGGAATATTATGGATTCTTTCCTCAACTAAAGTTACTATAGCAATTATCTCTTAACCGTAATGAGGTAGAAGAGAGCTTTTATGATGGAATGAATACTAGGCTTAGAAACAAAGACCTGATTGCAAACCCAGTCTTGTTCCTTGCTTATAGTAGTGAACAAAAGTTACTTACCTTCTCTGAATCATAGTTTGTCTTTTATAATTTGGGGAATATTAAATTGATATTTAATTCACGTGGATTTTGTAAGGATTTAGTGAGATGAGACTGTGCCTGGCACCTAATTTTTTCACTGCATAAAAAACATAACATTTACTAAAGAACTTTTACAAACTATTAAAAAAAGAAATTAAACTCCCTGTTGGTAGATAAAGAAAAAAGATGTGAATTCAGTTAACCAATTCACAAGAAAAATTATTAAACAAACATTTGGGAGAATGTTTAAATTCATGGCAATTAAATAAATTCAAAAAAGCACTGAGATGTCATTTTTTAAATTAGTGCCGATTAAAAAATAAAGACCTAATGGTGATGACATTGCCAGTTGGTACAGCTGATTGGAAAAAATATGCATCAAATTATAATAATATTTATACCTTTCAGTCTAGTAATTCCATTTCAGAGACTCAATCCTAAGGGAATAGTATAAAATATGGAAAAATCTATAGACATAAAAATGATTGTTGCTTATGAGCTTAATAAACTTAGGAACAATGTAAGTTTGTAATGGATTAAGTTTAGATGAATTATTTTGCACTATTAAAAAGAATAAAGACTTACTAAGCAACATGTACAAATGTTTATTATATCAAAAAATGTGCACTTATGATAACAGATATGAAAAAATGCATCTTAAAACTATATAGAAATAGATCCAAGTTACAAGGGGTTTTTTTAAGATTATTTATTTGAGAGAGAGGAACAGGGATATGGGTTAGGGGCAGAGGGAGAGGGAGAAAGAATCCTCAAGCAGACTCCCCACTGAGTGCAGAGGCCAATGCAGGGTTCAGTCCCATGACCCTGACATCATGACCTGAGCCAAAAATCAAGAGTTGGTCACTTAACACACTGAGCCACCCAGGTGCCCCTAAACCCAAGTGGTAATTATGTTAGATTATTATAGCATAAGTTTTTTTCTTTCTTCCTGTTTATCCAAATCTTTTGCAAGGTAATATCACTGTTTTTTAAGGTAATATTACCTTTAGGAGTAAAATTAGAATTTAAGTCTCTTGTATTCAGTGTGAAAAAAATATTTAGTGAGTGCTTATTATGTGCCTGGAAAATCTGATATGATACTTTGAGTCTAAAAACACGCCAGAATCTTTCTTCATTATTTACTTCAGGGCAATAAAAAGCAAAAAAGAATGTGCTTAGTGGACTATTTAGAATAAGCAGTTCATATATAACCTAAGATTTAAGGTGCTATTGGGTGTAACCTCAGCGTTTAATGCCAGGCTGTCAGCCCTACCATGTTAAATGTGATGGTGTTCTGTCTCACTATAGCCATCTGCTCTAGGACTTACTTGTTCCAAAATTAACTTACTGGCTTCCTCGGGTCATTCCACGGAGGAAAATGGGATCTCAGTGATATATTGACCAGAACATCAATGTGGGCAATATTTTTAATAATGCATCTAAAAGCTACATGTCGAGGTAACTGGATTGAAGTAAGCCAGACAAGGTCATTTGCCAAGAATTGTACCATTTTTTTGTTGTTGTTGAAATTTTTATTGAAATAGTTGTAGATTCACTTGTAGTTATAAGAAGTAATGTCAAAGATTGTTTTGCCCAGTTTCTCCCAATGGGAACATTGTACAGAACCTATCATATGGTGTCACAGCCAGGGTATTGACATGGTGCTGTCCCTCCCATCTCACTCAAATTTCCCTGGTTTTATTTTACTCCTTTGTGTATGTGTGTACATGTGTATCTCATTCAATACAATTTTGTCACCTGTGTATGTTTGTGTTTCTACCACCACAGTCAAGACACTGAGCAGTTCCATTAGCATTTCAACCAGGATTTATCCTATTGCCCTGTTATACTCATACCATCTCTCCCCTCCCCGCCACCCCTAGCCCCTGGCAACTGCTACCCTGTCCTCTGTTTGTAAAATTTTCTCATTTCAAAATGTCGCATACAATGGAACACAATAGAAAATCCAGAAAATAAACCCAGAAGTATATGGTCAATTAATCTTCAACAAAGCAGGATAGACTGTCCAATGGGAAAAAGTCTTGTCGACAAATGATATTGGGAAAACTGGACAGCTACATGCAAAAGAATGAAACTGGACCACTTTCTTACACCATACACAAAAATAAATTCAAAATGTATTAAAGACCTAAATGTGTGACCTGAAACCATAAAAATCCTAAAAGAGAACATAGGCAGTAGCTTCTTTGACATCAGCCGTAGCAACTTCTTTCCAGATAGGTCTCTTGAGGCAAGGGAAACAAAAGCAAAAATACACTTTTGGGACTACATCAAAATAAAAAGCTTCTGCACAGGGAAGGAAATAAACAACAAAACTAAAAGGTAACTTATGGAATGGGAGAAGTTTGCAAATGACATATCCAATAAAGGGTTAGTATCCAAAATATATAAAGAACTTCTAAAATTCAACACCCAAAAAACAAATAATTCAATTAAAAAATGGACAGAAGACATGAACAGACATTTATCCAAAGAAGACATACAGATGGCCAACAGACGCATGAAAAGTTGCTCATCATTAGTTGTCATCAGAGAAATGCAAATCAAAACTGCAAAATGAAAACAATAAGACACCACCTCAACACCTGTCAGAATGGCTAAAATCAACACAAGAAACAACAGGTGTTGGCGAGGATATGGAGAAGGGGGAACCTTCTTACACTGTTAGTGGGAATGCAAACTGGTGCAGCCACTGTAGAAAACAGTATGGAGGTTCCTCAGAAAGTTGAAAATAGAACTACTTTATGATCCAGCAATCATACTACTGGGTATTTATTCAAAGAATACAAGGACACTAAATCAAAGGGATACGTGTACCCTTATGTTCATAGCAGCATTATTTACAATAGCCAAGATATGGAAGGAGCCCAAGTGTCCATTGATTGGTGAATGGATAAAGAAGGGGTATCTATATCCAGTGGAATATTATTCAGCCATAGAAAAAAATGAAATCTTGCCATTTGCAACAACATGGATGGAGCTGGAGATATAATGCTAAATGAATAAGTCAGAGAAAGATACCATATGATTTTACTCATATGTGGAACTTAAGAAACAAAGGAATTAACATAGAAAAATACAAATCAAGAAATAGACTCTTAATTGTAGAGAACAAACTAATGGTTACCAGAGAGGAGTAGAGGTGGAAGGATGAGTTTAATAGGTGAAAAAGAGAAAAAAAGAGTTGTATAAATGGAGTTCTATAGTATGTAACCTTTTGAGGTTAGCTTTTTTTAACTCAGCATAATTCCCTGGAGATTTGCACGTATCCGTTATTTGCTACTTATTCTTGCTGAATAGTATTCCACAATATGGATATACCATGGTTTGTTTAACCATACCTCTGGACTGATTCCAGCTTTTGGCTATTAAAATAATGCTGCGGTAAACATTTGTGTACAGGTTTTTGTGTGAACGTAAAGTTTTCATTTCTTCAGTCTAAATGTCCAGGACCACAATTGCTGGATCATATAATAATTACATGTTTAGTTTTCAAGGAAATTGCATAACTACTTTCTAGAATGCCCATATAATTTTATATTCCCCAAGGAATGCATGGGAGACTTTGTTTCTTTACCAGCTTTTGGTATGTACGGTCCTGGTAGGCTTATTTTGAATCAAAATTTGGAACAGTTTTCTTTACCTGAACTAACCAAATAATTTTGATAGAGACCCATGTGGGGTAACTAGATTTAGAAAAGAAAACCACATTAGGGCATATCAGAAGCTATCTCTCCCAACCCCTCAAAAATCATTCACTTAACTCTTAACAGACTAACTTTACAGAGTAGGTCAATTTGAGATATTTGGCCCATTCAGTCTCCAGGTAACTAATAAAAAGGATTCAGCTCTCCTTTTGTAGATGTTGGGCCCACTCTCCTTTATGAATATCAGGAATTAGAACTGGACTTTGTTTCTTTCTCCCTTGTTTAACAATCTTATTGTCTTCTAGAAGAAAGTGTTTGTTTGTTTTAAGATTTTTTTATTTGACAGAGAGAGAGAGATCACAAGTAGGCAGAGAGGCAGGCAGAGAGAGAGGAGGAAGAAGGCTCCCTGCTGAGCAGGAAGCCCGATGAGGGGCTCCATCCCAGGACCCTGAGATCATGACCTGAGCCGAAGGCAGAGGCTTTAACCCACTGAACCACTCAGGTGCCCTGAAGAAAGTGTTTTTTATATGGCTTTTTTGGACCCCCTGGACCAGTGTCTTCATTTTGCACTGGCCTGGAAATGAAGATGCTGGATTAGGAATTAGAAAACTTCTGTTTGAGTCCTTCTTATTAGCCGTGTCACTATAAATAAGTCAGTTACCATTTCTAAGTTTGCTTGGTTGCATAAAATCGATGGACTAGACCAATAGCTCTCAAACTCTAGTATACATTAGAATCACCTTGAGCACTAGTAGGAAACCAGTTGTTAGGCCCCATCCCTAGAGTTTCTGAATCAGCAGATCTAGAGTGGGACAGAAGAACCTGCCTACCAACTTCCCAGGTGATGCCAGTGAAGCTGGTCCAGAGACAGCACCTTGAGAACCACTGGGCTAGATTATGCTAATATACCCTCTGGACCCAACTATTGATATCATCCCTTAACCACCCTTCCCCCCAAAGAAAACCCTTGAATTTTCTTTCTGGTGAAATTAGTTTTGCATTTATCTTTTTATTTTCTTAAGTGATCTAGGTATATAGCAGAATTTAATGCAGCCATTTAAAAATATCATAGAAGAATAATCATTGTCATGGCAAGCTTACCACAATATATTATTAGGCCAAAATTAAATATTAAATGTTATAAAACAACATATATAGAAATGTCCAGTTACACATAGAAATGGAAGTCTAGAGATCTAAAATGTTAATAGTTATCAGTGATATAATTTTATATTCCTTTATTTTGTGCTTTTCTGTGTTTTCTAATTTTGTCTATAATTCATAAAATCATTAACCGGTTATTGAAACAAAAAATTGAGCAATACAACTCTCAATTTCTTTTAAGTTTATTTTGTTTTGTTTTTTTAATGTATTTTTTTGATTTTTCTACATTTTAATAATTGCAGTAAAGAACTTGTTGAATACCAACCAACAGAAGTAAGCTGTTCAGGTATGAAATAAAATTGTCTTGGACCATTTACAAAGGCAGCCGTGACCCTCCTTAGCTCTTTCCCTAAAAAGTGTGGTAAATCACCTTGTGCCTTCTTCCTACTTGGCAGAATTCTGCACTTGCACCTGAATGGGTCTGGCCCCAGGACCATGCATCACAGCACCACATTTCTGCCTATGTAATGTGTTTGTGGCACTTTGCCACTGTTAACCAGTGGGACTCACACCCACAGCCTCACAAGCTAGTCTCTACTGCATCCTTGACAGTAGGGTCAGAAAGCGTTGTATCTGGCAGGTTTCTCACTTCCTTGCCTCTCTCTTAGAAGAATTAGTATTTACGAGTAAAATAGGAATTTAAAAATATCTAAGAAGACTGAAATAAGATCTAAACAGACTGAAATAAGTCTGTTTAGAGGGCAGAAACCAGTCATCTGTTATAGATGGGGATTTTGTTTCCCAGGCAGGTTCAGTGTTCGGGTCCCCGCCCGGGATTTCTAATTATACCAATAACCCAAGTATATTGTCTCCTTCAACACTTGTGTGTGTCAATAGTAAGAAAGATAGTTAAGAACGAGCATAGCTTCCTTGAAAGATTACTTATTAAAGTGGTTTTACTGCTAAATATTTGAATTAGTTGATACTGGAGAAAAGCACTCCTCTGTTTCGGAGCTCTGATAACTCTGGTTTTGACTAACGTTGTATGGTCTGGCGCCTGTCGCCAACGGGACAGCCCAGTGGGGTCTCCACAACCCCATGTCCATGGCTGCGCTTGTAGCGTGGGTTCCTTCCTGCTGACTTCCCTGTAGTAGCTGTTCTGTAGGAATGAGAAACTCAGAAGACCTTTTGATTCGTGAGTGGTGGTGTATGTATTGTGGTGGTACTGTTTTATATCATGCATTTGAACACCCACCCAGAATTATTTATTTTTAGAAACACATCTTGTGCTTGAGGCCATATATTTTTACGTGACACATAAAGACTCCTGCTGTCTAAATGTTGGCCCCATGCATCTGCTGTCATTAGCCCAGTTACTGGGTTTGCTTCCTAGAATGGGAAGCTTCAGTCATGGCGTCAGAACTCCTGGTTCACGGCAGTGTTACCAGAGTACAATCCAGTGCCAGCAGTATTCGCCACCGTCCCCTTATTCAGGAAGAACTGATGAGAATTTCAGGTCTGGAACCTACTTGGGTGAATAGGACCAAGATCCAGTAACTGTTGAATCAGTTCACGTTTGCAGTGCTATCTAGAGAAGGGGCATCAGTCTTCCTCTGCCCCCACACATAAACTCTCTTCTGATACTTGACATACTCTGGCTTTCCACCTAGATGTCCACTGCAAAACAGCCAAGCTTACCTGCTTCCCGCATCAATGAAAGTCGGCATGCTTTTTATTTGTATGTCAATTATCATAGTGCATCCATGGCTTAGAGAAAATACAAGGTCAAGGTTTCAAATAATTCATAGATGTCCATCTTACTTCTTTTTTCCTGCTTTCTAGAAGCCCTTACAGATTTTATGCAGACAATGTGGAGTTGGAGGCTGCGCCAGTGTTCCCTTAGTCTAGAGTTCTGGTCCACGGTTAAGTAGACACATAATTGCTGTCATTTTAGAGGGACAGGCTCTTCTTCCTCATGTATTGTTTCTCTGGTCTTTTGTTCCATCCCTCCTGTTTGCTAGTTACTCCGTTAGCAAGCCACCGCCCTTCAGAAGGAAAAAATGTTTGCCACGCTGGGCCATGCCAGCTTTTTGCCTCCCTGTCAACACAGTATTCATAATCAGAGTAATAATGACCTCTCTCAGGGTACTGCCTCAGAAATCGCCCTTCCTTTCATAACCCACGCGTAGTTTTTTTCTCCCAGCAGGCATTAGGCATCCATCTTAAACTTATCCCACCTTATTAGAATCATCTCATTCCTGGGCTCTCTCCCCGACTGGCACGTTAGCTCTGTGAGAGGGTGCCTTCTCAGTGTGGTCTGTGACTGGGACAGTCGCTGGCACTTAGACGACACTCCACGGTTCAGTGAATAGAATGAATGCAGCCAGCCTGCCAGCCCACAGAAAGGAAGACCTTATCCTATTTCCCCAACTCGAAAAGTGGAGTCCAAGTATGATCAGCANTAACCGGTTATTGAAACAAAAAATTGAGCAATACAACTCTCAATTTCTTTTAAGTTTATTTTGTTTTGTTTTTTCGGGCTGGACCTATGCTGAATTAGTGAGTTAGTAAAAATTGCTTCATGTTATGTAAGATGTTACATATATTTGACAAATGCTTGAAAGCGTCATTTTATGATATTTTTATATTTACATTTTTATTTTTTATTTTGTAAATGAGGTTTGATTTTAGAAACTCTTTTATAATATAAAGTATAAATTCTCTTTTCCATGCCATTAAAGCATTCTGTTTCAGAACATAACTTTGAACATGAGCCATACCTATACAAAAACACATATTGAAGGCATGGTTTTATAGATTTATTTTTTTAAGTCTACAGCACCCTTTAAAAGGAACATTTGGGTATGGCTGTGCTTATTCTAGAGTCTTTTCTAAAGCTTACAATTATTGTGAAGTTCACATTTTCCAGTATTTTCCAGTTTTATCTGTCTTGTGTAGCACACCTCAAAGCACTTAGATAGCCTTTTCTTTTAATGCTAATGTTATCTTGTGCAGCCTGCCTTAACAGCATATGTTTTTACTGATTGAACTTTAAAATCTGTGTTGAAGAATTGAATTTAATAATATGAATTTGTTAACTAAGATAAAAGAACACTAAAAGGTGTTTAATATATTACGTAAATGTATGGAAGCATTTCAGACTTAACATCTGGTCAGCTATCACATCAGCCTAGCCCTGTTTGTTGTGGTTGAAGAAGATTGTTTTTAGGTGATGACTCAAACCAGAGACACTTATTTTTAGACCTCTTAATTTCCTCTCCCTCTTCCTATTCCCAACTGTCCAAATTCAGGTGCACAGAATACAGAGACTCAAACCTTAGAGCCAATAGGAAACAGTCCCTCTTCCCCTGGTTTTTAATAATAATATATACTTTTGTAAATATATGTTCCAGAAATGTAGCAGTGGAGCCCGAAGCTGTAGCTTTACTTTCGAGAATAAAACTAAAAAGATGAAATACAGTGAGTTTTCTCAGTGTAATGAAATGAAATTATCCTCAATATAAATGGCAGTTATGGAAAGCAATTTTTGCTGTCATGGATAAAAGTTAGAGAACACAAAATCAGCACTTGACATATATTAACTCACAGTGTTTTAAATAAAAAGAAGCTAAAATTCATTGTATAGTACCTGTTCCCAAGGATGATTACAGTTTCTTGTTATTAAGTCCTGCAAAATACATTATGTAGGGTGCCTGGGTGGCTCAGTGGGTTAAAGCCTCTGCCTTCGGCTCAGGTCATGATCTCAGGGTCCTGGGATCGAGGCCCGCCGGGCTCTCTGCTTGGCAGGGAGCCTGCTTCCTCCTCTCTCTCTGCCTGCCTCTCAGCCTACTTGTGATCTGATATCTCTGTGTCAAATAAATAAATAAAATCTAAAAAAAAAAAATACATTATGTACTTGGCAGGCAGAACTATGAAAACCAGAGATGAAAAAAGACATATTGGGCCAAATTTTAAAGTTTTTCTTTTTTAGGGCAGGGGGTGTAATGCTATTTTGCATTATTAATCAGCTCAGTATCTTATGCAGCTGTTCCACCCCACGTTCATATTCACAGGCATGCAAAAGAAAATAAACCTTTGATATTTGAGGCAATAATGAAGATTAAAAGTCCCCATACCTCTGCAGTTTACCTCATTCGTCTGAAAGCTTCTAGTGGGAAAAGCATGGATTGAGAATCAAAATTTCTTCCTCAGTTCATGATTGCCACTTAATAGCTCAGTCTCCCGAGCAAGTCACTTAATTTTTCTGAGCTTCTGTAAATCACAGGTTGTGCCGAGGGTGAACACAGTCCTATGCTACGAAGTGTTTTACAAGTGTTGGGTAGGTCCTGTAATAATTCCCATTTTGCAGATGAGGATGGGCTGAGAGAGGTTACTGACAAGTTTGTTGAAGGTCACATGGCTGGCAAACAGAGATCTAGTTTTAAGATCCCGTGTCTATAATGTCAATATTTTTCAGCATCAGTACTATTGACATTTTAGGACCGATAATTCTTTCTTGTCGGGGGCTGTCCTGGGCATCTTTACATGTCTAGCAAAACCCCTTCCTCTACCTCCTAGATGCCAAGAGCATCTCCCAATTTATGATAACCAAAAACATCCACAGATGCTGCCATGTCTCTCCTGGCAGGCAAAACCACCCCAAGTTGAGAACCACTCGTCTGTGTGATTCCATAGCTGAAGTTACTAACCACTTGTATGATTACATTTATCAGTATTATCATTATTCCGAGTGGTTCCTGATAGGAATACTCCACGACATAGCAATTTTTGGAATTAAGAAGGAGATAACTGATTTTTACCCATGGTTTCCCTGTTTGTAAATATGAACAATGGCATCGTCTTCTTTGGAAGGTCCCCATGAACTGTTCCTACAGAGGCAGGGTCACCTGACAGAGGAGACACTGTCCACAGTGAGCCAGGAGTCAGACTGAATGACCTTCCCCTGTAATTTTGTGACCATCCCCTCAGGGGGCCCACTGTTGTCTCTTGAACTGCTCCTTCTCATCTGGTAGATGCGTGGACCCCTGAGATCAGCGGAGAGGCACGATAGAGAAACACACATGTTTTCATACCCATGATCTCATTTAATCTTCACAGTAAGCCCTTGAAGTTTGTATCTATTGTCTGCATTTACATTTTGTTTAGGAATCTTAATAACCTCTCTTCCTTGCCTGCTCCTTCAACTTTGGTGTCCTCATTGCAGAACCTGATAGAGAAAACTCAGCAGGAAGTTGATATGGAAACTCAGCAGGTACCTCTCTCACTAGCACTGAATGAAGAGTAACATCCTTCTGAATTACTCAACATAAAGCAGATGCTTTCTGCCCTGCATGACTCTTCCTTTCTCCTTTCCCCTTAACAGGGATCATTAAATACTTGCCTCCTTTGACTGCATTGGTGGACGTAAGAACCAACTGTCCAAGAGTTGAGTGTGTTTATTTCTGTTGCTCACTCCCCCCCCCACCTCCGCCACCCAACAAAGCCAACCATGAGCTTGCCAGGACTCCCACACTCCCCCATCTTTGTTGCTAATCTGCAGTCTGCTCTCTTCCTGATACTGGCACACTTCCCAATTTATTATCACTGCTGAATGAAAACGGTCTAAACGTTTATGCTTAGCTTTATCATTTGTTTCTCTGTGGTTTAAAACTATTGGGAAAATAGATGCATTTGACCTGGGCCTCATTCCATTTGTCGTAGACTGTCTGACTTTTTTTTACACACTAAGTTTTAAGATCAGTTGCTTCTGACAAGCACAATAAATATAACTGAATGTGATAAAAAGCACTGGCATGCCTGAGGAGAGGCTAGCCGTGAGGAACTGGACTTGCCCTGGAATCTTCAGGACTCAAAATTCTGCTCAAGGAAGGGCCAAAACAGCGGTTGGGACCAATAGTTACCGAAGAGGACTGGATCGCTTCACGGCAGTGCAACCCGAGTGTCAATTAAAACTTTTATTAATTTTTTTCTTTAGAATGCATGTGAATCATGTTTATTACTACATGGTTCATTAAAAAGGAGTAATTGGCTCCCGCTGTAAAATGGCAATGTCTGGCCTGACGAAGAGTCATTTTTCTTTCTTAGATCAGCTTGCATCCTTATTGACCGGACTTACTGGATTCTGATTTGATGTGCATGTAGCCATTTCATCATGTTGTATACATAAAACATCGTGGGTTTTTCTTGCTTCTCCAGGTGGCCTTTTTGAAGATGTAACCATCGTAGTCGAGGCCTCCTCTCCCCAGCAGACAGCTCTCGGGCCTGGAGCGCGCAGGAGGCCAGCATTCTGCTCGGTGGGCAGCTGTCACAGACACAAGAACCAGAGCTCCAGAGTAAGAGCGTGGCATTGAAGTTGTGAGTTGACCTGTTGGCGTATAGTCTCTAAGAGTTTACTTCAAACCTTTGAAGAGCCAAGATGGTGAAGAAAGTTACAGTAGCAGAAAAGTTATGTGTCTGTCTCCCACAGAGAGAAATATTCAGATATGTGCTCTGTCAGCAGCACCTGGAAGGATATTCGCTCGTGGAGGCCAATCTGTCCTTTGGGGGGGTGCCGTGAGGGTCTCCGTTGGTGGAACTGAATGTTAACTGCTATACATCTAAGCAGAGAGACTTATAAACTTCCCATTAAGTTGTGGAAAACAAATTTTTAGAAAGAAAAATACAGAATTCTGTATACCTGATTCAGAAGAGATGCTCTGTGAATAAATGTGTGTTGAATGAATGATTATCAAATTAAAGGTTTTCTTGTGTATGCAAACCTGCATGTGTTCCTTTTGTTCTTTATATCCTTTACCAAATACTATGGCCTATCCACAACTAGACCTCACCTGCCTCCCGGTACAGAAGTGTCTTTTTTTTTTTTTTTTTAAGATTTTATTTATTTATTTCACAGAGGGAGAGAGATCACAAGGAGGCAGAGAGGCAGGCAGAGGGG
>LNAC01000242.1:1351201-1402279 GCA_002007465.1 Ailurus styani | reverse complement strand
GAGCAGGGAGCCCGATGCGGGCCTCGATCCCAGGACCCTGAGATCATGACCTGAGCCGAAAGCAGAGGCTTTAACCCACTGAGCCACCCAGGCGCCCCCGGTACAGAAGTGTCTTAATCCTTGTGTGCAGAGCAGGTGGAGAGGAAACCGTGGAAGGAGAAGGACAGAGCTAGAGGGAATCCTACAGAGCATGGGTGAGCTGCTGCTTCCACAGAGAAGGTTTGGTCATTACCTGTGTCACACTGGCTCTGGGCAGAGCTGGGACGTGAGCAGAGGCGGGCAGATCGCCTTTCCCACTCTGCGCTCCGGAGGACCGGCTGCATCTGCATCCCCCCGCGATCAGGCGTTCATCTGAGCCTGCAGACCACTCCCACCCTCTCTCCCCTAAACGCACGGGGTTTTACCTCCCCTAATTTCCTAACACTCAAAATACCAGTGTCCCTTGGCCTTGTGCTTTGGGGAACTTTTTGTTTCACTGAGACACTTGCCTGCCAGCTGTGCAGCCTGGTGGGGTGCTCCTAAGCTGTCACTGGCAGACCCGCGGAGCCATAAAACCCATCTGTTTGACCCTGCAGAGCCCCTTTATTAAGCACAGTTGGAAACATGGAAGATCTTAGTGATCTGTCCAAGACACACGGCCAGAGACAAGAATTAGTTTGGCTTCTCATAGGCTAGTAACTACTAACTGCTCCCGAACACCAAGCTGATTTTTCATGCTTTAGATTTTTCCATGTCCCTATAGAGCAGGATTTCTCAACGTTGGCACCATTTACCTTTGGGGCTCTGTGATTGTCGTAGGAGACTGTCCTGTGCTGTAGGAAGAAAAGGTCTTTTCCCCTGTACCCTCCTAGGTTCAATGGCTGCAGCTTGCAAATCAAACTGATAAAAGATTAACAACAACAACAACAACAAAAAACAGTTTAATTACATACATCCACATAGGAGCTTCACAAATGAATGAGAGGTGGTCAGATAATTGAGGTTTATATACCATTTTAGGCTAAACAAAGAAAAAGGGTTTTGGGCTTCTGGGCAGGGGAGGCAAATTATAAGAAGGTCAGGGAAGGAAATGTATGGTAATAGGGTTGTCTTGTTATGCAGATAAGAGTTTTTCAGATGATAAGAGTTGTCTCCCAGAGTAGCTCTTTTCCAGGTACAGAGATGTCTTTACAAATGGAAATTTCCTTTATAAATGTAAATTTCATTTGCAAAAGAGGAAATTTATACTTTATTTTTAGGCAGTTACAAGGTGGTAAAAAGCTTTTTCTGCCTCTGCTGGCTCTCCATTGTCTTTAGCTCAAAATAATCCCTATGTCATAGCGGTGGATTTTGCAGTGACAACGTCTGGCTGGTACCCTTCAGGGCGCTGAAGGATATTTAGTAGCATTGCTGGCCTCTACTCACCAGATTCCAGTTGCCCCCTACCCCGGTTGTGACAACTACAAACATCAGCCAAAATCGACCCCAGTTGAGAACCACTGCCATAGAGAATGAAACAAGATTTGGTGACTACGTATAGTTGTGTGTTACCACTGACAAGGCCATTACCAAATCTAGGTCTTTCTGTGACATGTCATTTAGCCTTAGTGTACTGTTGGTTTCACAAACGAATGCATTAATGATGAATACTTCTGTGTGTAAATATTCCTTAAGAGTTCCGTGTGTATTGTTGGAGACTGGGATCAACTCAGTGAAGCAGAGTTCAGTCTGTGCATAAGATAGAAATGTCTTCTGAAACAGTCTGTCTTCCTCTGGAAATGAAAGCAGCTGTGACTGTGTTTGCAGTTTAGATGGTGAAGGTGTTCAGAATTCAGGACAACTCTACCACTCAACAAAACCCAGCTAGAAGAGTGTTCTAACTTACTAACCTTGTCTATGTAAAATCAAGTTGAGTCAAGTGTAGTTAGACCCCTTCACCTCGCTCTGAATCTTAGGAGAAGTCAAGCCAAAGAGAGCTAAGACACCTTCTTCCTGAGAGGTGGAGTGGCTGTGAGGAGCTCAGACACTGTTTCTCTGCCCCTCTCTCTCTCTCTCTCTCTCTCTCACACACACACACACACACACACACACACACACACACACACACACACACACACACACACATGGTTTCTGAGTATAGACTGCAGTACCGTGTGAAGTTAATCTATCATGCAACTTAAAATCTTGCCATGGTGAGGTTCTCAAACTCAACAGGACTCCACTGACTCTTCTAGAGATTGGGAAGGGAGGGCCAGAACGGCTGAACCGCTGCCCCAAGTGAATGGTTAACATCTAAGCACTGGGCAGGTCCAGGGTACCATGTAAACCTGTAAGAGTCTTCTTTATGGCCACGGGAAGTGGGGAAAGGGGGGGAAAGGGAGCCATTTTATGTATCCTTTTCTCTTTGCTAAAAAAAAAATTGCTTCTCTCTCTCTCTCTGAGAAGGAGAGACAGAAATATCCAGCATTAAAGAGATTTAAACCACATAAGGAGGGCTAGAGAGAACTGAAGGAGGCCATACAAGCTCAGTGTTGGCCCTTGGAAGTCATTCCACGTTAGCCTCTTGTGTCTTAGGAGTACAGTTCTGGAATCTATTCAGTAGCCGTCCTAAGATAGTGGTAAAACAGAATTTTGATATACTATTAAGAGGTTGTAAAAAAAAAAAAATCGACCAGGGGTTAGCCAGCAAACAGAGGAGAGGACATTGTGGGTAAAAAAAATGTTCACTATCATCAATTGAGTGATTGTACGCATGACACTATTGATGGTCTTTAACATTAATTACCTCCTTCAGGTCTCTCCAGGACTCTGTGAGACAGGTGCTAGTATTTTCCCATTTTACAGACAACAGGGTAAAAGCAAGACAAGAGAGCCACTTGTGCAATTTGCCTCAGATGATCAGAGAACTCTGAGTAAGAAGCCTCTGGGTGAAAGAAGATCAAACAGAATAGATATAATGAAGCAGGCGTTTTAAATCATTAGGAATAAGGCAAGAAACAGGGCAAGAAAATACCATGTAGTATTTTAAGATGATTGAAGGAAAGGCACAGGGAAAGTAAAAAAGAAATTAGAAACCCCAGAAATAGTAAAAATCCAAATGACAGTCAAAATAATAATAATAACAGGTACTATTTATTGTTAGACATATCCCAGGCCTTGCTCTAAGTGCTTTCATGATTCTCTCTCTTTTAGTCCTCAAAATAATCCTATGAGGGAATTCTTAGAATTCCTATTTATATGTGAAGATACTGAGGGGCCCAACGGTAGGTGGATATTTCAGACACACAGGAAGAAGAGCTGGGTTTGGAGCACAGGCACCTAATCATTATTCCATTGAACCTCCTGGATACCAATGATGGAATCAAACAGTCAAGAAAGAAAGAGAGGTTGGGGGTGGGGGAAGGAAGGAAAGGAAGGAGGGAAGGAAGGAAGGAAGGAAAGGAAGGGGCAAGAAAGAGGGAGAGGGAAAGAGGGAGGAAGGAAGGGAGAGAGGAAGGGAGGGAGGAAGGGGTAAGAAAGAGGGAGGGAGGGAAGGAAGGAAAGAAAGACAGAAAAGGAAAAGGAGGTTGACAAGGTATTAAAATTAAAACACCCAATTTCCAATCCATTTTGGATATCTAGAAACTGCTGTAAATGAGTGGTTCTGTGAACTCATTCTTACCTTGTATAACAACGATAGCTAGACACTGTTAAAAACTTCTACTGGCCACCCATTTTGGCAAACCAATCTCTAAGTTTGTTCATTTAATGTGTATTCATTGAAAACGTACTACATGCCAGGCATAGTTCTGGGTATGGCAGATAGGATCAAACAAAGTCCCTGCCCTCAATGAGCTTACATTCTCATGCGGGAACAGACCAAAAGGAAATACTATATTTTATTATAAAGTACTTATGTTATAAAATAATACAATTTCTGAAAATAATAAATACAGTGAGAAAAACTAAGTCGGATAAAGGGAGAGTGGGGGGAGTGCGCTATTTCAGACAGGTTGAGCTTTACGGGTCTGTCTACTTCTGGTGCCATATATTCTCACAGTGTTTGAACTCCTGTCTCCAGGACTATGGAGATACATTATTAAACGCCAATAGATTGAGTAGAAACCACAACCTGACACCATTTTGCTGAAGTAGATTGACTAGACAAGGGTACACCAATACCAGCAAAGCTTGTTTGATTCCACTGGCTATGGAAAATCTGACCAGAACCAGGCCCTCAGATGTAATTGACCTTGCACTAATCACTTTGGTAATTAAACCTGATCGGTGGCCCCTGTAGTAAAAAATGCTCACAAGGTTAAATGGTTTTGTATGATGGATGAAGTCAGTCTATTTGTTGTCCCTGGGACATTTGTTTTTGTCCTTAATGTATAACTAAGATTAATTGGGACCCACATTTCATTATAATTCAGGAATATAAGGATGACTGGTATATCTTAGTCTGTAGTTAGTAAAGCATTAACATTTATCTTACACATCAGAGGGATGGTTCCCACTAATTGCTTATCTAAGAGTCCTACATCTTCTTAAATACTCAAGAGCACTCAGTGTGACTTAATACAACAATTTCTCTTTATTTGCCTCTTGAGATGCTTCAACCTTTTATCTACTGAACCAGAGCTCATCATCATTCCTTAATCTGGGGGGAAAAGTGGGAGGGAGTTCCATGGAAATAAGTTCTTTTAACAGAGCAATTTCCCTAATGTTAAGAGGAATGATAAACACTTGCTTTAAAGAACATTTTATTTTATTTTTTTAAAGATTTTACTCATTTATTAAAATGAGAGCGTGCATGTGCAGGGGGTGGAGGGTTGGAGGGAGAGGGAGAAGCAGATTTCCTGCTGACCAAGTTGCCAGATGCAGGGCTGGATCCCAGGACCCTGAGATCATGACCTGGGCAGAAGGCAGCCGTTCAACCAACTGAGCCACCCAGGCACCCCTTAAAAGAACATTTTAGAAAGCATATACCTTATTGTTCTTTTTAAAATATGGTTTCATTTTCATTCAGGAATAGACTAAACCAATTGTCCTCAAACCTGTTACAGATAAAGTAAGAAACCCATTTTTGGGGCCTCACATTTATGCTAAGGCCCTTTGACTACAAGGTGCAATAAACAGAGAGCAGGGTTTGCCCAGACCCACCTGTCACCTTCCACAGTCCTTCTGGTCAGAATGGGAATTGCTGACAAGATGACTCTATTTTACGTTTCGATAAAAAATTCTTTTCCTTTTATCTTATATTTTGGAGGAAAAGGAAGGATTTATATTGCCATAATTTGTTTATACACACTCTCTTAGTGTCCTGGTTATAAATTTCAATACGTCTACCAAAAAGACCCAGATCAAGAATACTGCAAGTGGATAACTTCATCGAAAACTTATTGGGGTTTCCAACTGAAACTTTCTAAACTCAAGAAAAATAGGGCTCATTACTCTTTGCCCAGAACCTTCCAGGGCTGAGTAGTCTGTGGCAGGCTTTCTATAGACTTAAGCTAGAAAAGGAGTTGTGGAAACAAAGCACTTTCTACGTGCTCTATAAAATAACAAAATCTATTTCTTCACTGAGTCTTCGGAAACCCGTGCTAGGGAACATGAACAGATCTCTCTGACCTGTACCTCCCCCTCATTTCCCACCACTCTCCCTTCCCCTTCCTGAACAACATCATTTTTAGGAAAATGAGCCAGAAATGCCAGCCTTGGTTATCTTCTGTCATGAAGAGTTGCGGCCTCTTCATTTGAAACTGTTGGAGAACAAGAATTCCTATCCCCTCAAAGGGACTTCTAGCTGGACAGGAGGGGCAAACGTTTCTCTTGAGCCTGTAGGGTCTCTGTTGCCTTCCGCTCAAAATAATCTTCATGCCAGTGTCCTATCTATAGAACTTTCTCCTCATAGGATAAAATTAGTCATTATTAGGTTTTTTTCCATGATGAAGTCTTTTTTTTTAAATTTGACCATAGTCATCATTAGTTTTATGTTCCATAATAGTACATATTGTACTTAGAAAATATACCATCCACTTACACTTTTTGGAAAAAAAAATTAGTTGCAGCTTCTTCCCTTTCTTCCAAATGTCCTGAATAATAAACTCAACAAAAGGCACTCTAAATTCTCTCAAATGTCCTTATGATCATAAAGCTTAGTCGAAATGTTAATAAAGAATTCGTGAAAGGTACATACAGTAAAAAAGGCGTTTAAATAAAATTTCACATTTTAATTCAGTAAAACCTGAGAAGTGATGATGTCAAGAAGAAAAGAAAAAGTGGCCAAGGTACTCTCTCTCACCAAGCACAGACAAAAGAAGTTGCTTTATTATTGATATTAAGAGAAAAGTAAGTCAAAATCTATTTTTAAAACTAAAAAGTTTGAAAGAATGAAATCACCAGTAAATTGAAAATGTATGTGTTAGAAATCACTAGAGGAAACAAAGAGGACTTGATCAATAAAACACATTTCCTGTGTATATCTTCAACCCTGTGATAATTGTTCAGGGCAACTTTAAAAGAGCTCGTTTCAATACTTGTGTGGATTTGTCCCTCTGCTTTATTCTATCAAGCCAAGGACATCTTCTAAAGAAAGGCTCTGTCTATGGAACACTTGGTGGTTGTATTTCTTACATAATCAATCAAGTGTGTCTGAAATGTATACTGTCATTACAGCTGGTTTTGATGGGATTAATACTGAGAATGGAGGTGAGAAAAAGCACAGGGGAAGAGAACCCTGCAAAGCAGCGAGTGATGACACCACACCACCAGAATGGACCCCAGTGCTTGTGGGAGTCCAAAGAGGTCCCTCCATGAATGGCAGAGAAGATGCTTTTGTTCCGATGAAGCAGGATTTGTTGTGGGCTTTGAGTGATGGTTAAGATTTGGAAAGGAAGGAAAACAGAGACCCTCAGGAAGAGCAGCATTCAAAACAGCAAGAACATTTGGCTACATTGGAGGAATTAAGAGGGGACAATGAATGATAAAATAGGAAAGAGCTCTTAGAATATGGAAGGCACTGAATACCTGTCTTAAGTTCTCAGGGATCAAGCACAACATGAACAGGAAACGTGTGTGTGTGTGTGTGTGTGTGTGTGTGTGTGTGTGTGTGTGTGTGTGTGTGTGTGTGTCCACCCCTGAGGGCCTCTTAAGCTTTAGGATTTAAATGCAACGGTTAAGGGGCTCCTGGCTTGCTCAGTTGATTGAGCACCCTGTGCTTGATTTCCACTCAAGTCACGATCTCAGGGTCATAACGAAATCGAGCCCTGAGGCCGGCTCCGTGCACAGACCACAGTCTGCTTGGGATTCTCTCTCTCTCCTGCTCTTCCTGCCCCTCCCCTGCTCCCATGCACATGCTCTCTCTAAATAAAGAAATAATAAATGTGGGGCACCTGGGTGGCTCAGTCCATTAAGCGTCTGCCTTCGGCTCGGGTCATGATCCCAGGTTCCTGGGATCAAGCCCTGCATCGGGCTCCCTGCTCAGCGGGCAGCCTGCTTCTCCCTCTTTCACTCCCCCTGCTTGTGTTCCCTCTCTCGCTGTTTCTCTCTGTCAAATAAATAAATAAAATCTAAAAAAAAAAAAAAAAAAGAAAGAAAGAATAAATGCAATGGTTAAGAGTGAGAGAGGCCTAGCATCAAAGTGTTTGGGTTGAAATATCACCTCTATAATCTTGAGCTAGTTCTTTAGTCTCATCTTTAAAATGGGGTAAAGAATTAGCCTCTATCCCATAGGAGTTTTTGAGTATCACATGGGTCACCACACGCACAGTGTTCAGAACAGTGCTTGGCACACAGCACACGATACATTCTAGGTGTAGTTATTACTCTATGAATTTGCTCTTCTCTGCCACTTCTTCCCGTTGCCCATGCAATTTATTTTCTGAGGCTGTAAGCAGAACAACATGAGGAAGGTGATGCCTTAGAAAAATTAATCTGGTAGCAGAGCACAAGGTAGATGGCGAAGAGAAAGGAAGACCACTGTTGCAAAACAGGAAGAGGCTTTCCAATTCCAAAAATAATTATCAGAGAATATCTTCACCAAAGAACTCAGTCAGTGCTTTTTCCTACTCTGCTTTTAATTAGTGTTGAAGGCCATTGAAAATACGACAGAATACTTCTCCATTTGCTGTCATTTAGGTCGAACCATGAGGGATAACCCGTTTTGAGCATTTTCATATACACCTTTTAAAATGAGTACTCTTTCAGAGTCTTCTCTTGTGAGCAGAAAAGCTTTTGCAAAAATCTTTAAATGAGGAAGGGAATACAGACCAGAACTTTTTGACAAGATATTTTACAGGTTTGTCCTCTGGACTAAAGTTCAATTTACCTTTTATGTAATTTCCAGAAGTACCAGGAATCCTTTTTTGTTGTTCAGTGTCGCCGGTTCTCAGGAGAAAAAGGGAGTCTTCATGGCGAACAAACCCTATTCCCTTGTATTCTTAATTCTCTTGTGTGTTTGTCGTCCCCCCCCCCACTCAGGTTCAGAAGGATGCTATGGTCACAACAGTGCAAAGTATGAGTGCTTGACCAGAAATACCACAGACGGAAAGAAGTTGTTGAATATGTTACCAACTTTCAGATCAGTGAGTCCTTTTCTTTTTAGAGAATAATTCAGCATATTCCTGAAATGAGTTAGGACTAACATTTGGGTAACTTATGTTTGTGTAGTGTGCATAGTCCACTCCAGCTCAGGGAAGCAGACAAATGGGGTCAAATGAGCAAGAATGAACCATATCTCGGGTTCTTATCCCTACCACCTATGGAAAGCCCCACAACACACTGCAAAATGCTCAAATTATATCTATGGTTCCCTAGGGGGTGCTCATATGTACTGCCTACCACCTGTCATTTACCTTGATGCTACCATGCGCCAGTCTTCATTTTCTTCTTAAGCAGCATTATTTGGCACAGGTGATCTCCAGGACTGAGGTGCCCCCAGGGGAGCTATCCTGTGTGAAGAGCAGCACTTCACCTTCCTGGATGTGCCAGTGGAGTAAAAGGGTGCCGTTGTCTTGGAGGCTTCGATTAGCCGAAGTTCAGCTGTGTAGTGTGCAAAGAAGTAGGCAGAATGTAGATAACTCTCCATTCTGTGCTATACTCAGTGACATGGATCCCACAGCAGTGTCAGCCCACACCCCCAGTGTCTATAAAGTTTTTAGTAAAAACTGCATTGTCATTTTTTAAAATCTGAAGTCCCCAGCCCAGCCCAGCAGCAGCTGGACTTAAAGACAAATTTTGAGTAATTATACAGGAACACACCATTTTTTGAACCAAGCTCATGTGCAGAATTCTCTCTTCTTTTAAAGTGAGTTTCTCCCAGTAAATCTCTTGGTCCCTGGTATCAACACACTCAGGTCAGAAATCTAGATATTAGCACTGTTTGGGTTCTAAGACTCCAAATACATTGATATTTTTTTACTATACTGCCCTTACAAAAGTGCTGTTAATATCAGCATTGGCCAGGTTTTTTTTTTTCTTGTTTTCAAGCAGTTTCATAGAATTGCTAAGTTTGTGGCTATGGTTATGGTGAATTTATGCAACTACATTCTGCCCTTGAAAAGCTGTCTTCTTTGTATCTTCACACGTTCGATTTCATTTTACAGAGAAAATTGCTATGAAGTAAAACTTTCATGTAAAGCTTCCAAATGAACCTCAGAATCAATTTATAATGAGTCTCATGTTTTATTTTGTGTAATAAAATGAAGCAACAGTGGAGCTCTATGAAGAGTGAGAGCTCTTTGAGGGCAGGCCCAACGTTTTCATCTTCTTAATCCTATGCTTAGCTGATATCTGATTTAGAGAATATAGTCAATAAATGTTAGCTTAATTAATTACTCTATTGGGGGCATTAATATTTGAAAAGTACTGAATTGAATCTCTCAGGCAGGATTGATTTGAGTCAGTCCTTTCCTACAAAACGTTTGTGCATCCTTGTGACTGTTAAAAGGTCCTACATTCTTCAAGGTTTATTTCTAATATTGCCTCCCCTCAGAACCGTTTTCCTTATCAGTCCCAGCTCAGAAATATTTATTTCTTTTTTGAAAATATATTTTTCAAAAGCAAAAGGAAGTCTTTGGTCCTATTGGAAATCCACTGAAGACATTCACCCATGGCAGTAAGATGCAGATAGAAATTCAATCTTTATTGGATTATGTGGGCTTAGATGAATGTAATGACCAGGTTTACAAATCCATTCTGTGTCCTGACTCTTTCCTGACCTGGTTTCGAAACTTTGTGTAACGTGGCACTTTATCTCTTATTAATTCCAAAGATGACAGACACTGGATTTCATTGTCTAGTTAGTGGAAGCTGCGTTCTCTGATTAGCTGCCTTGCCCTTTTTGAGGCTTTGATTTATTGGGGCAGAGGAAACACTGGCTTTTGTATGTGCTGAAAGGAAACTAGGGTAAGGAATAATTTATAGTTCTGTCTTTCAGCTGAACAAAAAATAAAGGTTATTTTCATTATATTGCTATAGGAACTGCTCTAAAACAAAAGAAAGATACTCTAATAAGTAGAAACCCACAGAATGATATTGAGCTCCTGTTTCAGTTAACTTAAAAAAATCATATTTTGAAGCAGATCGGCCCTTCTGAACTCTTATCTTAATTTCACAGAGAACAATGTTTCTTCCAATTTGGCATTGGGGCTGTGCAGAGTAGCATTTCTGTAGCTCCCAGGCAAGTTTCATTTGCCAAAACAAAATGTGGGTGGAAGGTAGCAGGAAAGAACTGACTGGTAATACTTTTCACCTGGGAAAATGTTGCCAAAAAGGAATCCAAAATAGAAGCGCCAGGGAAAAAGTGCTCAAATGTCCATTAAAAAAAAAAAAAAAGGATTGCAAACAGACATGTCCAAAGTTGTTGGGCTTCCCAAGTTCTCATTTTTATGCTTTTCATACTCGATAAAGCCTGTATTTTGGCCCATGATCTGCTACATGATTCCCTCTGTTAAAACATATTAGGTAACCTCACAGAATTAGAGTATTTTCTATAACAGAATAAATTCTGGATTTCCCCTTCCGAGCCAGCCAAGACTTTGTGTAATCGGAACACTGAATGTGCAAACTCTTCCAGTCTCATGGATCATCCCACATTCCCACCATGGCTCTAAGAGTCAAGAGTACGTTGGGTTTCAGGATCTGGAGTAGGGAGTAGGTGAATAGTTGGAATGAATTCTATTGGTGGATGGGGTGGGGTCAGGGGAGGAGAGCATTCTAAGCTGTGAACAGCAGCAGGGGCAAATGATGGGAGGTAGGAAAGTTGCGGGTATGTTTGGGGAATGGTAAGTCATCAGGTTTAATAACAGGTAACATTCTTAGGCACTTACAATATGCTGATACTAACTTAGTTGTTAAAGCAACGTTATGTGAAAGATATTTTTATTATCACCATTTTATAGGTGAGGAAACTGAGGGCCTAGAGATCTCAGCCAAGCTCATACAGCTAGAGTGGCAAAGCTAGTATTTGAGTCTAAGTCAGTGGGCTCCAAAGCATGAGCTCCTAACTACAGTACTTCAACTTTACCAGAGAAGAGGGCCTTTTTCAGAGGAGAGGGCAGTAGAGAAGTGCCAGATAACATGGAAGTTATAGAGCACTCAGTCTCTTTTTCTAATAGTTTTCTGGACATCTCCACATGAATATACTATCCGCCCTTCAAATCCAACCTGTCTAGGGGAGCCTGGGTGGCTCAGTTGGTTAAGCGTCTGCCTTCGGCTGCCATGACCTAAGGTCATGGTCCCAAGGTCCTGGGATCGAGCCCTGCATGGGGCTCCCTGCTCAGCAGGGTATCTGCTTCTCCCTCTGCCTGCTGCTCCCCCTGCTTGTGCACATGCTCTCTCTCTTGCTCTCTCTCTGATAAATAAATAAAAAAATCCAACTGGTTTAAAGACAAAGCTCATTATCACCTCCATCTTCCTCGACAGCCCTCCCTGATAGTTGGCAGTATCAGGGTTATGACATCATCATGGGGAACTCATGCATGCAGGCTGGAGCCCTTGGAGTCAAGGTGTACCCCCGTCCCCTTAAATCCACTCCCCATAAGTCTCTCCCTCCACCCTCTTGTTCTAATTCAGCTACTCTGTTTCCTACCTTCCTAGTCTCACCTAGACTGGTACAACTTCTTACTAACACAAGTTCTTTTCTTCCTATCTTCTCCTGGCCCCTAATATATCTTACAGAGACCAGCTAGAAAATTCTCAGAAACCAGGGCTCCAGTCATATCATTCTCCTCAAAACTTCCTGGCTTTCAGTAGAATTCCCTGCAGAATTCTGTCCACACTCCTCAGCGTGGCTTTCAAGGCCCTCCATGACTGGGTCACAGCCTTCCTTTCCAGTCCTACCTTGTCCAAGACTCCTTACTGATGTTAACTTTCTGAGATCACTAACCAGACTCTCCTATGGCCTTACACTCTTTAACTTCCACTCCACCACTTGTTAATACCCCATTCCACTTCTTAAAATCTTTCCTCATTCTCCCAGGTCAAATTAGTTACTCCCCATATGAGTTCTCCCATAGCATTTTGCTGATCCTTCATATTTCAGATTCTTCCATTCCCTGCATCATGGCATAGGCTTTTGGGTTTAAGATTTTCTCCCCAGTCAGATTACAAGTCTTCTGTGATGACAGGCATTGTCTTACTCATCAGTGTGATTCTATTACTTAGTGGTAAGTTCATTGACATAAATTATGCTGAAATAAAGATATACTCACCTGGTCCTGAGCAGAGGCTACCTCTGAAAGTGAAATTGATGGGTCTCTTTTTTCCTCTCTGAACCAGAGGATCATCCTTGATAACAGAGCATACTTTGAGGGAGTAGGATTAATGAAGCCACACAGGGCAGGGGGACTTAGAAACATACCCAGAATTGTTTACCACATAATCCCCAAACCAAACTAATTCACTGAAATGAAGGAAGAAAGAGTTTATGAATTCTTTACCTTGGCGTATTCTTAATATGGGAAACTTTTCATAAAAAAGGGAGATCCCAAGTCATTCTCTATTTGGCTTAAGAGAAGTTTGACAGGCAGACTAGGATCCCATATAGAAATGAAATGAAATGAAATGAAATGAAATATATATATGTGTGTGTGTGTGTGTGTGTGTGTGTGTGTATATATATATATATCCCACTGACTATAATTCAGATAAGAAATGAAAGAAAGGGTTATAATAACCTACATTTCAGTATGTAAATTCTCAGTTTAGGACTACAGTACAGTGAGGGACCTGAGTGTAAAAGCTGCACTTGCAGACTCATGCAGATGTGTAGTGTCAGAAACTCAAACACATAAGTGGCATTGCTGGGAAAGTGCCAAACAAGACAATATGCAATCTTCCCTTGGTTTATATAGTAGTTATAAATCTGGAAAATTCTATGCACATTAAAATGATACAAAAACATAGATTGTTTTTACATATGAAATAGAGTTAAGTTCTAGACTCAGACTATTATACACAGAGGTTTCACCTAAACCAATGTCTGATCCATCCAGAAGTTGTGTGGGATGCAGAACGACTTTTTTTCGGGCAGTTCTATCATGGAGTGTTAAAATCTCTGGCTCCCTGTAAATGCCAATAGCATTCCCAAATGTTTTGACAACCGAGAGTAGCCCTAACAATTTCCAGAATGACTCCTGGTAGGCAAAATTACTCCAGTGAGAATCCCTGAACTAGGTCACTTGGTTTATGAGGAAGGGACTCAAAGAAGATAGTAACTGACCAAAGTTGACTTTTCGAGAAAACAGTAAAGTCAAAACTGTAAGTATAACCCATGTCTCTTGATTACTAGTCCAGTGCAAAATTCTTAGGTCTACTTATACAAAAAGGGCCATATATATGCATATGATACATGTGCGTATATTCACACATATATGATGACATTTACTTTGTTGAAAACCATCCAGTCAGGGTTTGACTAAGTCTGATTTGTAAAAGATTGTTCTGGTATTTTGATTAAAATTAGTTCAATCATACTGTTTAACTCGAGTAAATAGTTCTGTATGTAAACACGGACTAAGGGCAGGATAGTGTTGCATTACCTAATTATTACAGACTCTTCCATTTTTAATCATATGGCTAGCTAGGTAATGAGACTTTCTTCCCACCGAAAGCAGCAACTTCCATTGAAAATAACTGCAGAGTTGGGTAAGTCCCCATGAGCATCCTTACTTCTGATACCAATTTCAAGTTTGGGGTTCTCCAGGATACCCACATGTTTCGTAGTTTGCTAGAAGTGCTTATAGGACTCCCTAAAAGCCATTATCTTGATGGTTATTGTTTATTACAGTAAAAGGATACAGATTAAAATCTGCCAAGGGCAGAGAAGGGGAGAAGAATCCATAAAAACTTCATGTATGAAGCTTCCATTACTTTGTCCAAGTTGAGTCATGGCTAGAGCTAACTTCTCCCAAAATGATGTATGACAATATGCACAGAGTATTGCCAAAAAGGGAAACTTATCTGAGCTTCATGGGCCAGAGTTTTACTGGGACTTGGTCACTAAAGACATGATTGGTAGCCTGCGTGGGTCAGCCTTCCAGAGCGGATACTGAGTGACTCCAAGCCCCCACCCTAAATCCCCATTGTCAGAATATTGGTGTGACCCCAGGCCCTTAGGTAAACTAAGACACTCTTTTCAGGCAGTACATTCCAAGGGCTTAGAGATCAACCTCCCCAGAACGAAGATCAAAGGCCAGACCTCTCTTTGAATAAGGTTAATTCCTTACTATACAATAAACTGAATTGCTACAAAATATTTAAAAGCCCCCTTTTTAGGAATATCACAGCACTGACAACAGAATTATTAAGCCAAAATTAAGTGAAGGTGGGACCCAGAGAGGTAAGCAATCCCTGAAGCCACTCCTACCTTGAGGACAGTTGCATGGCTGGGGGATTTGTCAAATTGGCCTCAAACATGTGGGGAACCAGAAAAAGCCCAAGGTGAGAACGGGAAATGAGCAGACGCTTCTGCTCATCAGGCTGGAACCTCAAAGTCAAAGGGCAAACCAGAAAGAGTCACTTCACACCCTCCTCCCAGAGAATGCAAGGATATTTACCTAGGCACCAAGCAGTGATGGAAGGAGGGGAAACTGACCTGGAAATGCATGCTAATCCCAATAAAGATGTACAGCCTAAATTCCCAGATTTGCAGTCTAGTGAAACCCAGGCTGTGAATTTTGTTTAAAGTGGCCTTAAGTTGGCAAAATCTCCAAACACTTGGAAGGAATAAAATTCCAATCCTCTCTAGGAGAATGCACCTTTATCATAGGCCTCAAAGAATTCTCACAGATAATTTTCTTTTCTTTTCTTTTCTTTTTTAAGATTATTTATTTGAGAGAGAAGGAGAAAGAAAGCAAGTGTGGGGGTGGGGGGAGGAAGGAGGAGGGGCAGAGAGAGAAAATCCTTAAGCAGACTCCCTGCTGAGCACAGAACCAAACGCAGGGCTCGATCTCATGACCCTGAGATCATGACCTGAGCTGAAATGAAGAGTTGGGTGCTCAGCTGATGGAGCCACCCAGGCACCACCTCACAAATAGATTTCTGAAGGAAATGAGCATCTTACAGTAAAAGATATCAAAGCATGTACGGAAGGAAGACACAAGAGTAAGAACGAACAGTATAAGAGACAGCAGGCACAGGCCCACAAATACTTCAGATTTTAAAAGTATTAGAGTTGTTTTAGATAAAACAACTATGCTTCCTATGTTTCAAGAAATTTAAAACCCTGATTACTGCAAAAGATATTAGTAGAGCTTAGAAAATTAAATCTACATCTTAGAATATTCCAAGATTTGAACCTCTTCACATAATACTCACATGCACATAGATAATAAATAGAAATCACTTAATCTTCTGGAAATGTTTACAGAGTTGTGAAAGCTAAGTTGGCTATAGTCAAAAGTGCATTCTAACCTTTGACCCTTCAAAATAAAAAAGAGGAAATTTTAGGATTTATATTATGCAGTGCTATTTTTTGAAAATGTAAATACAGCTGTTCCTCACTTAATCTGCCTTATTGTAAAAAATAAAATAAGTTGGGTCTACCATTTATTAGCTATTTGGCCTTAGGGAAATTATTGAGTATCTTTTCCATCTAAGTTTTCTGGGAAATGAGGATAATAACAGTAAGGACTCCATTGTTGGTAAATGAGGGCGAGAATAATATTGACTTCCTAAGGAGCTAATGAGACAGCACATGTAAGGTGCTTACCACACCTGACATGCAGTCAGAGATCAATATATGCCAGCTTCTTTTCAAATAGGAAAATGCTGTGTTTAGAAATGGATGAATTATGGGACAACTATTCACTTAACAAAGGTGTACAATATGGTAGTCCTCTGAACAGTGGTATATCTAAGACCCCCCCAATGAAAATATTCCTCTACTCCTGAGTAGACTGATGTGCCACAGACACAGGGGGGAGAGCCAGCAGAGACCACTCTTCACAAGTCTGCCTGGTCAGGCCGCTGTGTTCTCCCAGTTCCAGCTCCAGGTCCTTCTCACTTCTCCCTTTCCTCTGATTTCCACATCTTTCTACTCCCTCAACACTGTGAACAGTTGGATACATCTTCAGCAAAATAACACTTGGGACCCATGAAAACAATTTTATTACTTTTCTCTGTGGTTCGGGTTGAACACATCAACACGTTTAAATTTTGCACTTGGTCAGAGTTTTCCAAAGCTGTAATCATCCCTATTTTAGAACCTATGCATGTTTAATTATTTCCCACTTGGAGCCCAAGGAAGACATTTCATGGAGTGACGGCCTGACTAATGAAGCTGGTCTGATTCATTTAGAAGATTAATTTCCTGCTCCTACTTAATGTTTTCTAGTACAGTCTCATGCCTGTTTTTATGCTTGCAGGGGCCCAAAGAAAGAATTTGGCCTGTAGGCTAAGTCCACCCACTGCCTGTTTATGTGAATAAAGTTTTATTAGAACAGAGCCACAAATAAGTATTCACTTAAGTATTGCGGAAGGCTGCTTTCTTGCTAAGACCAGAGGGTTGCGTACTTATGACAAAGACCTTATGGCCCATAAAAGCCTACACTATTTACTATCTGGCCATTTATAGGAAAAGTTTGCTGAACCTCTGCCCTAAAATGTTATTTTGCTGCTTATGCCTGTTTTCCTGGATGACTTCTCTCACACCTCATCTCTTTCTACCCTCCCTTGTTCATTGTGTTCAAGCCACACTGGTCTTTCAGTTCCGAGGAAAGGTCTTGGTGTTCACCTTTCCTGTCCAGGGAATTACTGTAGGAATTACTGGCCTGGCCTGGGCCAGTCCTCTGTGTCTTGAATAGTGTCCTTTCAAAGCTGACTACATCTCATCTTCCATGTTCTGGCTCAAGTCACGTCCTCAGAGAAGCTTCCCTAACCAACTGCTCTACTAAATAGTCCCTCCTCACACCCCGAGCTGTTCTTTTTCATATTAGTCTGCTCTTTTCCTTCAAGCACCCACCAGGATTTGAAATTACACTGTTTTGTTTGTTTATTGACAGTTTAAGACCTCTCTTCTCTCTTGTCTGTGAGCTCCATGAGTGAGGGACAATATCGGTTTTGCTCATCACTCTCTCCCCAGAGCCTGGCACATAATAGGTGCTCAGTAATTAATTGCTAAATAGATAGATAGATAGATAGATAGATAGATAGATAGATAGGTAAATGACAAACTTGCATGAATATTGACCTTTTTATCTTGCAGTTTGGATTTTCTCCTTCAGTGGATTGCCTCACTCAGATAATGTTTGTTATATTTTCTCTTCTTTGCTCCAAATTATCAATGTCATACCATACTTAAAATTTTTTCACCCCTTTGGGGTAATTTCTCTTCTAGCTTGATGCCATCTGCAAACTTAATGAATGCTATTTGGTTATTTATGTGGTTAGGAGGAGAATGATGAAGACAGGCTGTACTGACTACTTTGCTGCCTTTGGGTCATTTCAGTAATAGGAACACTGAGTCTTCCCAGACAAAGTATCAGCTGGCTCCTGAATGAGATGCTGGAAATAGTATATTGGGATATTAATGAATACCTTGTAAATTGCATAATGTTTGTTTCTGGAATATTTGTGTGTTGATGCCAGTATGCATTTTGATTTCTAGAAGAGTCTTCCCATAAGCCAAAATTGATTACACGTATATTCTCTAATTATAAAAATTTTCCTTTAAAAACTGCCTGCAGTAAATGCCTCTTCAGAGTAAAATGAGATGCAGCAGAGTAAATGAAAATCCTTATGCGACGTGCCAATTATGGCTCTGATTAAACTGTGTTTCTGTTTTGCAGTGATGGCTTTACCGAAATGAAAGCTCTGCTTGCGGGTTCCAGTGGACACATGTCCTCACCTACCACTCCATCAGGCCAGCTTCTGGGTAAAATCCGACAGCTCCTGAGCAAATCAAGATGACTATGCACAGTGGGAGCATGTACACAGCCTGCAGGTAGGGCCAGAGTTCTCAGGGTGTAGATCCCACACCAGCAGCATCACCAGAAACTTATTACAAATGTAAAATTTGGGTACCACCCTAGACCTGCTGGAACAGGAACTGGGTGAGGTAGGGGTAGGGAGGGAAGCGACGTCAGTAATCTGGGTTTTAACAAGCCCTTCAGGAGAATATGATGCAGGTGAACTACAGAGGTAGACAGAAAAAAAGTGACTTTCAAGTAGACCCAGGGTAAACCTGGGTGATGTGTAGCTAGAGAACTTGTGTTTTGACTCCCTTAGGTCAAGTACAGAGCTCCTCCAGCTGTATGCTAAAGAGTGAGCCTTTCCAGTTGGATCCCTTCTCTTTTGATACCTGCTAAGACACTGCTTCTGGGGTGAGTCTCAAAGAGCCAATGAATATCTTCTCTGTTGGGGAGAGATCTCCCACAGGTTGGTTTTATACTCACTTCTGACTCACATGTGAGGGGGTACTTGGTAAGTGGTACGTGAGACCTTTCTTCTCTGCAGTCTGTGTTACATACTTACTTGCCTATGACCACCTACACTTCTTCTTCCAGTAAAACTGACCTAGGGTTCCCCTCATTAGTTTTCTCTACCTTGACTTCTTTCTCTGATGGGCTGAACTGGAAGAGAGATTTTGAAATTCACAACAGCAGCTCTCCCCTTATGGTGCATCAGAACCACCTGGAGGCTCCTGAAAACAATGACTGCTAACCTCCCCCTATCACCACCAAAGTTCTGGTTTGGGATGAGGCCCAGAATCTGCATTTGTAACAAGTCTCCAGGTGATGCTGATGCTGCTGGTCTGGAGACTGCACTTTGAGGATCACTGATCTAGAAGAGCAAAAAAACCAAACCAAAACAAAACAAAACAAAACAACCCCCCCCCCAAAAAAAGCCCTACTTTAATTCATCAGACAGTATGTGAGTGTTTAAAACAGACATGAGTGTTTCCTAGGTACTCATCCAAAGCTAATCCTAAGAGGGAAAACTTTTGGAATTTTTTTCCCCCAGCTTCACACTACTCAATATGGGGAAGAGTTGGTGGTATGCTGAAATACACTGTCCCCAGATACAGAAAGTCATTTTTACACCTTTTTTTCCGCCTCTGTGTTTGGTGACATCATCTTGGTGACTTGGAAGTCATCCATGGTAGCAGAATATATACTATAGATATCAAACAAATGCTACAGATCAGGGCTTCTTTTGAACCCCCCACCCCCAGAGTTGATGGTTAAATGTTTAGCAGTGCAGCACTGGGAAGAACCATAAATAATGAACATATGAGGTAAGATCTGACATTTCCTTGCAGGAGCATGCATGTGAATTGGAGGGGTATGGGGAATGAAATTTATAAATATATCTGTTTTGCAAGGAAATGTGAAAGGAAATGGTGAGGTTAAAGGGTTATTCAGGAGGTTTGTAGGAAAGTTGACAGGGTGGTGAGATGATAGTATAGTATACTATTTCAGTGGTGGGCTTTGGAATCAGATAGGCCTGGGACGGAATCTGGTGCTCTCATTTATTGGATGTGGGATCTTGGGAAGGGACCTGACCTTCCCAAATCTGCATTTCCTTATTTGCAAAAGAGAAATAACATGTTCTCATGAGACTCACATGAGAAAAGTAATTTAAAACCTAGCGCAATGCTGAGCACATGTTAACTTGTTACTTTCCCTCAGGAAATGTTAATTATTATTACTACTACTATTAGTAGTAGTATTGGTACTAAGTCTGTAAACAAATATTTACTGAGTACCTTTTAGTGCACCCAGCACTCTGCTAACACCATTAATGGGTTGTGTAAACTCAAGGAGTTTACAATGTAGTGGTGCCATCACATTTTCTAATCATATTCCAAGAGGGAGAATTGAAAGGTATTTATCTAGGTACATATGCTAATACTTTGGAGTATAAATATTTACCAAAGAGGAAGTAGACCAAAAGAATTAATAGGATTATGAACTAAAAAGAACTGTGATTATAAAATATATATAACGTAAAATGATTGCTCTCTCTTATCATACTTTGGCAATAACTGAAATAATTTCTCAGGCACTAGAACACTTTGCAAAGAATACATAGAGGATAAAAATCCTCTTGTTTAAACAAGAGAAAGTGTTAGCATATGATTTAAAATGATTAAAAGTGAGAACCTCTTGTTTCTTTTCGATATAATATAGAATCGTGTCACATAATACGAACTAGAGTATTAATTGGCACACCAAGTTAAAACGCTATTTAAGTTATAATTCTGTAGCAAGGGGACTATTTGTCTAGCTTCCCACTATTATTATATTATTATATTATTATTCCTACTAGAGTATTGACTGAAATATTTATGCTGCTATTGTTGACAATAGTCAGAAGGGTCCTTTAACATATAATTTTATGAGGATATAAAAATAATTCATGCAGAAGATCTGAGTCTACCTTCTGTAAAGAGAGTGACATTATTATATAATTTTCAAAGTTTAAATATATACATTGTGATATATACTGAGTGGGGTTCTGATTTCAAAATCATGTTCTTTTTCATTAAATATGAGATGCCCTTCCTTCTATAGGCTGAGAAGAGTCTGTTTTGGATTACTCCTATCCTGTATTGTCCAGATCCTCTTCACATCCTACGACTTCTACTTTCTGGGTTCTGTCACATATATACTGTGTGATTTGGGACAATTAATTTAACCTCTCTGAACCTGTTTCCCCCTTGGTGAGATTACTAAAATAATGGTTCCATTACAGGGTTGATATGAAGATCAATTATGATAATGCTGTAAACACTTTGCTTTCCGCCCAACACATGGTGAACACTCAGTAAATAGTGGTGGGGTTTGTTCTTTCTCTCCTCTCAGGGTTCTTATTATTAGTTGCAAATTGCCTCCAGTCAATGAATATGCAAATATAACTGTTCATTTTAAGTACAGTCTTTATAGAGGCTTTTCCTTCACTGTGCTCTGCAAAATGCTGGCTGCCTGCCTCACTGAAAAACTCTAACTTGCAAAATGGCCTCTTGGCTGTCCTTAGACTCTGTTGTCGGTCCCTCTCTGACCCTGAATATGTTTCTTTAGCTGGGTATTTTCTCTAGCCCTGGGTCCTCAGTTTTCATGGTTGGGGTTTCTTCTTGCTAAGGGAGTTTTCTTCCTTTGGGCCTTAGACTAAGAATGGATGTCCACTACATAACTTCTAAGACTCCCTGGACCACAGCATTAAATATCCCCCACTGTGTTCCAGAAGCACTTGGAGGAAGAAATCAGAAGACTTTTAAAACTTAAAATGTATATTCTCAGGCAAAGAAGCATTTCTAGAGATGGGCACCAGAGAGGACAGAAGTGATGACATGTAAGTCAAATAGTAAAAATTGAAGAAGTGAGGTGTTTGGATAGAATCATGGAGATGAGAAGAAAAGAAATTCAGGTAGCAGTGAAGACTCCATCCCCAGAGCGTATGAGGGACAGAGAAAAGAGGAGAATGATTTAAAGAGAGAAAGAGAGAAAATGAAGATGGTGCCAGGAAGGATTTCAGGAGGAAGAAGTACAGAGGATGGGTGACTGACTCTTGATCTCAGGGTTGTGAGTTCAAGCCCTGCATTGGGTTCCACACTGGTGTTGGAGCCTACTTTAAAAAAAAAAAAAAGGAAAAAAAGAGGATCCGAGGGAAACAAAGCAGTGAGCTGTACATGTCAGGCAGCTCAACTGAGTCTCAGATAGGATGGGCACTTGTGAGGGGGATGATTTGTTAAGCTATATATACGCTTTCTCTTTTGCATTTCCCCTACACTATTCTGGAGATTGTTCTTTGCGTTGGAGAGGTTGGAGATTGTTATAACAGGAACACAAAGGGGGAGGAGGGATATAGGATAAATTGAGTTTCTGCTAGAGGTGGGGCTGGAGTCAGGGAGAACAAGACGAAAAGAAAAGCAGAAGAGAAAAGCGAGAACGTTTTAAATTAGCTCCTGAAATCTCAAGTAGAATTTTGCAAGAAGGCACATTTAAGGGTGAGACTTTTTAAGACGAAGTAAGTTCTGATTCTTTTAACGATCATGAATACGTCAAAGCCTAGTGGACTTGACCAGAGAGATATATTTGATCAAAATCCCTCCAGGCAGGAAGAAGGGTATGAGTTGAGTTGCTGTGAGAAATCCTGGCTCCTCGTGTGACCTGGACAAGACAGGAGATGTTTTTGTCTGCTCCTGAGGAGGGGTATCAGGGATATGGGATATGGCCAGGTGCTGCCACTGGGGTGGGAGGAACTGGCCTTGTGGCTGAAAACTTTGAGCCACCATCTGGGCCAGGGATTGGATGGACATTACAAATGCACCTCTGATGTTGTACGGGTTGATGGGATCCAGGCTGAAGGAGAGCAGTCTCTAAGTGCTCCAGACCCTGACACTGCCACAGAAGCTCTGAGGACAGCAACACAAGCCTTTGGTTACTGAGTGCCAGGTTCAAGAATGAGGCAATGGCCCAAGGTAGTAGAGCAAGATTCTTCGTAATGATATTTCTTGAGCCGATGGGTACTAGTTTACCTACAATAGATTTTCTACATTTTTACAGAGACCATGCTTCAAACATAAATGTCTAAAAACACAAAGGGCATGATACACGAGACCCAGTCAGTGCAGTGGGAAAAAGAAGTTGCCTTAGGAGAAATTCCAGGGCACATTATAAGAGTAAGGCATGCAATTTATTTATAACATGTGACGGATTTGACTATTCAAAAGGTGACAGATTTTTCTCTTTATAACTGCACAAAGATGCAGGTGCCATATCACCCAGGTATACAGGTGTAGGAGAGCTGGTGAGCCTCACGCCAGCCCCACCCCACCCCAAGCAGCATCTGTGATGAGAAAGTTGCTGGGGAGAAATGTAAGTGTTGGGAGTGGGGGGTGGGGTGGTGGGGTGGAGACCCATTAATCAAGGCCACTTATGAAACATTTACTGTGGACTCTTCTGCAAAAATATTAAAATCAAATATGAAGGTGATAAGAGATGAAGAGAAGGAGAAAATGATTTGAAGATGGAGTAAGTCATAGCTTATTCGCACCCCCTCACTTGAAGGGCTGACTTAACAACCATCCTGCTCAACAGGTGGTATTTGCTGGTGAAAAATAAGCATCGATGAAGGAAAGATTCATTCACTCATTGGGTTTAGCAGGGCTCTTCTTTCAGGCACAAAAGCACTGGGGCTTTTACTGCTCCATCTGCTGAAACTGCCCAAAAAAGGAAAGAAAAGGAGAAAAAGTACAAGGACAGGCGACAGCAGTGTCATTTGTGAATCAGTTGACTACTCCTTCCCCCCTAGGCAGAGATGGGCACCTTGCTGCTTCTGGTCACTGCAGGGCCATAGGAATTCGATAATCATTAGCTGTTTCCTGTTCACTGGACTGGATGCAAAACAGATTCAGGAAGTGTCAGCCACCCACCCAATTGAAGACTCTTGGGAGTTAACGCTCATCCAGACAGTAACTTTCCATGAGGGCAGCTAGAGGTTATTTGTTTTGGGGGGTTTTTTGGGTCATTTTTGTTGTTATTTGCTTGGTTTTTGTTTTGTGTGTGAGTGTGTGTGTGTCTTTGTGTGTGTATGTGTATAGGGAGGGGTGTTTTTTTACTAAATAAATTACACATCTCATGTTTACAGGATTTGGTAGATACCCAAGTGTGACAGGTGTTTATTTTGTGTTAGGCTAGGCTAATTTGTTATATGAAGTGGCCCTGGCATATAAAAATGGCCTCGATTCAACTTTTAAACTAAATATTTACAATTTGAAGTAATTAGCCATTAGGACAGTAACACCTGGTAGTTTTGCTGGCGTATTTCAAGAACATTTATAGTCATGGCTCAATAACATTTATTGAACTCTGTTAGCCCAGTTGTAAATAGTAGCCTGCTCTCACTCTGCTGATTGAAAAACTAAGGCAGAAAGAGGGTAAATTACTTGCTTCGGACCAGTGGCTTCGTGGCACGGTTAGGATTAGAACACAGAGAAGCTGAACTGGTCCCAGGGATCTGGCCTTTGAGGCATAGCAGAAGCTACATTGCAAATGCCAATCTCTGTTTGTCATGATTGATACTGGGAGAAATCTGTGACTTTAAGGATGTGATGTTGCTTTCATAAATAATATTTACCGGTTATTTATTCACGGGTTATAGATTATTTATGGGTCATAATTGTGAATGAAGCCATTGGAGCCCATCTTGCTATGATGGTTCCTATAACATTACTGCACGGGATGAGAGAATAGATACAAGCACATCTTGTCAATAGAAGAGGAAGCCAAAATTGAGCTGACAGTGCAGACAGCTTCTAGAAATTAGAGGATTTGCCAGTTCTCTCCTGTAGGCCTTGCAACCTATTAGGGAAGGCTGGGAACACAGACAGGGAAGGGCATAAAATAGAGCTGCCTGTAAAGAGAGCTGATTTTTCATTTGCAACAGGAATAACTGATGCTATTATGAGCTAGAGGACTTGAGAGAGAAGCTTGCATGTGGGTAATGTGCATACTCAAATGCTTCACCGTACATGCATTACACTGAAGGCCTTTACTTTCTTCTCTTACCCACCTATGGAGAAAACCTGGCCACATGATCAACCCAATGTTAATTTCGTCTGACTGTAAAATGTAAAGATATTTATTGGCAAAACACCTCACAGGGGTGTTTTGTTAGAAAAATGAAGGCCATCTGTGCTAGAGTCTCTAGGTAGTACTTCTCTCTTCTCTTTTGTTCTGCAGAATTGCGCTGCTTTGTACTCTCACTTTCAGCGAAAAAGCAATTTTATAAATGGTGCACTCAAATGCTCTGATGAAGTTATAACTGATAAAGGCACTGAGACGAAGATGCTGCAGTGAAAAATGGGGCATGTCAAAGGAAACTGATTCGTAATCATAAAACGTGGTCAAGGTGGTAAAAACTGGTATGCGTATTGCAGGCTGTCAGTTGCCCACTTCCAGGTTTGTCCACAGCCTGAGGGAACTATGTCTTGTCAGAAATGCTTGTGGACACTCATCTGTCAACACTTGTTCAATGTCAAATTGTTTCAGAGGGTTCAGTCTCCTTTTGGACTTCAACAATTGCCTGCTAGCTCTGTTATATCTCCTTTGGTCAAATGAACTTTCATTTAAAAACTGTCAGGATTTTTTGTTACATCTCTTTCCCCATGGAACTGAGAAGGTAGCCTATTCTTAAAACCACATGTACTGTTTGCTTCTTTTTATAGTGATCTCATAGATCTTTGATATAGAATTCCAGTCTCTTCCCAGAAAACACGAAGTCTAGCACATTCTACCCCTTCTGTGGCCCTTTATCTGATAGTCCTTCCTGCCTGGGCCAGCAGTTTTCCCTTCAGTCATGGAAGCCAACTGCTTTACCTTTTCCTGTTATGGATTCTTTACAAGTGCTACTCTCCAGTCTGGGGAGCTTTTTTTCTTCTTCCTTGTATTCAGGTTTCTCTTTCCCTTTCTCAGCAAATTAAAGCCTCCCCTAAGATTCATCATCTCACAGAACTTTCCAGTTTCTTACTACTTGAGACTTTTTCTCCAGACAGTATTTTATATTAAATAACCTGAAAATTCTACCATAACAAAACAGCCAGAAATTCTGAACAAATATTTTTGAACCTCCCATTTAAATGTCTAGATGAGTTCACAAAACATAATCTTTAGAAGCAAGTGAATAAAAAGTTGTATCTGACACTGTAGCAGCCACTGCTCTTGCTGTGTGTGTGTGTGTGTGTGTGTGTGTGTGCATAGGAGGATGGGTGCCAGGAGTCATCATAACCTAGGGATTTAGGCTGTAACACCATGGAGGGATAGATGACAAGGCTTGGGTCCTGTAAGAGGCAGGAGTTGGAACTGAGACCTCTGTATAAAGATGAGACTCTTGGAGAGTGACATATCCATAAGAGTGAGTAGAAAATAGTTCTGGTCACCCACACAAAGAGACTATGTAGAAGCTTTAAGGCTAAGCCTTGTTGCTGAGGGACAAAATCTCCCCTAGAGAATTTCATGATCATAGCCTTGTCATCTCATGGGTTTATGATTCAGATATATATATACTACCCTGATGATTCATGAATCCACAAACTGAGAATCAACATGAAAAGTAGTTATAGGTTAGTGAAACTACAGTTACCTGGGAAAAGCAAATACCCAGACTTGACCATTGAGGTTACTCACAGAAATAGATATGCTAAAGATGAGCTCACAATCTAAAATTACAAAATATTTAAGAAGTCATTCATCCTGAACCAGGATTAGCAAAGACAGTAAACAAACATCTGGATCATAACCTGAAGAAATTCAGATATTCCATTTATCAGACTTTAAAAAAGGTGTATTAAAATGATTAAAAGATGGGGCACCTGGGTGGCTCAGTGGGTTAAAGCCTCTGCCTTTGGCTCAGGTCATGATCTCAGGGTCCTGGGATCAAGCCCCACATCAGGCTCTCTGCTCAGCAGGGAGCCTGCTTTCTCCTTTCTCTTTGCCTGCCTCTCTGCCTACTTGTCATCTCTCTCTGTGTCAAATAAATAAATAAAATCTTAAAAATAAATAAATAAAATGATTAAAAGAAGTATAAGAGAACATGGCATGGGTAATATCAAAGAGACAAATAGAATCTCTAAAAACTTAAATGTAATCATTTAAATAAAAACTCAATTATATTGGATAGAATATTAGACACAGCTGAAAGTGAAATAGTGAATTAGAAGATAGATCTGAAGAAAACTATTTGCAATGTAACTCAGATAAAATTATGGATGATATGAACTAGAGATAGACATAAAGAACAGACTAATATTCTAATGTATATGTCTAATTCATTCCAAAAGGAAGAAATAGAGTTTAGAATTCCCCGTAATAGAAAAGATCACATACATTTCTTCTTTGGTATTATCACAACTAGTCCATTCATCTAGCCATCCATTCATTCATCTACCTATTCATTAATCCTTCATTTCCATATATCCATTCAATAAACATTTTTTCAAGTATATACTTACATATTTTTTTATTTTTTATTATTTTTTAAATTATTAAAATATAATGTATTAAACTCTATTCTTTTTTTATTATGTTCAGTTAGCCACTGTATAATACTTTATCTTATTATTGTGTTATGTCCTATATACACAAAAATAAAAATTTAATCCCATACTTAAACTTCCAAAAAAATGTTTAAAGTTGTACAATCTTTTGGATGATCAGAAACTCTCAAAGGGGGGAATTAAAATTTATTTAGGATCTCAATCAGATTATCATCTCAAATTCTGCAATACAGGTGTAATAATTCAAAATTAACTATCTGAGGGAAAAGAAAAAAAAGGAGAAGGGCATTATGTAGGTATATGAATATATACATAACACAGCAAGAAAAAATTATGCAACTGGCATGAGCCATGGTTGATATTACCTTCAGCAAGCCCCTCAGGTTTTTGGGTTTCTCATTGAAACCTACATTCCTGAGGAATCTGAGCTCTTGGTGTCCAATTTGTCTTGAATTGCAGGACTCTTACCTTAATCTTTACCTCTTGACTTAATATAAGCCCATTGGGATCAATTAGGTTCTCACCAGACTCCTTTATGCTCCCATTTTGCTGCAGTCACTCTATTCTCCCTAGGATGTTAGGAACAAATACCACTTATTTTGCTTTTACTTATTGTCCCCAAGAGGACCAAGTGGACAAATGGCAGTTGCCACCCCCAATTTAGTTGAAATATTATTAAATCCTTTGATGAAAACATTTCTCTTTGGGTATTGAAAATTCCAAGTCAGCAGAGTAAGAAGTCATGGAGATTGGGAGAAAATATTTTGTGAATGGATTATTGGGTGTAATTTTAATGGTGCTAACCTCACTCACTTCTTGCTGGAACTCATGTATTCTAGTCATAAACTGAATCCTCTCCAGAACATTTATCCTGTAGGATAGTATTTCACATTTTCAAAATGTTATGTGCTAGTTTGACATGGTAACTGGGTATTTAATAGGCATTTTCTATGACATCTGGGTAATGGGGAAACAGATATAACCAGTGAATTTATATTGCATTGACTTATTTCTTTTTATAGTGAAAGGACTTTCTTGACCAGAAGCAATATTGTGCACCGTGAAAATGAAAAAAACCATACAGTAGGTTCATCATACATTGTTGATGTAACTAGAAAAGACTCTCCAACATGGAAGGAATATCCAACTCCAGAAAAATGTTTGTTCCAAGGATGTAGCAGGATTCAGCATTATCAATCTGCCACAAGATGGCTTCCTGGTCCAATTAGGTGTTCTACCATATTGAAGGGTTCAGGCTCAGTAACTGCACTTTTGTGCAGGGAAGCCATTATAATTACTGTCAATGTGAGACACAGATATTCTCCTTGTCATTGATCCTGTGATTCTGTCTCTTCTAAGAGCTTGAGAACAAATTCAGTCTAACCAACCACGACTTTCTCTTGAGCAATATGGACCAAAAAACATACTTAAGTTCTGCCCTCTGGGAAGATTTCTCTCTTTCACTTTACTTCTCTTCAGGGGTACTCTGAAATGGGCTTTAATATCAAGTTGATCTACCTCTGTCTGTTGTCAGCCACAGATTTCTCTTCCATATCACTCATTCATAGGGGACTTTTCATGAAGCAGTGTGAGCCCATGAAGTGAGCTGAGGGAGAGATGGCAGCATGAGAGACATGACCCGACTCTTTGGGACAACTTTCTTTTTCAATTTTTGCCTTGAGGATCTTCCTAAAGCTGGTCTCTAATATACCAGCTTCTCCTTGATTGTTGAGTACGTTGCTTACAGTCAGTTTTAGAACTAGGTAGATCTGAAAACTCTAAGTATATGACAGTCAACTGAAGCTTCTGATCGCCAGATGTCCCATAGTTAGCAGGGCTCAGTGGCAAGCAAGCTGTTGTTTCCCAAAAGAATAACAGTTACATATCAAAGAGGATGTGGCTTTATTCCATATTCTTAGGAGACTTTGCTGTGACTCTTCTGGGATTTGCTGCAGGTGTAATACTGTATCTTCATCTCCCTTAGACATTTAGTTTGCCATGCCATCGAATTGGCTGTCATGGGGATCAAAGGGCAAAGCTGTTTACAGTGTAGGTTGGACAAGATGGACTCTTCTCTTGCTCTAGGCCTCATTCAAATCAGGTAGAGTTCCAGATCATGAAATAAATAATCTGGTAAATATAGTATGCATAGTTTCCAAAATGCACAGATCCTACCAAAAATTGTAGGTACAAGATACTGCAATTTATTTTTAATTTTGGAGAGAATATCCTGTCTTATAACAGGTTACTGGTCTTCCAGAAACTTCCCTGAGCTCTCTAATTTTGTAAAGAATATTTCCCATCTCCTGTTGAGTCTATGTCTAACTTGGGCCTCTAAGCAACTTGTAACTTTCTGCTCTTCAGGTTATATTATTGTTATCTTCAATGTAGTAAACAGTAAGATACATTGTTGACTGGGAAATAGTCAAGTTCCTAGAGAACTAAGTTGTGACACAAAACTGGGGAGTTGATATATCTTGAGGCAGGATAACAAAGATGTACTATTCTCTCTTTCAGGGGAATCTAATGGTTTTTGTTATTTTCTGCTTGAAAAAAAAGACACTGGATCAATAGCTGGTTACCAGGTGCCATTGGCTGTACTAAGTTAGTCCATTAAAAATGTTATGTCTCAAACAGCTTATCTTAGCATCATCAAAAAATTCAAGTTATGAAAATTCATTATTCCTTTCTGTGAATCAATGATATTTTACATTAACCAAACTAGAGAATTAAACTGGGCATGTTGAAATTACCACCCTGCATTTTCTAGCCTTCAGTGGTAGCAATAATCTCTGTGCTTCTCCTAGGGGTATGGTATTGCTCCTGATTTACTGATCTGTACAGAAAGAGAGATACACAGGCTCCACATGAACCCATTTTTCTATAGCTCATACTCTGTGAGTTGGAAATCTAATGTGAGTGTTTTTCCAGCTACTGAAATATATTTAAGCATAATGTTCAGGACCTAGGGAAATAACGATATAATTGGTTGAGGGTCATACATAGCTAATTGCGAGGGGGACTTGTGGGTGAAAATTCTTTTCATAGCTTATAACTCTTGGGATAAAACGAATGGAATACCTTTGTGTGCTTGTGTTCATGTGCGTATCTGTATTTTAATGGACAGGTCTTCTTATTGGGGAAAAAAATCCAAATTCTTCATGAGACTTAATTTTTGGTATTTGGGTTTAAAGAATTAAGGCAAATCTCAAAGAGGCTGGAGGGGGAAATGGAAAAGCTGTGAGGAGTCAGCAAACAACAAACACATATGAAATGAGGGATTCCTTCAAAGTCAGGAACCAAATTGTCACTGTGCCAAGAAACTGTGCCCTGAGGGCGCCTGGGTGGCTCAGTGGGTTAAAGCCTCTGCTTTCGGCTCAGGTCATGATCTCAGGGTCCTGGGATCGAGGCCCGCATCGGGCTCTCTGCTCAGCAGGGAGCCTGCTTCCTCCTCTCCCTGTCTCTCTGCCTGCCTCTCTGCCTACTTGTAATCTCTCTCTCTGTGTCAAATAAATAAATAAAATCTTAAAAAAAAGAAAAAAGAAACTGTGCCCTGGCCTGGTGGCAAGATGGGGGTGAGAAATTGCTAACACTTAGTGTCCCAGGATTAAGCCTAGGAATATTGAGGGTGGCTGAAGTGGTCATAGGTTGGTGGCTTATCATGGCTTATGGCTTCTTCCTTGCTAAAAGTGTCCTTATTTTAGGATCTCAGCTTTTCTACTGATTAAGCTCAACCAAACATAAGCCCACAAGCAAAAATAACCAAACATGCAAAATAAATAAATAAATGACATTAGTAATAGTTAGAATAGGTAACCTACAACACATCTAGACCCTAAAAGACTGTGGACATTGGGATCCTAAAATATAGTTCCATAAGATGTGGAAGATAAAATGACATTTTATGACATAGTTAAAGAAATAGAAGATGGAATGACCAAAACTTGGAAGCTACGAGGCACTATTTAAAATCTCTGAGTTTTTCCAAAGCCAGAATAAGGCAGGAAATAATAAAAATTGAGCAGAAATAAATGAAATAGAGACCAAAACAAAGCAAAACAAAACAAAAAACACAAAACAACCCAATAGAACAGGTCAATAAAACCAGAAGCTTGTTCTTTGAAAAGATCAACAAAACATAAACCTTTAGCCAAAGTCATTAAAAGAGAGAGAGGACTCAAATAAATAAAATGAGAAATGAGAGAAGAATACAACCAACACCACAGAAACATAAGGTATTATGAGAGAATATTATGAAAAATGGCAACACATTGGACAACCCAGAAGAAATGGATAAAGTCCTAGAAACATATAACCCCCCAAAACTGAATCAGGAAGAAATAAAAAATTTGAACAGACAAGTTACTAACAATGAAACAGAATCAGTAATCAGAAAACTTCCAACAAACAAAATCTCAGGACCAGATGGCTTCACAGGTGAGTTCTAACACATATTTAAAGAAGAGAAAATACCTATTCCAAAAAATATGAGGAAGGAAACCTTCTAAATTTATTCCATGAGGCCAGCATTACCCAGATACCAAAACCAGAAAAAAAAAAAAAAAACTACAGAGAAAGGGAAACTACAAGCAACAACATTGATGAACATAGATGCAAAATGATTCAACAAAATATTAGCAAACCAAATCCAACAATACTTTAAAAAAATTATTCACCATGATCATGTGGGATTTATTTGTGGGATGCAAGGGTCATTCAACATTCACAAATTAATCAAGGTGATACATCATATCAAGAGAAATGATAAAAACTATATGATCATTTCAAGAGATGCAGAAAAAGCATTTGGCAAAGTACCCCATCCATTCATGATAAAAATTCTGAACAAAGTAGGTTCAGAGGGAACATATTTCAATCTAATAAAGGCTATATATATGAAAACCCACAGCTAACATCATACTAAATGGTGAAAAACAGAGAGCTTTTCCTCTAAGATCAGGAACAAGAGAAGGATGTCCACTCTCACCACTTTTATTCAACATAGTACTGGAAGTCCTAGTCACAGCAATCAGGCAAGAAAAAAAAATCTGTATTGGTAAGGAAGAAGTAAAACTTTTTTACTGTGCACAAGACATGATACTACATATAAAAATCTTTGAAGACGCCACTAAAAATCTAGTAGAACTGATAAGTAAATTCAGTAAAGTCACAGGATACAAAATTAATACCCAGAAATCTGTTGCATTTCTATCCACTAATAATGAGATAACATAAAGAGAAATGAAGAAAACAATCCCACTTACAATCATACCAAAAAGAATAAAATACCTAGGAATAAACTTAACCAAGGTGGTAAAAGATCTATACTCTGAAAACTATAAACTGTTATTAGAAGAATTGAAGATGACACAAACAAGTGGAAGGATACTCCATATTCAGGGATTGGAAGAACCAATATTATTAAAATGTCTATATTATCTAGAGTGATCTACAGATTTAATGCAATCTCTATAAAAATACCATCAACACTTTTCACATTAGAAAAAATAATCCTAAAATTTGTATGGGATCACAGAAGACCCTAAATAGCCAAAGCAACCTTGAAAACAAAAACAAAAACAAAAACAAAAAACTAGAACATCACAATCCTAGAATTCAAGATATACTACAAAGTTGTAGTAATCAGAACAGTATGGTAGTGGCACAAAAATAGACACAGATCAATAGAAGAGAATAGAGCATGCAGAAATAAACCCACAATTATATGGTCAATTAATCCATGACAAAATAGGCAAGACTATACTATAGGAAAAGATAGTCTCTTCAACAAATGGTGTTGGGAAAACTGGACAGCTGCATGTGAAAGAATGAAACTGGACCACTTTCTGATGCCACACACAAAAATAAACTCAAAATGGATTAAAGATCTAAATGTGAGACATGAAACCATAAAACTGCTTAAAGAAAACATAGACGGTAATCTTATTTTTTCTAGATATGTCTCCTTTGACAAGGGAAATGAAAGCAAAAATAAACTATTGGGACTATACCAAAATAAAACGTTTGCATAGTGAAGGAAACCATCAACAAAACAAAAAGATGACTCACAGAATGGAAGAAGATATTTTAATAGATGTATCTGATAAGTGGTTAATATCAAAATAAAGAATTTATACGACTCAATACCAAAAGGGGCTCCTGGGTGGCTCATTCAGTTAAGGGTCTGCCTTCGGCTCAGGTCATGATCCCAGGGTCCTCAGATTAAGCCCTGCAGTGGGCTTCCTGTTCAGTGGAGAGCCTGCTTCAGCCTTTGCCTGCTGCTCCCCTATTTGTGCTCTCTCTCTCTCTCTCTCTCTTTCTCTCTCTGGCGAATAAATAAATTATAAAAGAATTAAAAAATTAAAAAAAAGAAAGAAGAAAGATTATTCTAGAAGGAAGGTCTCAGAAGCAAGAAGGAGTGGTGAACAAAGAAATTGATAAACTTATAAACCTGAACAAACATTATTTGTACAAAATAATATCTAATTTGTGAGAGTTTAAACAAAGGCCAGAATTAAAATACTTGACAACTAATACAAGGAGTGATTTAAATCAAAGTGTTTTAAAATTTTTGTGTCATCTGAAAGAGAAGATTAATCTGTTAACCATGGACTGCACTGTGCTAAGTATCCCTGGGAAAATTTCAAGGATAACCCCTAAAATAATAGAAATAAACAGTTGGGGGTGCCTGAGTGGCTCAGTAGGTTAAGTGCCTGACTTTTGATTTCAGCTCAGGTCATTATCTCAGGGGCCTGAGATAGAGCCCTGTGTTGGGCTCTGTGCTGGGCGTGGAGTCTGCTTAAGATTCTCTCTCTCCCTCTGCCCCTCTCCACCCTCTCTCTCCCTCCCTCTCTAATATAAATAAATAAACAGTTGAAGTTTTCATAAGAATGTATAACTATCTGGAAGAGTGCATAACTTCCAGTTCGATTTTAAAATAAAATTATTTACATTAGTTTTAAATGTGTGGATGAGTTTCAGTATGGAATCAAAATATTATAGTATTTGAGATACACCATCACCTATTTTAAAAAATTCATGAATAACATTGCCATTACTAGCCAGATATTTTACATTGTTCTAGTTTCCAATTTAAGCTAGATTTCCATTTCATTCTTGCTTCAAAAGCTGTAATAATATAATATACTTCCTGGCGGAAGATTTTTTTTTTAACTGATCACTCTATCACAGTTCTTGCACAAAATTATGGGTATGCAATTGATTCTTGAATAATACAGAGGTTAGGGATGCCAAATCCCGTACAACTTTTTTTTAAATTTATTTATTTTTAAAATTATTATTATTTTTTTTCTGTACAACTTTTGACTCCCCCAAAACTTAGCTACTAATAGTCTACTGTTAACTGGAAGTCTCACCAATAATATGAATAGCCAATTAACACATATTTTATGTTATATTTATTATATACTGTATTCTTACAATAAAGTAAGGTAGAGAAAATAAGATGTTATTAAGAAAATCATAAGGAAGAGAAAATACATTTATATTACTGTACTGTATTTATTGAAAAAATCTGTGTATAAATGGACACACACAGTTTCAAATTTGTGTTGTTCATTTGTGTTGTATTTATTTTGATGATCTAATTGTCTCTAATTTGTGCAGTGGGAGCACCTTCAAGATGATTTCTTGATTCTTTTGAAATATCTCTTTCATTCTGTGAGTGTTTTCTGGCACAAGATGTTCTAGGTTCATCTTAGGTTTTCCTTGTTCCAGCCCTGAAATTAACTATTTTTAGGAAGGAGACTTGATTCTTTTCAGTGATAAATGGTATTTATATATACTTTAACAACAGTATATCTAAATCCACCCATTTCAATGGTATCCTATTGTACCAATTAAATACCATTATCTATTCATCCTTGGCTTCTATAAAAATTTGTGATCTGAGCAGATTAACACTAATTTTTTGTGTGGTTGTTCCTTTTAGTATTTTTTATAGGAGAATATACAAATATATTAATGTGTATAAAGGTAAGAACACAATCATATATATGTATAGAAATTAGCATAGATGACTTCTCGTTCTAGAATTTATTTCTGTGAAAGAAATGAATCTCATTTATTTCAAAGAGGACAAATTAGATCAGAAATCTAATTAGTTTCCCAAATCCTGGTTTTACTTTATGCTACATGCATTTAATTTGTTCTATGGATCTAAAAGTTATTTGTGAACATATTTGTATTTCTTAGTTTGGTGCTCTTTTTCTTTTTCTTCTTCTTCTTCTTCTTCTTCTTCTTCTTATTATTATTATTTGTCCCAGGGGTATAGGTCTGTGAATCATCAGGTGTAAGCACTCACATAGCACAGCACTCACATAGCACTCACCATAGCACAAATCATCCCCAATGTCCATAACCCATACACCCTATCCCTACCCTCCCACCCCCCAGTAACCCTCAGTTTGTTTTGTGACATTAAGAATCTCTTATGGTTTGTCTCCTTTCCGATCCCGTCTTGTTTCATTTTTTCCCTCCCTACCCCCCATGACCCCCCTCCCTGCCCCTCAAATTCCTCATATCAGAGAGATTATATGATAATTTTCTTTCTCCCAAATCTCGCTTTCATTCCTCAAATCAATTCATCAGAGATGTCACCCATCAGAATCCACTGCTTGGATCTGATAGGTAAAGCCAAATAAATGTCTGGTGGGCTTGTCTGGCCATTCCTAAAACTATAACAGGAAAAGTAATCTGTAGATAGAATGCAATGTGAAAACTTTGGCCTAAGATGCCTCTTTCCACACAAGCACAATTGCCCCAAGTGTTAAAAACACATGATTCTGAAAGGGTACCTCTTTTAGTTTACTTACTACATCTTACTGAGAAATTATTTTCAATTTTCTTGAATTCTTTTTGTATTTGCAATTGGAAAAATAACTTGATGATTTCTATTCTTGGTTTAAAAACTGGATTCTTTTCCTATTTTTCTTTCCTTCATTATGCTTCAAACTTCTTTTTGTCTTTCTCCTTTGCCTGTCATGGTTTTGTTAGCTCATATCCTCTCTGGATATGGTCAGAATCATCAGTGGTGGAAAAATGTGACTGCCAGGAAGTCCACCTTCATTTTTAAAACTAAATAGCTTGACAGCCTTTTAATTTACACTCTTTGCAGAGATGGCATGGAACTTTTAAGCTTTGTTGCTGATTTCTGACATTTAAATCTATCAAACAGTGTGGAAGGTGAATCAGGAACTTTATATCGGTAAAAGACATTAATTTCTTTACAATATATATCTTTTGAAGTTTTTCTTTTGGGAACCGTGACCACAACCTCCGAGAAATGAATTTTTTTGAGAACTAGAAAAATGTGTGTCTAGTCCATGTGAAAAACGACCTACTTCTGGACAATTGGACAGTTAGAGAAAGCCTTGCATGTATATCATCTATGAATGTGACTTTCAAATTCTAATATTTATGAACAAGTCTCTCACAATTTATGATAAATGATGTTATAGGAACTAATTAAAAATTAGCAGATTTTTAAGTAACTTTCCACTTCTGTACTTATTCAGACTCTAACTCAGGAATCATCTTTCTCTCATAAAGTGTTTGATAAACTTCAATGTGTATGTTGTAGTTGATATCCACTATTAGCCTGGTTCTTTTAAATTGTCTAGAGACGTGTCTAAAAGAATGTTCAAAATATACTCTGTGACACATAAACAGTTTAATTTAAAGGTCAATGGAAATTTAAAAGATCCAAATGCACCATAGAAAGTATAATCAAATAGGAGGTTGGGATTCATTTCCTCTTATTTTCCATTCTCATTTATTTTGAAATATAAACCAGCTCCTTAGGTTAATGGGCATTTACAAGCTAATGTATATTTCATGTTAGCAGTTATACAGAAATGTTATCATGCAGTAAGATCCTTCCTTTAAATTTTTACAAAGGAAGCTTTTTGTCTTTGTCTGTTTAGGCTGCTATAACAAATCCCCATAGGCTGGCTCATAACAGAAACTTATTTCTCATGGTTCTGGAGGCTGGGAAGTCCAAGCTCGAGGAATTGGCAGAGTCCATGTGTGGTGAAGGCTCACTTCCTTGTTCATAGATGCTATCTTCTCACTCTGTCTTCATATGATGGAAGGGGTGAGGGAGTTCTCTGACATCTCATTTACGTATACGAGGGCTTGAGATACATGGGCACTAGTCCTATTTGTGTGGGCTTCACTCCTACGATCTGCATCTTCCAGATTACCACCTCACTGGGGAGTAGGTTTTAATGTGAATTTTGGGGAAACCCAAACATTCACGGTCTACAGTAATTTTTATTTAGAAATCAAATTCTTTTTGATAAACAGTATTTCGTACAGTCACCTATTCATAGAAGGCTGACTAATAACAATTATAGTTCAGTTACAGCTACCATTCACTGAGCACCTACTATATACTTGGATTTCATATATCTTTCATTTAATTCTCATGGCAACTCTACAAGGTAAAAATATTATGTCTCTTTTATGGATGAGAAGCTGAGGCTCACTGAGCCTTAAGTAACTTTCCTGTGATCCAGAGATTGAAAATAAGAGGTACTAGAAAAACCTAAGTCTCACTAATTAAAAAATTAATAAAAACTGGGGCGCCTGGGTGACTCAGTCAGTTGAACATCTCACTCTTGATTTTGGCTCAGGACATGATCTCAGGGTTGTGAGATCAACCCCTGTGTCCAGCTCCCCACTTGGTGTGGAGTCTGCTGGAGATTCTTTCTCCTTCTCCCTCTGCCCCTCCCCCAACTTGTGCATGGGCACTCCCCCTCTCTCTCCAAAATAAATAAATAAAATATTTGAAAATATTTCATAAAAACCCTTTATATCACACAGTCCCTGAACAAGTTACAATGCAGTTTAACATATGCTTATCTCTTTGAATTGTTCTCATTCTTCACATATTGAAACATGAACGCTTATTCCTAGGCTCATGACTTCACTTTTCTATATACTCAGTAAAAATCATGTAGAACTATGTAGAGTTATTTTCACTGGTCAAATAATAGGTCCAAACAAATATGTATTGATTGAGTGCAAAATTGATTTCAGAGCAATATCCCTTTTGTCTTTTTAAAGGACAATAACACCCTAATAAACACTGACCTGTGGAGTGTTGTGTGTTGCTGGAGACTATGGACAGCTCTGGTTCCCAGATCTCTACAGCAGAATATAAAAAAACAAGACTTTCCTTCCCGAAACAACAACTTCTCCCTGTGGAGTAGCTTTTAGGCCACCTGGCATTTTATAGATCCAGTATCATTCAGCCAGTCATTTCTTGAGAGGTGTAAGGGTCTGAATGCAAATCACGTTTGTACAAACCTTAGTGTATGTTTTGTTTAACCTGAAAAGTGAACTCAATGATAGTTGCTGCAAGTGTCTCAGCTAACTTTTCTAAGACAGCTCACCACAGTCAGGAATTAAGAAACTGCCATGCTGTTCCTTTGGTGATAGTGAGAACCTGAAGATAAATAAGATTTGTACTATGCAATGATTCAAAGCAGCAGCTGGATACTCCATGTTCTAATATATTTTCTATCTATGAAATGCTGTAACAATTACAAATCCAATAAAATGCCAATCTAACTACTTTTGAAATGGAAACATCCCATTACACCAATTGTATTGAGACACCAAATAATACATACTTTACTCCTCATCGGAATTTCCTTCATGATGTTTTTCACAAGATTTTCTCATTTTCCCCTGAATAAATATGCTTATTAAACAGAGTGAAATTCTTTAGTATCATGAGATTTGTTCTTCAAAGGGAGAGAAGAAGAAGATGTAAATTATTAAAACAAGACCTCTTTTATCTTCCTAGATTGGAACCAAAAAGAACCAAAAAGTCTGCTTATCTCAAGTAGCCATCACAGGTTCTTTCCTTCCTGAAAGACTACAAGTGGTTGAGGAGGCGGCCTGCTCTCTTGACACCTTAGAGCCCAGAAAATTGCTCTCTCCCTCTCAGTTTGTATTTCTGTACTCTTGCACTCGGTGCTACCTAAGGCTGGCAGGAAGCAAGTTTGAAGCAGGACTAATGCTTTCCATTTCAAGTGGTGACCAAGGATCCTAGAGGTAACAGGAGCCCTCAAGAGCCCTTTTCATCTTGTAACAAGGCTCTGCAACTCATCCTGCTGGAATCTGGGTTGCCTTCGGAAACTCTGCTCGTTACCTAGAGATGTGAGAAGTCTTGATTGACCTGTCCTGCTTCTACAGCTAATAGAGCTGTCAGCTTACCTGTCACTCAGCCATCACCAGCCCTTGAATACAATAAAGGCCTTGAAGGTAATACAGGAAGTGGAACATCCCAAGGGCACAACCTTCTCAAAAATGAGGCTGCGTGTCAAACTAAATACTTTACCTCAAATGTCTGAATTCATGGCAGAGGGGAGTGAACATGATACAGCCTTGTTTTTTTCCATCAGTATAATTTTCTTTTCCATTTCAGCATGTTTATATCATTTCAATCTATGAATGTCCCAAGAGTAGCAATGTAAAGTTGAACCTGGCAAGGTCAGAGACGATCACTCAAAGAAGGCAATGATGTGTGTGTGTGTGTGTGTGTGTGTGTGTGTGTGTGTGTGTGTGTGTGTGTGTTGGAGGCTATGTGTGAATAACAATAGTCCGTTGTAAGGGATGTTTTGCCTGCCTAAAGGAAAACTGAAACCCAGGTTTCAGTCAATAGCTATTAAATTCTATTCAATTTATTGAACCAGTCAATATATATTGAGCTCCTTATCTTGACTGGCATTGTTCCCTCTGCTGAGGTTAGACACAGAAGATGCTCTGACAGAGCCTATTAACGCTCATAAAATACCCGTGCTCTCCTTTACGTTTCCCAGACCCTCTTGCTATTGTTTTTACACCATTTGACTAAGTTTTGACCAATGAGACCTGAGCAGAGACGATGTAAAACACTTCCAGACCTGACCCCTGAAAGGATACCATGTCACTGTCCAGGTCTCTCTCCCCTTGCCACATGACTTTGGAGACCACAGTTTCCAGATGGCATTACTACAAGGTAGAAACTACCTAGATTCCTGGGTTTCTGCTTAGAAAAGAATGCCTTAGAGAGCTACCCAACCCAGTTAGGTTTTGAATAAGTGAAAATAAACTTTTGCTTTATTAACCTGTTGGAATTTTAGGGTTTGTTTCTTATCACAACATAGATTATCCCAGTGGTTTTTAAAGTGTGGTATACAGACTGGCAGCATGAGCAGACCTGGGAACTTATTAGAAATGCACATCCTTGGGCTTACCTGATATTTTCTAAGTTAGAAACTTTGAGGATAGGACACAGATGTCTGTGTTTTAACAGACCTTCCAGGTGCTTCTGATGTATACTCAAGTTTGAGAAGCATAACTCTAAACTATCTTGTCAATATAGACATAATTCTTGATCTCAAGTTTCTCACTGTCTAGAGATCCTAGATCTCACAGTGTAATAGACAGATGCCCTTATTTCATAAATTCTTGTCAGTTTTCCCAAGACCCTCTTGCTTTAACTGAAGCCAGGACAGGGCACTGTAGCTATTCAAAGTGGTGCTAATTATTTTTTACCACTCACATCTCATACCTTGTGGTTGGAGATGGAATCAGTATTCAACTTAGGACTCCCTTACTATCTTTAAAAGTCTTTTTCTTTGAAACCAATAACATTCCCCTCTATCACTCCATCTTTCTTTCTCTTGGTTCATGTCATCTGGGAACCCCTGTATTTCTTTCATTTGTTGATAATTTTGGTATGTGAATCAAAGACTTCACCTCCACCATGAATATGGATCATTTCTATGCACATTTATACTTGTCGAAGTTTCTCCTAAGTAAATAAATTCTTGAACCTCAGATTTCCGTGTAAGTTTCTATCCCATTTCTTCTCTCCCCATTCACAGCTCAATTTCTTGAAGAATCATCTATAATCATTGTTTCATTCTTCACTCCTTTGAAAATGATTACAGTTGAACGAATGCCCTCAATAGTCCACCAAAATACCTTTTATGCCTTTTGTTTATTTATTTATTTATTTTATTTTATTTATTTATTTGACACAGACAGATCAGATCACAAGTAGGCTGAGAGGCAGGCAGAGAGAGAGAGAGAGAGGAGGAAGCAGGCTCCCTGCCGAGCAGAGAGCCCAATGCGGGCCTCGATCCCAGGACCCTGAGATCATGACCTGAGCCATAGGCAGAGGCCTTAGCCCACTGAGCCACCCAGGTGCCCTTTTGTGCCTTTTGTGAAGGTCACCCATATCCTCTGTGTTGCCAAATTCAATGTATAATCTTGGAACTCAGTTACTGACTTGACTCTGTTGACCACCTTTTAAAATAACTTATTTTCTCAGCTCTCCTTGTATTCTCATATAAACGTCTATTTCCATCTTATATTTTCTGGCCAATTCTTCTGTGTGTTTTATTCATACTCATCTCCCTACATGTGAAGAGATGGACTTGTTTTCCACACACCACTTTTTCTCATGTTGTTATTCCTTCCCTAAGGAATCTCAGCTAGAACTGTAATTCAATTCCTGTTGATGCCCAGATGACTGACAATTTATATCTTAAATACAGACCTAAATATGCAGATGCCCACTGACTTTTCTTGGGTATCTCAAACATACCTTAAACTCAAGATGTCCAACGCAGACTTTAGAATCTTGCCATACACTCTCCCAGTCTTCTTTCTGGATTTCTTATCTCATGATACTCTCATCAGTCCTTTTGTATGAGGCAGACTCATGAGTTATCGTGGATTTGGACTTTTCCTTCACTTTCTATATGAAATATATTACCAAGTCCTGTCAATTTTATTATACTGAATAATCCTCAAAATGTTTCTGTTCTCACCCTTTCTCCCACCATCACTCTAAAACAACCCACTATCCATTCTTGTCTGGATGACTATCATATCTCCTCTCAAATGGCCTATCCGTATCTGTTCTCTAGAATGTCAACCCATTCTTCCTGCTTAAAATCTTCTAGTAGCTTCACATTACTCTTAGAATAAAGAATAAAATCTTTATGATCTTATGGTAACTTTCACAGATTGGTACTTCTTACAACTCACTTCACACTCTTCCTCTTGCTATCTTCCCCATAGCCACGGGGTCTTCTTTCAAGTTCCCAATCCTTCCTTCCTGCTTCCTACTACAGGATCTTTGCACAAGCAAATCTATCGCTGAAAGCTCTCTTTTGGCCCTTATCCTCTTTATGTAGTTAACACTGTATCATGCTTATGACCTGAGGTCAACGGTCCCTTCTTCAGGAAAGGCTTCTCAGGATTTTAAATCTTCATTTGTTATGTGCTGTCATAGATTAACATTTTTTCCATAGAGCCCCCTTCTTTTTTTTTTTTTCCTGGTATATTCAGAGGATTGGTGATTTTTGTTAAATATCTTTCTTGCCCACTGAATATGTTCTATGAAAGCAAAAAACAAACAAACAAAAACCTTTTATTTGCCTACAGTATATCCCCAGTGCATAAGAAAAGCTCCTGACATGAAGGTACTCAATTAATATTTGTTGAATGAATGAATGAAAAAAAAATCTTCTTGTAATTCATGTTTTCTCCTCTACCTAAATTTCTTGCTTTAACTCCTGGATAGAAAGCTTATCATCAAGGTAAGACTATACAAATGTTAGGTAAGACTATACTAGGTAAGACTACACTAAATGTTTATATTTAGAGGGAGATTGTTATTTAGATTCCACAAAGAAAAAGAACATCAAGGAAGGGAAATTAAAATTAGGTCAATTTTCCAAGTAACTTGTATTTTACTTGGAAAAAAGAAATGTGTGTGTATTCGGTTAGGGAGATGGAAGAGAAGATGACAAGAGAAGAGAGGCTAAAAAACGCACTGAGAAGACCCCAAGATGTCAAGAGCTTAAAAGTCACAGCCACAGCCCATTTTCATTCAGATTAGAGAAGTTGATAAGAGTTTATTAATGCTACAGAAAATATAATATGATGATAAATTTTTTTTGCCTATATATTTCCATCATTGCTGAAGCTAAACCTGACCCATTATAAGAGGAGAGTTTTATTCTTGATAAGAGAGGATTATATTTGCTTATAACCAATAATGTTTCTATTATTCACCTGCCTTGCATATCTGGTTTCTTTTATGATCATGAGAGAAAAAGCCAATTCTATGAGTATTTTAGGTATTATTAAAGATTGTCATGTTATATATTAAATTTGTAACAGTATTTTATCTCAATTAATATAACACCTAAATATTTTTCACAATTAAAAAAATAGTTAGTGATATTATAGAAAATTGTAAAGTAATAAAATCCAGGATTCAGTCCCTCTCTGGAAACAATCTGGACAATAAGATCAGAATCAACTATTTTGAAATTTAAGAGCCTATCAAACACTAAGAGTAACCAAGGGAGTGCTTGATGAAAGGACAAAAAGTTTGGGTTGTTCATTTTAATTAGTTTGGCAGTTCCCTTAGGGACTGGAACAGACACTTGCTTTTCTTTCAGTCCCCTTGGGCTGCACTGGTTTCCCCTGTAGTGTCTATTGGAAGATTTAAAGAGATATACACCCTTTAACAAATTTTAATCAAGACATTTAAGGAAATTTCTGTTAGGTCACAGACAGAGATAATGGGACAAAAACTTCACACACAAAAGGACTACAGACTCTGAAAAAATAATTTGGAACAGTCACTATATGAATGGACAACTAAAGCCCTCAATATGCCAAAAAAGCAATCCTGAGGAGAGGGAAAATCTGATTTCCAGAATTAACTACATTATAATATATCACAATACTCAGAATGTCTGTTTTTCAACAACAACAACAACAAAATGACAAAGCATACAAAGAAACAGGAAAATATGGCTCTTTCACAGAAAATAAAGAATTTGATAGAAACTATCTCTGAGGAGGCCCATACATTGGAATTACTAATCAAAGATGTTAAATCATCTGTATTTAATGTATTCAGTGAGATAAAGAAAACAATGAACAAAGATCTAAAAGAGATCAGAAGAACAATGTATGAACAAATAGGGGATGTCAATACAGAGAATAATTTTAAAAAGGAACCATATAGAAATTGTTCAGTTGAAAAGTACCATGGCTTAAATAAAAAATTCACTACTAGGGTTCAACAGCAGCTTCGAGTAGGCAGAAGAAAAAAAAGCAGTGAACCCAAAGATAAGGTCATTGAAATCGCCTGTCTGAGGAACAGAAAGACAAAAGAATGAAGAAGGATGATAGGACCTGAGGGACCTATGGCACCTGTGGGATACTATCAAATGTACCAAGTTGTTCATCATGGGAGTTCCAAAAGGAGAAGCAAGAAAAAAAAGAGACAAAAAGAATATTTGAAGAAATTGTGGCTGAAAACTTCCTGAATTTGATTAAAGACGTAAATATACACATTGAAGAAGCTGAACAAATGCCTAGAAGGATAAACTCAAAGATATCCACATATTTTAATAAAATTGTAAAAAGACAAAGACAAAGAAAGAATTTTGAAAGCAGTAAGAGAGAAGTGACTCATTACATACAGGGGATCCTCTATAACATTAAAAGATCATTGCTCATCAGAAATCATGGAGGCCAGAAGGTAGTGGATGACATATTATAAGAACTAAAAGAAAAAAATTGTCAACCAAAAATTCTATACAGGCAAAATACCCTTCAGCAATGAAAGAGAAATTAAATTCTGAGATAAATATAAGCTTAAGGATTCCATTACTAGTAGATCTGTTCTATAAGATTGCTAGAGGAAGTTAATCAATTTTTTTCTTTTATGATTCATGCTTTTTTATGTCCTACATAAAAATCTTCACCTACTAAAAGTTCATAAAATTTTACTCCTATGTTTTCTCCTGGAATTTATTTAGTTCTATCTTTAATGTTTAGGTCTATAATCCATTTCCAGTTCATTTTTATATATACCATGAGGTAAAGCTTGAGATGCCTTTTTTTCCCCTGTATTGATATTGAGTTGTTTCAGCACTATTTGTTGAGATGACTTTCTCTGCTGAATTACCTTTGCACCGACACAGAAAAAAGTCAATTGACCATATATGTGTGGGTCTATTTCTAGTTTTTATAATCAGTTCCATTGATCTCTGTGCCTTCCTTATATCAATATCACAGCATTTTAATAACTAGCTTTAGAGTAAGTCTTGGAATCTGTTATTGTAAGTCCTCTAACATTTTCTTCTTTTATAAAATTGTTCAACTATACTAGATCCTTTGCCTTTCCATACAAATCTAAGTACTGACTTGTCAGTTTCTACTTAAACAAAAGAACTGGTTGGATTTTTATTAGAATTAAATTAAATCTAGAGATCAATTTAGGCAGAATTGACACACTATTGAGTCTTTCAGTTTCTTCAGTTTTGCTCAGAAATGTTTTATAGTTTTTAGTGTATGAGTCTTGATCATATCTTGTTAAATTTATCTCAAAGTATTTCATGATTTTTGGTGCTACTGTAATTATATTTTTAAAATTACAATGTCAACTGTTCATTGTAAGTTATAGAAATAGGTTGTTTTCTTTTCTTTTTTAAAAAATATTTGCTTTGTAACCTATCGACTTGCTAAACTTAATGGTTAGCTTCAGTAACTTTTTAATAGATTCCTTAGGATTTTCTAAATGGATAAACATGCCATCTGTGAATAAAGACAATTGAATTTCTTCCTTTCCAATCTACATATGCCTTTTTATCTTTTATTTTTTTTTCTAACTTACAGCACTGGCTAGGACTTTCAGTACAATTAATGTGACTACTGGGCTCTATTTGCATTCCTCTTTTTATACTACACCCTGAAAATCCTTCAGCCAGCCAACTGAGGTAATTGTAGGGCCTTCTTCATTTGTCTGCAATCATAGTTCTACACTGTTTGATGTCCACTGGATGAAAATAGTCATTTCCCATATTTTGTCTGGCTTTCTAGTTTTTTATGGCAGGATGGCAATTCTTGTAACAGTTAATATTTCAAAGTCAGTGTGAAAGTTCCATCTAAGGGACATTTTAAACAACCACTTCTCTACACTCCAAGATTTATACTTACACTAGATCACTAAAAAATTATGTACCATAGAATTTCTTTCATAGGATGGTGATTTAACATTATATTCTCAACATTTTTTGAGGACTGATCTTAGTAGTAGTCATACAAGGAATACTTTGTACATTTTTTTTACAAATCTGTGCATGGAAGAAATTGTGTTCAATGACCCATCTCTAATCATGGACACAATGACATTTCCTTAGAACTTAAGTGCCAGGAAACTTGATAACTCTCATATTATCACTGTTTCCTTTTATTGGAGAGAGGAAAAATATATAACATATATTTCCTTTTTACTCCGAGGGCTGTCTAGGAAATCGTATTTTAATTGGGACCTTTTGTATGATGATCTCCCTTCTGTGTTTAAATTTCTTATACCACTGTTTTAATATCTGAGTTACATTTATTTCTTTATTGGGAGCCACTTCCAATCCTCTTCATAAATTATTTAAAAATAATTTTTAAAGAAAAGCCAGAACTGCATAGCAGAGTATTTATGAGCATGGACCTTGAAATTGGACAGATTTGCATTTGTTTCCTATCTCTTCTACTTTTTTGTCTGTATGACTTACTGCAAGTTATTTAACTTTACTGGTTTGCAGTTATGGGGATATGCTCAGTGTCTGGAACACATCATACCATAAGTGGTAGTGGGTTTCTAATAACTGTTAGAGAATTTCAGCAATTCTAATTCTATCTAAATTCAAATCTCTGTTCAAATAGATTATTCAGTACAAATCACAAAATACCATGTTACAAGTCTTCTACATCAGTGTTTTTTGGAGGCCCATTTTTGATAAGAAATGTAATTCCTGAAGCCTTCTGGGTAGATCCTTGAGATATGTAATTCCTTCCAGTCTCTGAAATGTTACCAGGACAAGTAAGACACATTCTTATGGGTTCTTTATTGTAGATCCTCCTTGGTCAGTTAATTAACAGAGTTAGAGATTTTTTAAAATTCAGCAGTTTTCCTAGGTTTCACTTTGGTCCCTGTGTCAATGATGCATGAAGATACCATTAAAATTTAAGCTTTCACCATAAAAAGGCAATGTGGGTGCTTAAGATGAAGAATTTAATTAGATCAATTACTCTCAAGGTAATTATTGAGGGGGTATTTATTTCATATTGTTCAAATTGTTTCAAGCTGGAGAAAATGTCATTCCTGTATCTTCAGGTCTATTATTTATCTAATGTCTAACCCAAGTTGATCTTTTGGATGATGGTTGTTTGGAAAAGCTAGCTGAAATATATTGTCCTAAAGGACCATTGACACGTAGGATACTAGATGAAGCCAATGCTTTTGTTCTTTAAAGAGATTTCTTCTCTTTTATCCTCTGAGATAAAAATTTAAGAAAGAATTAGAATAGAAATAATAGACATGCTAAATTAAAAAGAATTAATAGGCTGGCACAGTTGAAACATGATAATTCTAGTCATTCTGGTGATGTGTACTTAAATTTCCCAGGGCCAAACTTAATCCATCTGGACACTTGTCTGTTGTGAGCAAGAAGCTGTGCTGATTTTCATGACATGAACTGGCTCCTTCATTGACTTAGTAAAATAACTGGTTTTCTGGCACTATATATACATTATTATTCTTTTAGTTATGAAAGAAGCAACTCAAAATCATGTTAGGATCCATGGAAACATAGCTTGCCATGCATGCTGTAACAATAATGGGATATCTTCATTTATTTGCCTCTGAAACTATAAGCTGGAAAGAGCTCAGTAAGGATGAAAATAATGTTCCCATATGAGCTCCTGAGATACCCAAACAAACAAACAAACAAAAGGAAATAAAATAGTTGTTTACTCATTATAATCATCCCAGTTCTGTCACACTGTGCAAAATGAGACACAGGACATTCATAGGACAAAAAAGCCTAGGGGATCTGGTTAATAAAAATATGAAGTAAAAACCATGAAGACCCTCACAGAGTGTTCGGAGGAGGCCATCCTTTTTTTCTCCTTTTTAAACATTTTTATTTATTCATTTGAGAGAGAGAAAGAGAGCCAGAGAGAGAGCACAAGCAGGACGAGCAGCAGAGGGAGAGGGAGAAGCAGCCTCCCTGCTCTATATGGGGCTCAATCCCAGGACCCTGTGATAATAACCTGAGCCAAAGGCAGATGCTTAACTGGCTAAGCCACCCAGACACCCCAAGGAAGCCATTCTTTTAAAGATACCCATGGCGGCTGCTGGGAGAAGAGCTTCAATGATCAGATGCTCTAAGGATCAGTTTGGTAACTGCCAACTCTTTTGTTTTGTGGTTAACAGAAATGTCTCTTCATCATTGCTAGATGATGTGTCTTCTTTTTAACAAATCAGTAAAATTCCATTTAATTCTTTATTAAGAATTTATTGGGCACCTATCATGTAGGTATTTAGTATTATGTCGGGAACTGAGAAGCTAGAATTTCACATTTTGAGGCACACATCAGCTAGGTAGGAAATTCTAACATGATAAATGACTAAATAGTTAAGAGCAAAAGCTCATGAATAATTTTCAAAATCAATGATGCACATATTACACGTGTTCTAAGAATTGAGAGGTGTGAGAATACTAGGTGATGTAGAATGCTGAAGAATGTTTCATTATAACATGAAATTTGAGCTATATCTTGGAGAACAGATAGAATTTTGAGTGGAAGGGAAGGAATGGAAAAGATATCTCTATATCATCTCTCTATCTAGCTATCCAGCTATCTAGCCATCTATCTATCATCTACATTTTGGTGGAGAATAGCTTGAATAAAGTCACTATGATTAGGTAGAGTAAATCTGCATTTCCAAGACATGAGAATAATAAGCAGGTGTAATGAAGTATTTACATTTAGGAAAAGTGGGAGAAAAAATTTTTAAAGTTCCAATGAAGGGGTGTCTGGGTGGCTCAGTGGGTTAAAGCCTCTGCCTTCAGCTCAGGTCATGATCTCAGGGTCCTGGGATCGAGCCCCACATTGGGATGCCTGCTCAGCAGGGAGCCTGCTTCCTCCTCTCTCTCTGCCTGCCCCTCTGTCTACTTGTGCTCTCTCTCTCTGTCAGATAAATAAATAAAATCTTTTAAAAAAATAAAATAAATTAAAAAAAATTTTAAAAAGTTCCAGCGAAGATTGAATCAGTAATAACCTTCTTGCTCTAGCATATAATCTTCCTCTCTTCTCCCACCACATATAATTCATCTGTCCCCAAATCCAGTTCAAATCCATTTATATTTTCTTTAAGCCTCCACTTCATATTGTGCTGTATAGACTCAGACCTAAATTGGCACATCTCTGTAATATAAGCTGTGATCCAAGCCCTGTATACAATTGTCAAAGATGATGCCCTAATGAATGCAAGGTTGATTGCTTTTAGCTACTTCTTAAGTACTATTATTTATATTTTTAGGAAAAATTTATCTGTATGAATTATATTATCTGGATACCTGATTCCAAGGAAATGAAGGTCTTATCTAGGCACTTAAACCTCACACGCAGTGGTTTTACACATAAAGGATACTCAATACATATTTTCTGAATAAATGAATAGATTAATAAATTAATAGATTAATAAATACATTTAGATTCTTTACAAATCTTTTAATCCTTTGAGAATGACTGGTATGTGCTGCTATTGTGATCCTGGAGTTTTCATAGAGAGGGGATTTTTAATTTGTTCAATAAATGAGGCAAATAATACCTTGGATACTTCTTGAACAACTTGATTCCTCATAGCTATAATTGGAAGTAGATTTTATTTTTTAAATAGATTTGATTAAAATTATGAGTGAAATAATTAAGTTATAGAGAGGTAATATTTTACTAGCCAAAAATTAAATCTAAATCTGGTATTTATTTTATTTTTATTTTATTTTATTTTATTATTATTATTATTATTTGCCCCAGGGGTACAGGTCTGTGAATCATCAGGCTTACAACTTTCACAGCATTCACCAAAGCACAAACCCTCCCCAATGTCCATAATCCATCCACCCTATCCCTACTCTCCCACCCCCCAGTAAACCTCACTTTGTTTGTGAGATTAGGAGTCTCTTATGGTTTGTCTCCTTCCCCATCCCATCTTGTTTCATTATTTTTCCCTCCCTACCCCCCAACAACCCCAACCCTGCCCCTCAAGTTACTCATATCAGAGAGATCATATGATAATTGTCTTTCTCTGATTGACTTATTTCGCTCAGCATAATACCCTCTAGTTCCATCCACGTCATTGCAAATGGCAAGATTTCGTTTCCTTTGATAGCTGCATAGTATTCCATTGTGTATATATACACCACATCTTCTTTATCCATTCATCTGTTGATGGACATCTAGGTTCTTTCCATAGTTTGGCTATTGTGGACACTGCTGCTATAAACATTTGGGTGCACGTGCCCCTGAGGATCACTACCTTTGTATCTTTAGGGTAAATACCCTAGTAGTGCGATTATCTCACAAAACAAACTGAGGGTTACTAGGGGGTGGGAGGGTAGGGATAGGGTGGATGGGTTATGGACATTGGGGAGGGTTTGTGCTTTGGTGAATGCTGTGAAAGATGTAAGCCTGATGATTCACAGACCTGTACCCCTTGGACAAAG
>LNAC01000242.1:1278104-1345487 GCA_002007465.1 Ailurus styani | reverse complement strand
ATGCGGGCCTCGATCCCAGGACCCTGAGATCATGACCTGAGCCGAAAGCAGAGGCTTTAACCCACTGAGCCACCCAGGCGCCCATGCTCTTGGAGCTTTTGTTCCCTGAACACTTTCTGTACAGCTTTGGAGGATGGGACTGAAAATGGCGGCCTCCCAGTCTCCAACCTGGAGGAGCCGAGAGCTCAGGGCCTCAGTCCTCAGTGCGTCCTCAGAGAAAAGCAGTGCATCTCTCCCATCTCCTGGTCTCCAGCCATGCTCCGAGCTCACCTGGGCTGTGACCGAGCGTCTCTATCTCTGGCATGCGGCCCTGTTTAGAATCTCCAAACCTGGCAGATTCCTGCAGCCACTCCTGTGCCGCTCCTCCTGGAGGAGGAAGGAGAGGGTCTCTCCGGGTCCGCCGCCCGTGGGGTCCCCGCTCACAGAGCAGTGTTCCGACTGTGCTTTGAGTCATGGCCCGAGGTAACACTGAGCTGAGAGACACCTTCTCAGCTCAGCTCCATCTCTCCCATCAGCTTCTCTCTGATACCTGGGAAAACTGTCGTGCTCAGACACCCCTGGTCTTTTTGTGTCCCCATGGGTCCTGAGACCACACTGTCCCCTCGAGGGCTTCACCCTCTGCTTGGCCTCTGGGGCCATGTCCCTCAGTGGAGCCAACTTCTAACAGTTCTGAGTCTGTGCTCTGCTGCTCTCTCACTTGCTGGGAGCCAGTCCCTCCCCCCGGGGTCTATCTTCCTGTCACTTCAGGTTCACTTCTCTACATGGCCTACCTTCTGGAAAGCGGTCGATTTTCTGCTCCTAGAATTCCTGCTCTTCTTCTCTTCGATCTCCTGTAGAATTTGTAGGTGTTCAGAATAGTTTAATAGCTATCTGGGTGAATTTCTGGGACCTGATTATGATCGGTCTCCTATTCCTCCGCCATCTTGCCGCTTCCAACCCTAAATCTGGTATTTATTAAACTATCTCAACCCATCTCTGAATGTGAATGGAGATCACTTTCTATGACCCGAATTCTCTTCTGCCCAGTTCATATTAAAACCTAAGTTCATAATGCGACTTTTCTAACTGAGTAATATTTCATGTTTCTTTGACCATCAGAAAACTCTGAATTAAATTTTCAACCCACTAATAATTGTACATGCTGCATTTTTTTCTTTGATCAGATTTTTGTTTTATTTATTTATTTATTTTTAAAGATTTGAAAGAAAGACAGAGAGAGAGCAAGAGCACATCAGTGGGGGGAGGGGCAGAGAGAGAGGGAAAAAATCTTCAAGCAGACTCCCTGCTGACCATGGAACCCAATGCAGGGCTTGATCCCAGGACACTCAGATCATGCCTGAGCCAAAACCAAGAGTTGGACACTCAACCAACTGAGCCACCCTGGCACCCCTTTGATCAGAGTTTTAAAGTGTGTTTGCCATATTGTATGTGTTTTGTAAAATGCCTCAAATCCTCTTTTAAAAATGATAAAGTATAAAGAAACATACATTTTCAAAAAACATACTCTGTTCCAGGCACTGTGTTAGGTATACAGATAGATGTGAAAATTTGATTAGTAAATTATAGAAAAGAACAATGAAGTCTAATGAAAATTGGTAAAATATCTCTACTCCCTAAATATATGTCAATTTGAAGGATGATATGGGAGATAGATGCAACCATAAACTCTAGATATAGGAAAGGACTAAAGAGGTATTTAACACTTTTTCCAAATGTGTTCCATGGAATACTGTTGCAGAAGACAGTTTTAGTTTCAAGAAATAAATAAATACTTCCTGTAGTCAAGTAATGACAGCACAAAATCAGTGGTGGGTACAATTGCTGGTTCCTTATCACAAATCAGAGGAGTGTCTCCAAAGTGTACGAGTCATCATTGTTCATTGTCACACAGTTTCATTTAAAAACAAACAAACAAACAAACAAACAAAGAAAACCCCATGTTATCTCATTGTAGTTTTGATTTGCACTTCCTTGATGGTGAGAGATGTTGAGAATCTTTTCACGTGCCTGCTGGCCATCTGGACATCTTCTTTGGAAAAATGTCTATTCAGGTCTTCTGCCCATTTTCTAATAGGGTTGTTTGTTTCATTAGTATTGAGTTGTAGAAGTTCTTTATATATTTTGGATATTAAGCCCTTTTTGAATATATCATTTGCAAATATCTTCTCCTATTCAGTTAGATGCCTTTTGGTTTCCTGTGCTGTGAAAAAGCTTTTTAGTTTGATGTAGTCCCAATAGTTAATTTTTGCCTTTATTTCCCTTACCAAATAAGACATATTTAGAAAAATGTTGCTACAGCTGATGTCAGAGAAATTACTGCCCTTGTTCTCTTCTAGGATTTTTATGGTTTCACCTTGTGTTTAGGTCCTTCATCCATTTTGAGTTTATTTTTCTGTATGATGTTAGACAGTGGTCCAGTTCATTCTTTTATGTGTAGCTGTCCAGTTTTCCTAGCACCGTTTGTTGAAGAGACTGTCTTTTCCCCATTGCATGTTTTTGCCTCCTTTGTCATAGGTTAATTGACTAGACAATCATGGGTTTATTTCTGGGCTCTCCAGTCTATGCTGTTGATATAAATGTCTATTTGTATGTAAGTACCATACTATTTTGATTACTACAGCTTTGTAGTAGTAATCCTTGAAATCCTTGAAATCAAGGATTGTGATATCTCCAGCTTCGTTCTTCTTTTCAGGAGTGCTGTGGCTATTCACGGTCTTCTGTTGTTCCATACAAATTTTAGGATTATTTGTTCTAGTTTTGTGAAAAATAAAATTGCTTTATGTGGACACTTTGATAATATTAATCTTCTAATCCATGAGTTTGGAATGTCTTTCCATTTGTTTCTGTCATCTTCAAATTCTTTCATCAGTGTTTTATAGTTTTTTGAGTATAGATCTTTCATCTTTAAGGTTCAGTTTATTCCTAGATATTTTATTCTTTTTGGTGCAATTGTAAATAGTGTTGTTTTTTAAATTTCTCTTTCTGCTACTTCATTATTAGTGTGTAGAAATGCTACTGGTTTCTGGGTGTTAATTTTGTATCCAGACATTTTAGTGAATTAATTCATTATTTCTAATATTTTTTGGTGGAGTCTTTAGAATTTTCTGTATATATCATGTCATCTGCATATAGTGTCAGCTTAACTTCTTCTTTACCAACATGGATGCCTCTTATTTCTTTTTCTTGTCTGATTGCTATAGCTAGGACTTTTAGTGTCATGTATTACACTAAGTGAAATAAGGCAGGCTGAGGACAAACCATATGATTCCACTCGTAAGTGAAATCTAAAAAAATGAATAAATAAACAAAAAGCAGAATCAGACCTATACATACAGAAAACAAATTGATGGTTGCCAGAGGAGAAGGTGACTGGGGATTTGACAAGATGGGTGAAGGGGAGAGGGAGATACAGACTTCTAGTTATGAAATCATGGGAATTAAAAGCACAGTATAAGGAATATAATCAATGATATTGTAGTAGTGATGTAATGAGGCAGATGGTAGCCAAACTTGTGGTGAACATAGCATAATATATAAACTTTTCAAATCACTAAATTGTACAGCTGAAGCTAATATAATATTGTGTGTCAACTATACTCAAATAAAGAAAATTAAACAGAAAACCCCATAAAAACAGACAAACAAAAGTTAATTTTACTTAGTAATGTCTTCAGTAGATCAGTAAAAAACATTAAAGTTATTAAATCTTGACTATTGAGCACACTATTTTTAATAATCTAGGTGGATAAATGAGAATTATGCATGAAACATTTCTACTGCATGTTGAGGAAAAGTATTTATAGATTTGTTTGAGTTTTGGTAAACTAGCCATGTTTTTCCTGGAATACCAGGAAGTTTCCATTTCACTTGAAAGAATGACTAACAAACAAACTATTGGTATTGAGACATGAATATTTAGCTGACATCTTTTTAAAAAGTATATGACTTGGTCCTGTCACTATAAGGAAAACAACTGATAGCACTTGTTATTAATTTGTTATTGATATAATTTGTTATTAATGATAAAGTTTTAGCTTTGAAGACAAAATTGAATTTCGTATCAGCTATCATGAGCTCGATAGCTTTCCAATATGTAAAAACCTTTCTGATCAGATTAGTGGTGATATTAATGGATTTGTTCTTTTGATATTGTATAATGAAATGTCAACATTTGGAAGATCTCCATAATTCAGTGAACAAACATGCTCCAAATGTCAAAGATCGTGCATGGGTAAAGATCCATTCAAAAACAAGCTAGACAAGTAGATTTTAATGTAACACAGAATAAAAGTTTATTGATATGGATTCTGATTCTAGATTGCAGTTAACCTTTTAGAAATGATCTCTTGTTGAGTTTTGGTGTAGTATCAAAGAAGATATCCACAATTATCTGAATATTAAAATACTCTTCCCTTTCCAGATTATCGATCTTGAGATGGTCGATTTTCTTTATATCACAATAAATTGAATGCTGACACAGATATGAGAATCCATCTGTCTTCTAGGAAGACAGACTCAAAAAGAGGATTTTTTAAAATGTAAAAAAAATAATATTCTTTTTTGCTAAATATTTTTTATTTTGAAAAAAATTACTTTTCCTAAACATACATTATTTATAGTGGATTGTAATGCATATACTATTGTTATTTGTAAATGAGTTAAACGTACATAGTTTTTCTCAGTTTTAATTTCTAAATGAGTAAATATGAATAGAACTAACATAAATGAAAGCAATTTGTATCCTCAATAATTTTTAAGGATGAAAAGGAGTCCTGGAACAAAAAATTGTTTGGGAACCACTGGCCTAGGTAAAACAAAACAAAACAAACCACTGAGGTCACATTTAAGTCCTTTCATTTATGCATCTTCTATTTGCTAGTATGGAAATGAAAACCAGCACTCCTATTTTTGTGATGTGGAAAAATAGCTGTAAAAATTCTTTTAATAGAGGTGTAACTGTGAAACATATGTCTTTTCTGGTTATTTCTAGGTGCAAAAATTAATGGAAGTGGAAATCCTGAAATACTGTACTTGTTTTATTTTACCAAAAATACTTTGTGTATCAAATAAAAATTCTCCATAAAGTTTAATGATATTAATATTAAAATGACGTTGCCATGCAGATAAAAGCTGAGACTCTTAAGAGATATCAGCATAAACAGAAATTCGATAGTAATGAATACAGTTATTATAATTTCCCAAGGCTTTTTTTCCTTCCATAGAATTATGACACCTGACAAATGGCTACAGGGAAAATATGCCAAATGAGTTCCCCTGTTGTTTACAACTTGTCACAGACTAGTGCAATACAAAAAGAAGATGAATGTGTCTTTCCCACTCCAGATTGTCTCTACGCAAAAAGGGAAGCTGTTCTCTCCCCATCTCAATGATGATTGGCTTAGATCACTACAACAGATCAATGATGTTCTGTTTACTTGATGAGTTTATGGAAAGAGCACAAGGAAGATGGAGTCCCACTCATGGATTTCCCTGCAAGGTGATTCCACAGTAGCCAAAGCTGAAGAACCACTGTTTATGTTTTCTATGGGTGCCACTTTTCTTGTATCCAAATTGCCCTCTTAGTTTTTCTAATTCAATTAATGTCACCCTTACATATGGCTACATGCTATAGACTTGTTGGTCCAGCAGTAAGGCACAGACCAGCATCTGTAGCATCCGATGAAGCATTTTAGAAATGTATACTACTGGGCTCCACCTTAGACCTCCTGAATCAAAATCTGCATTTTAACAAGATCCCAGGGGTTATGTATGTTTATTGTTGGAGAAACACTATTGTGCTTGGAGAAGCACTATTGTGCATCAGATGATTTCAACCATAGCTGCACTTTGAAATCACCTGGGGGTTTTAAAAAAAAATTCTGATGTTTGGGCTACACTGAAGAGCAATAAAATAAAAATCTCTGAAGGTAGGACACAGCTCAAGAAGAATAAGCATTCTTTTTTTTTTTTTTTAAAGATTTTATTTATTTATTTAACACAGAGAGAGAGATTACAAGTAGGCAGAGAGGCAGGCAGAGAGACAGGGAGAGGAGGAAGCAGGCTCCCTGCTGAGCAGAGAGCCCAATGCGGGCCTTGATCCCAGGATGCTGAGATCATGACCTGAGCCGAAAGCAGAGGCTTTAACCCACTGAGCCACCCAGGTGCCCAAGAATAAGCATTCTTTAAGCTCTGTCACTGTTACCCTTTTCTACTGTATATATATTCATAGATGCACCTCAGGACTTATTATGGAAGTCAGTGGGCAAAATACTCCATAAGAAATTTTTTAAAAACACCTTTATTGAGGTATAATTGATATTAAAAATGGCACACATTTAATGAATACAATTTGGAGTTTGGATATTTTCACACACCCATGAAAATATTGCACAATCAAGGTAATAGACATAATCACCACCTCCAAACATTTCCTGTGCCCCTTCGCTTATTCTTCTTGTGGTAGGAATACTTTGTGTGAGTGTGTATGATAAAAATATGGGATCGACCCTTTTAACCCAATTCTAAGTACACAATACAGTATTGTTAACTATTGCATGGTTTTACAGGAGATCTCTAGAACGTATTCATCTTGAGTAACTGACACTTTATGCCATTGAACAACCATTGCTATATCCTCCAACTCTCAGCTTCTGGCAACCAATCTATTCCCTGCTATTATTTTGACTATTTTGTAGTCAAAGGGGGTGTGGATACCCCCTATAAGTGGAATCATGCAGTATTTGTCTTCCTGTGATTGGTTTGTTTCACTTAACATAATGTCAAAAATCCAGAAATAGCAAAATTAAAACTACTGAATCAAAAATAGTACTTGGTAAGAGTTTATTATAGATATAAGAACAGTTCTTGAACTGGAAACCTAATTCCAAGACTGATGTGAATCTCAGGGGCATGACATCACATGTTGGTTTATAAAGTGAAAATGAGGAAATTGTTTAACCTTTACAGTGGTTAGTTATTGCAGTGAGGGTTTCCAAAAGGCAAGGAATGAGTTAAAAGTGATTATCTTATACAATTTTTCAGAAGATGACTTGTTTCTTTTTAAAGAATCGACCCAAGTTAAGTTTCAGCTTGTTTTGCAGAATAAGCTAAATTAAGTTTCATTTTTATGGCTCAAATGTTTTTGTCTGCTGAGGGAATTTTCAAGTCTCCTCTCCATTTTGTATTTAATTTTAACTATGTCCTCTGGGTTCCTCCATGTTGTCACATATGGCAGGATTTCCTTCTTAAAGGCTGAGTAACATCTCATAGTATGTATAAACATTTTTCTTAATCCATTCATCTGTTAACAGAGATTTGGGTTGTTTCCATATCTTGGCTATTACGAATAATGCTGTAATAAACGTGGGAATGAAGATATTCTTTTTGAGATTCTGATTTCAAGTCTATTGAATGTAAACTCTAAAGTGGATTGTTGTCTCATCTTGTAATTCTATTATTAAATTTTGGAGAAAACTTCATACTATTTTTCATAACTAGCTGCATCCTTTTACATCCCCACCAATAGTGCACAATGGTTCTAATTTCTCCATAGCCTCACCAATACTTGTTATCCTTTGTCTTTTTGATAATAGTTATCCTAACAGATGTGAGGTGATAGCTCAATGTAGTTTTGATTAATATTTCCTAATGATTGGTATGTTGGGAATATTTTAATTTATCCGTTGACCATTCGTAGTCCTCTTTGAAGAAACGTCTGTTCAGATCCACTGTCCATTTAAAAATCCATTAAAAAGTTATTTATGTTTTTGCTATTGAGTTGTAGGCATTTCTTATGTATTTTATATATTAACACCTTTATCAGATATATGGTTTACAAATATTTTCTCCCACTCTGTAAATTGACTTTTTCTCTCTGTTATCTTTTCTGTGCAGAAGTATTTTCAGTTTGATGTAGTTTCACTTGCTTGTGTTTTTGGTGTCATGACCAAAATGTCATTGCTAAGACCAATGTCACAAAGTTTTCCCCTAATGTTTTCTTCTAGGAATTTTACAGTTTCAGGTGTTATGTTTAAGTCTTTAATCCATTTTGAGTTGATTTTTGTGTATGGTGTAAGATAAGGATCCGATTTCTTTCTTTTGCATGTGAGTATAGTTTTCCCAACACTATTTGTTAATGAGACTATCCTTTTTCCATTGTATATTCTTGGCACTCTTATCAAAAATCAGTAGACCATTTATCATGGGTTTATTTCTAGATTCTCTATTGTGTTCCTTTGGTCTATATGTCTGTCTTTATACTATACTGTTTTAATTACTGAAGCTTTGTAATATATTTTAAAATCTGGATATATGACACCTGTGTGATCTCCCTAGCTTTGTTACTCTTTTTCAAAATGACTTTGGCTATTCTGGGACTTCTGTGGTTCAGAAAAAATTTTAGATTTTTTTCTTTAAAAGTGACTTTGGTCGGTCAGAGAAAGACAAATATTATATCATTTCACTGATATGTGGAATTTAGGAAACAAAACAAACAAACAAAGGGGAAAAAAAAGAGAGGCAAACCAAGAATGAGACTCTTAACTATAGAGAACAAACTGATGTTTGCCAGAGGGGAGGTCAGTGGGAGGATCAGTTAAATAGGTGATGGAGATTAAGGAGTACACTTGTGATGAGCACCACATATTGTATAGAAGTGTAGAATCACTATATTGTACACCTGAAACTAATATTACACTGTATGTTAATTAACTGGAATTTAAATAAAAACTTAAAAAAAGTACCTTTGGGATTTTGATGCAGATGGCATTGAACATGTAGATTTCTTTGGGTAATATGGACATTTTAACATTATTAAATCTTCTAATCTATGAACACAGATATCTTTTCATTTATTTGTATCTTCTTTAATTTCTTTTGTCAGTGTTTTGTTGTTTGCAGTGTAGTTTTTCATACTATTGGTTAAGTTTATTTCTAAGTATTTTATTCTTTTTGATGTGATTGTAAATGTTGTTTTATAATTTCCTTTTCAGGTAGTTTGTTGTTAGTGTATAGAAACACAACTGATTTTTATATATTGATTTGTGTCCTGCAACTTCACTGAATTCATCTCTTAGTTCTAAGAATTTTTATGTCTGTGTTGGAAACTTTAGGGTCTTCTGTATATAAGATCATATCATCTACAAACAGAGATGATTTTACTTCTTCCTTTCCACTTCAGACAACTTTTGTTTATTTTTCTTGCCTAATTGCTCTGGCTAGGACTTTGAGCACTACAGTTGGCAAGAGCAGGCATGCTTGTATTATTCTTGATCTTAGATGAACAGCTTTCAGGTTTTACTGTTAAGTACAGTATTATCTCTGAGTGGTCATATGTGGTCTTTATTATGTTGAAGTACATTCCTTCTATACCTAATTGGTTGAGTTTTGATCATGAATAGTTGTTGATTTTTGTTGGATGTTCTTTCTGTATCTTTTGAGGTATTTTATCCTTCATTTTGTTAATGTGTTATATCACATTAGTTGATCTACTTATGTTGAAACATGCTTGCGTTCCAGGAATAAATCTCACTTGATTGTGGTGTATGATCGTTTTAATATATTCTTGAATTTGGTTTACTGGCATTTTATTGAGGATTTTTACATGTATGTTCATCAGGTATATTGCACTGTAATTTTCTTTGCTTGTAACATCCTTGTATGGCTTTGGTATCTGGATAATACTGGACTTGTAAAATGAGTTTAGAAGTATTCCCTCCTCTTCAATATTTTGGAAGAGTTTGAGAATGGTTGGTCTTAATTGTTCTTTAAATGCTTGGTAGATTCACATGTGTAACTACCTGGTCTTGGACTTTTCTTGTTGAAAGATTTGATTATTGATTCCATCTCTTTACTAGTAATTGGCCTGTTCAGATTTTCTATTCCTTTATGATTCAGTCTTGGTAAGTCTTATATTTCTAGTAACTTATTCACTTCTAGATTATATATTTTCTTGGCATATAATTATTCTTACTAGTTATTAAATGACCTTTTGTATGTCTCTGGAATTAATTGCAATGTCTCCTTACTCATTTCTGATTTTATTTATTTGAGTATTCCTCCCCCCCCAAGTATAGCTAAGGGTTTGTTAATCTTTTTCATCTTTTGAAAAAACAGGTCTTAATTTTATTGTTTTTCTAGTCTCTATGTTATTTCTGCTCTAATCTTTATTATTCCTTATGCTAACTTTGGGATTGGTTTGTTTTCCTTTTTCTAGTTCCTTGAGGTGTAAAATTAGGTTATTTATTTGAAATCTTTTTCCTTTTTAAATATACACATTTATTGCTATAAACTTTCCTCTTGGTAATGCTTTTGTTGTATCCCATAAATTTTGATATGTTGGGTTTTCATTTTTATTTGTCTCAAGATACTTTCTGATTTCTCCTTTGATTTCTTCTTTGACACCCCACCCCCTCCTTTTTCCAGGATAGTGTTGTGTAATTTCCACGTATTTCTGAATTTGCCAATTATTCTCCTGTTATTGTTTTTTAGCTTCATACCATTGTGGTCAGAAAAGATATGTGGTGCAGTTTTGATCTTAAATTTGTTAAGTTTTGTTCTGTGGCCTAATATGGGATCTACCCTGAAGAATGTTCTGTGTGTGCTTGAGAAGAATGTATATTCTACTGCCATTGGGTGTAATATTCTGTATATATCTGTTAGGTCCAATTGGTGTATAGTGTTGTTCAAGACTGCTGTTTCCTTACTGATTTTCTTTCTGACTATTTTATTCATTGCTGAAAGTGTGGTATTGTAGTCTCCTACTATTACTGTATTGCTGTTTCTCTCTTCAGTCCTATTAACGTTTGCTTTATAGATCTGAATGTTCTGCTGTTGGATGTAAATGCAAATATTATATCTTCCTGGTGAATCGATCCTTTTGTCACTATGTAATGTCCTTCTTTGTTTCTTGTGACCATTTTTGACTTAAGGTCTATTTTGTCTGCTATTGCCACACCTGCTCTCTTTCATTTACTATTTGCATGGAGCACCTTTTCCCATCCCTTTATTTTCAGTCTATGTGTGTCCTTAAATCTAAAGTGAATCTCTTATTCAGCATATAGTTGGGTCTTATATTTTATCCATTCAGCCACGATGTATCTTTTCAGTGAGGAATTTAATAAATTTATGTTTAAAGTAAATATTGACAGGGAACAACTTAAAATTGCCATTTGCCGTCTTACAGTTCTTTTCTTTTTTCCTCTTGCTATCTTTGTGTTTGGTTGATTTTTGTAGTGATGTTCTTTGATTTCTTTATCTTTTGTGTGGCTTCTATCAGTATTTTCTTTGTGATTACCACAAGGTTTCCATAAAACATCTTATAGTTTTCATAGTTTGTTTTAAGCTGATAAAAACAACCACAACCATATACAAAAACTCTACACTTTTATTTCTCCCCCAACACACACTTGTTACTGATAGTGTTAACTATCATTAACATAAAAGGAACATGCAGCATTTCATTGTTAAGAGCTTGGGCTTTGGAGCGAGAAAGATTTAGTTGTGCTGGCCAGAACTCTTTGGTTGCAAGTAACAGATGCCAACTCAAGTTAGCACGTATCTGTATCCAGATGGTCAAATAATATTATCAATGACCTCTTTTTCCCTTGCAACTTTTTTCCCCTTTATTTGGCTTCACTTGAAGGCACGTTCTCTCCATTTCCCAGCTCTAGGCATATGTTATATATACAGTTAGTGAGCCCAGAGAAGAGGGAATGCTTCTCTGTTTAGAGGGTTCTGACTGGCCTGGACTGAGCTGTAGGTCTGTGGTAGGTAAAATTTTAAGATGGTTCTGAAAATTTCCAGCCCTTGATGTACAAAATACTCTTTTGCAGTTATTCTGTAAAGCACTTGTTTAGACGTTGTTGTGAAGGGATTTTACAGATATAACTAAGGTCCCCAAATCAGTTGATGTTAAGATAGGGAAACTCACTAGGTGGGCCTGATCTAATCACACAAATGTTTTAAATCCTGATCTTGAGCTCAGAGATGGTGATGTCAGATATTTGAAGTATAAGAAGCATTCAACACACTATTTCCAACTTGAAGATGAAGAAGGTCATGTGGCAAGGAATGTGGGTAGCCTCTCAGATCTACGAGTGGCCCAGGGCTAACAGCCAGCAAGGAATGGGGAGCTTGGACCTACAATGGCAAGGAATTGAATTTTGCCAATGACAAGAATGATTCTAGAAGTGGACTTCCCCACTCCCATCCCCCTGAGATCCTCAAGATGAGAACTCAGCCTGGCCAACACCTTGATTTTAGCTTTGTAAACTCTGAGTGGAGAATGCAGCCATGCTGTGTCTAGGCTTTTGACCTACAGAACTGTGAATGTTGTTTCAAGCGTCTAAGTTTGTAGTAGTTTGTTATGCAGTGATAGAAAACTAATATAATTCCCATCTCTGAATCAACCATCATGGCCAGGAGAATGGGATTCTTTAGCTGGCCAGCCTGAGTCACATGTCTAATCCTGTATTGGGAGAGGCTAAGACTGAGAGTCCCTAGGTGAGATGGAAGGTGGTCAAACAGAAAGTAATTCTGGGCTAATTACTTAACCTGGCTGTATTTTCGTTTCCTCACCTGTATAATGAGGTCATTAAAGAGTGCCAGTCTTTTATAGTTCTTGGGTTGCTTGAATGAGATAATGCATGTCAAGTGTTTAGTGTAGTGCCTGACACATAGTCTGGGTTCAATAAATGTTAGCTATTATTATTGTTCATGAAACCGACTACGGCACACTTGGCAACATCAGTTACAATAACAAGAGTTGGAGAGAAGGGTAAATTGCCAGCTCCTCTCTAGGTCTACCCAAAGCCTTGAAGGAGGGTAACACCTTCCAGGACACAATGGTATCCTGCCATTATGTTAGGGTTCCACTCTTTTTATCAAGTATTTTGGCTGGGGTTTGGTGGTAGAGAATGAAGAATGAGCAGCAGGGGCCCATAAAAACCAAAGATAAAAGAGCTACATGATTAAAAGTCCAGAAAATAACGGCATTCAAAGCATTATGGTTTCTTATAAAGAAATATTTTCTTTTGGGATTCAGTGTTTCCATGAGTCCCATAATCACTTTTGGAGGGCAAAATGTAATAAGAATTATATGGGCCAAAGAAGGAGAATGCCGTGTGGACATTCTTTACAGGAGAGTACGTTTTTAATTTAAAACATCAGCGTACGCTTGTTTTCTATGAAAGCCCACTGCAAAAAATCCTGGTTTTAAAAAAGAAAGAATCCTAGTTACCACTAATTGACACCTTAGATCTCAGTAGGAACCCACAGATGTTAACTGCTCACTGACGCACTAAAGCTTCCTAAAGTTTCTCACAAAGGTTCCAAGTCATTGTCAAATGTTTTCTGGAAGTCCATGGATTAGTGAAGTTGTTACCTGGGGAGGTGCTTTGAGGCCTGAGCTAATGTAATATGAAGTCTCTCTGGGAAGAGCACACTTGCTGGGGCTGTGAGTTCTGAGGATAAGTGTTCAGCTGGGAAGTACAGGGAATGTTCGTGTTGACACAGAAGAAGAAAGGCTTCTGATTTCATCAAATCTGAAGCTTATAACATTTGGGCAAGTCCTTTTTAGGAGATAGACTTTAATTACAGTAAAAGGAATTGTGCCTCTGCAAATTTTACAAAACCCCATGATGTGTGAGATCATACAAGAGGGCCACCCTGAGCTCTGGAAATATTGCATACATATGTAGTAAGGCTTCTTTGGATGTAGGATGAATCCACCTCTGCCTGGCAGTGAGATTTAATAACCAATTTTTTATTTAGGCAGCATGATCTGGAATTAGGTCCTGCAGCCTATTTTCACTCAGACCTTTGGCTCACTGAGTGGTCTCAGGCAATTCTCTTGCTCACTTACAAAGTTAGTGTTTCGGTTTGTCCTGGAAAGCATAGGTTTTTTGGGTTTTTGTTTGTTTGTTTGTTCGTTTTTTTCTTCTCTGAGTGTGGCTACAGCAATAACTATTTTTAAGGTAATATCTTTCCTTGGGAAGAAATATACCATATTGCCATTTTTCATCCTAAATTCATCTTTTGAGTGATCTCAGACTCAGTGGAGCAAAGGCTCAAATTTAAAGTCACCTTTTCACGTCTTTACATATCAATGGAAGACAGAAAACCCTTTGTTTTGAAAACCTGTAAATTCTCCACAAAACCTACTTAATAATTATGTATTGTTATAGAGACTAAAGTGCTATCAGATAGCAGTTTAGTAAGAACAGAAAGTAAAAAACAACGTTTTAAAGCAAGTATTTCTAGGGTTACTTCAATATGGATTTAATGAAATGGAGGTGTAAAAGTGTCTTGATTAAAGTAAAAGTGAAACATAATGAACCAAAGGAGACATCAGGCTTATTTAGATCAAATGAGAGATCTACAGAATGCTTATGTTTTGCTCTCCTAAGGCAAGTATCCCAAATGCCGCTTTTGGGTTTTGAGGAAATTTGGTCACTTTTTTGAGTTTTACCTCAAAATCACTCATTAGATCAGTTTTGAGACTGATTGGTATGTATTCTTATTCAATGCATTATAATTCCCTAGTGTGAATTGAGACAAAGATTCTGAAAACTTGGCACTTGTGAGGACCGGTGAACACCTCTCATGCTGTTTGAGAGAGAACTGTTTACCTCGTCCTCTGAGTTCCCATGATATCACCTGATCTATTTGTCTTTTTAAAATGCAAAACCAAGCTATCTTGGCTTTCCTTTTCTGCCAGAGCTGGGGGGTGTGGGTATAACCTCCGAAGCACATCCTGAGACAAGATTTGAGGGCAAGCAGGGAGTGACCAAGCAGGACAGGGAAGCCAAAACAGGGTGTGTCTGCAGGCAGGTGACCCAGGTTTGGGATATGGTGTAATGCACACCTTCCAGCTGTCCCACTTGGCAACACAATGCTGGTTAGTAATCTAACTTCTTTGTGTCACTGGCTGAGAGCTGGGGCATTCACTCCCCAGCCCCTCCCTCCTACCCTGGCAAGCCCAGCTCTCTCCCTTGGGCGGGTGGAGAGGCACAGGTGCTTGCTGTAGGGAGCTGCGGGCAGGTGTGGGAACCTTGACTGACGAAGGGGTAAAGGAAGGCACCAATAACTTCTGCCAAATTAGGAAATCACAGTTTCAGCGCTGGAAGGAAATTTTGAGTTTACCCTACAGAATCGGGTTTCTGTAATTGCAAGATGAAGGTTGTAGACTAAATTCTAGTCATTTTTGTCTTCACCTTTTAAGTTCTTTCCTTGGCGGTAGATCTTTCACGTATGTATGATCCTGTACAAAGTCATGTTTTGAATTCGATGGGTTGAAGTGTATTTGCTAGAAGTACGATAGGAGTACCAAGAGGCGTACAAATACTTTGGAAATAAACAAATTCAAATATTTTCATTCTATGCCAGCATTAGCATGAGGGCTTTCTTGTGTGTGCTACTAAGTGTGACCTGATGTGGGTCTGAATCAAAATAACTGCTCTTTTGAGGTGTCGGAGAAGAAAATCTATACTAAATAAAATCAAGTAGGGAACTTAGTATTTAACTTGAGCCTGGTTTTAAAAGTGGTCACAACTCAGGCAATTGTTGAAGTTAAACAAAGTGAAAGGTTAGATATTGGAAAATAGCAAGAGAATGATTTTCTGTATTTCTTTCCGAGCTCTTCTTCCTTAAAAAGAACTGCGGAATCAGACAACAGTGAGCTTTCCCTCAGCGGCCACGTTGAACTTTAAACTTGCCAGGTTCCAGTTTTGTTGTGTCTGCTATTAATCGATAGAGGCAGGAGGATTTATGGGTGCTGGGCTGAGCAGAACGGGCCAGAGATGCAGGCAAAAAGCCCTCCGTGACTCACTTTGGGAGCCGCCCTTCCGGAGCCAGGAATATCCTCCAGGAAATAGCAAGGCAGGGGGTCAGTGGCGTGGGGAGGAGCTATGGGCTCCAGCGAAGGGTGGGGACCCCCCCCGCTGCGGGTCGAGGGTGGGGTGTCCTCTGAAGGTTGAAGATCTGTCCCCGGTCTGTAAACGGTCTTAGCCTTCCTGCACGACAGACACCCGCAGTCTTCCTTTGCCTTGCACTGAGGGAATATGATTATTCCAGACCCATGGGACTGACGGGAGGGGGTGTGTGGAAGGGTTGGAGCTCATGCCAACTTTTGGGGTTTTCCAGTGATCTGCACTTTGAATTATCCTAATGCTACCGCACAGATGTGATTATGTTTGCTGCTATGTTTTATTTATTTTTAATTTTTCTGAGAGAGAGAGAGACAGCATAAGCAGGGAGAGGGGCAGATGACAAGGGAGAGAGAATATCAAGCAGTGCAGAACCCTAGGTGGGCTCAGTCTCAGGACCATGGCATGAGATCATGACCTGGGCAGAAATCAAGAGTCCATGGCTTAACTGACTGAGCCTCGCCAGGGTCCCTTGCTGATATATTTTAAATGCCTTTAAGGACTAGATGGGAAAAGTGGGAAAAGCCCTTTCCCATTGAGCAATTACCCTAAATTGGTAGAGTTGGTCAATCCCTTTAGGAATCATCTGGTGAACTTGTTAAAATGCAGATTTATGGACCCTTAATAGTTCCCATGTGGAGCCTAGAAATCTGCATTTAAATATTTCCTAGGAAGATTTTGAGATGGATGGTCTAGGACTGCACCTTGAGAAATACCTTGTCATGTGGATCCCAGTTCATTTTAGCAAAGAGGGTGGGAGGGAGGTTACCTGTCTCACTTTCAGGTAGAGAGCCACAGCTGAAAGTAACCAAGTTCTTGAATTTATTTTGGTTAATGTGGGGCAATTCCTGTTGGAATGTATCTAGTTAAAAATTAAAAATTTAATATAGTGCATATATCTAGTTAAAAAAAAAAAGCTAAGAGGCTTTTCTTAAGCTTACATACAAATTTAACCCAAGCAAGTAAAGAAAGAGAACTCCAAATTTGCTGACAGAATAGCTGTCTGAGGCTGTTCCATCACAAACAAGTTTTTGAGAGCTGGAACACAGCAGCAGGCTAATGCTGGGGAGGATTCTGAATGGGAAGCCACCAGGATGATGGATGGAGAGAGGAGGCGGCCCTGAGGGCAGGCTGCGGTTCAGCTAAGAGGACCAAGCTGTGTCTCTTCCACTCTGATCTGTCCTCTTCTCCCTGCTTCTGTTCTGGTTCTCAGGCTGAACGGTTCCTCCTTCCACAAGGAACCAGCACTTAGCATGGACAGATGGGTTGTGACTCCCAGCGTGAGTGTGTCCATGTGACAGCTTCTATGTTTGTCACGCCTCGCCCTGAACTGATTATTCTGGAAAGTTAGTCAGTGTTTGTATGGCAGATACTCACGTCTGTACGGAGCCATATTGGTTTCGCCTGTTATTTCTCGAAGCTTGTCCTCATCTCAGCTGTTGTTACCAGGATCGCGTACTATGTAAGTGTTTCTACAGGTTCTCAAACTCTTTGGAGTGGCAATGCTCAATATTTAATTACTTGAACCTACATCAAAGGCCCTAAGCCCCTTTCAAATGTAACCAGAAAATTTGGGGAAACCCTTTGGAATGTTTTTGACTGGTTTAGGCTTTTAAAAAATTTCATCTTCTTTTGGATAGTTTATTTTATATTTAGGTCTATTTATTAGACTTCTGTCTACCTGCTTTACACTGTGGGAGTTTATTGTAAGTGGGATTTTTCTTTCAGTTGTATTTTATTTATTTTATTTTTAATTGAAGTGTAGTGGACATATATTACAGTAGTTTTAGGTGTACGACACAGTGATTTGACAAGTATATACATACCAAATGATCACTCTAAGTGTAATTACTATGTCACCCTACAAAGTTATTATAATATTATTGAACTCTATTCCCTAAGCTGTACTTTCATCTCCATGATTTATTTATTTAATAACTGGAAGTTTGTACCTCTTAATCCCCTTTACCTATTTCGTCTATTCCCTACCTCCTCTCCCTTCCTGTGGTTTAGGTTTTTAGAAATCCAAGGTTAAGATTTCTTTGTTAGATTAAAAGGATGGTTCTATGCCAGCCATTTCCTAACCTGCAAGAACATGGACCACATTGCTGGCTGGGTGCCTTTGCTGAAGTGTAAACAGAATATTGTGGTTGTGAGAAGCTAACCTCTGTTGCCTGTGATGAAGGACTGTGCTGAGTTATTATCTTTATATGTCCAGTGTCCGGCATAGTGCTAGCTCATACTCAATTCTAATTAAGTTGTACTCAAGTTCAGTTAATTGTGGAATGAATCAAATAAACTTTTGCAAGCCCTAATGATTACATCAAGAGTAGTAATTTACCAGATGAGAGAGTTAGGCAAATGGGACAAATAACTAGCATGAATGTCATTGCTCTTTATTCTTGATCACCTAACAAGACATTGCTAATGCACTATAATACCTTTCCCCCCCTTCCTTCCTTTTTTATTTTTTTAAAGATTTTATTTGTTTATTTGACAGAGCAAGAGACAGAGGGAGAGAAGGAAGCAGGCTCCCTGCTGAGCAGGGAGCCCCATGCGGGGCTCTATCCTAGGACTCTAGGACCATGATCTGAGCTGAAGGCCGATGCTCAACCGACTGAGCCACCCAGGTGCCCCTATAATACCTTTTCTTGTTGGGCCAAGATGCTACCTCTTGATTATCTTAAACACAGTGCTCCAGCAGAACTATTACCAATCAGAATGGGTTTGGGGCTGGGGGTAGTTCAGGAAAAGAAAAGGAAGAAAAGCTCAATACTAAGGCTTAAATAAATTAATACTTTCCACTGCCAAGAAAGTAACAATTCCCTAGAGATTACAAGCAGACTTTGTCTTCCATGGCCACTCATATTAATTGCTGGTGGCTGTCTCTAGCCCTGTTTTAGACTTTTGAGGTTGCAGGTAAGTGTCTTAAGAATCCACTAACGATTTTTGTCCCGGGCAAGCAAAAGATGAGTGGTGACACTCTGCTCGACATTTTCCATCCCTCCCCAGTAATATTTTTCGCCCAAGGGCTGTCCTGGGCACAAGCAGGGCAAGAGGAATGGAGCGGGGAAGAAGAGAGTTTAGCAGAGGTGAAGCCGAATGAGGGAGAGGGGAGAGGTTCTGTGGGAGAGACTTGAGAGAAGGCTGTGCAGTGGGCAGTGTGACAGTGTGTCAACACTGGGGACTTTGGGGGCATGTTGTCATTTCAGTGCCATAGGCTGCCTGTCCCTGTACTGAACTGTCATGGGTCTAAATTGCCATCGTGTGCAGCAACAGCCACATTCAGATGAGAGTTGTATTGTAGTAATAGATTTAAAGAGCAAAGGAGAACCAGGGCTATGGGACTGAGAGGAACTCAGGGAAAATAGTTTTAGTGCTACAACACCCTGCTCTTCTCTGCCCCACCACCCCCATCTCAGCATTGCTATGGGGCTTAGGCACAACAATTCTCTGGCTACGAGCTTTCACTATTTATTCATCCATACTGTGGAAGGCTCTGTGCAAGTTGTTAGGACTTATTCAGAGATGAATAAGACCTGTGGTCCACCTTCAGGGGGGTCCCAATCTGCTGGTAATAAAAGATCCATCAACAACAGCACCCATTAAAAATGGGAGAAGTAGCATGATGTATGCATGAGCAAAAGCTATTAATTCTGCCTAAGGGGGCTGGGGAATTTCTGCTGTGAAAAATATTTAATAATACTGTACCTTTGGAGATATTTATTTTGATGGATTGTTAGTAAGATAAATAACTTGCTGTTGAAAGAGAGATTCTAACCTACCATAGAATTGCAAAGTAGATACAGCATACCCCTCTGTATTGATGGATTTGTTCGGAGGAGCCGGTAATACTTGAGCATGTCTTTCCTCTTAAAAATAATGTACGATACGTGTGCATTAAATTTAATGAAGCAAACCAAAAGACATGGATAAATTTGCTGGTCAGTAAAAGACAAAGTGCTTTTTCTACAAAGCCAATCTAAATGTTTGCTGATCGGAGTTGAATTTCTTAATGAAAAAGCCTTATTGCTTCAGATGACCCAGAACATTTGTGTTTAATATCAGTACTCTACTGATTCCTAAAGGCAAGTCCAAAATAATCTAGTCTTATTTATGGGAGGCCATCTAATCAGTGTGGTGTTGGTAGGTGTTAGTGTTTGCAAGCCTAATTGTTCACTGGACCATCCACTGGAGTCAGAAGCACAGACAAAGGGAATCTATTCTTCTGTAAGAATGTGCTTATATTGTAGACCCACTGCCTATTGGGGATTTTCATTAAGTGGACTTTACAGTGGGCGGTTCTGCTTCATACTCCCAGTGGTTGCTCTATTGATCTTCTCAGGGGCTTGGCAAGCATTTCACAGTTTAGGATTGCCTGCAACATTTGGAAGGAATGTTTAATTTTAGTACTGTTTCCTAGATCTGTTCTCTTACCTGCGGTGAAGTCAGACCATCAGTTTCCAAGGACCTTACACTAATTAAAGGGCAAGGTTCAAGAGAACACTCTTCTTGTTTCTCCAAAATCCTTTTATATGAAATAATGGCCCAGAGTATATGGATAAACAATGCAATAAAGATTGTGGGTAATTTCAGTTTATATGGTGAGAAGTGGAAGTAGTCTTTTGGGAAGGAAAACTTGAAAATGAGATCGTTGTGTAGATATCATTTTTAGTGGCTTCTTTAGACATGGCACTAACTGTTACTCAAAATAGGAAGTATGGGTTTGGTTGAAATCCAATACAGATTTAATTGGGAGTCAGATGTATACAAGAAATTGTGTGGAATGACAATATAAACATTACAAAAAAGTCAAAGGGCCTTCAAATCTGAGAAATTCAGACCATTCAGGGGCCGACAAAGGGGATTTGAATCTCTAGAGCAATTTGGAGTCAGTTTGGGGCGATTTTGTTTCTTAACCCTCTGATAAAAAAAGTTTTTCTTCTGAGATTGTGCTGTCAGATATGATGAGTCTCTTTTTCTTTTATATGATTACTTTCTATTTATCAGCCTTTATGTTTTTAAACTCATCCCCAAATATGAGCAAATGCAGCATGTTTCTCTTGAGAGATGAACAGAGCAAAATAAACTCCTAGACTCTTTCCTTTTTTTCTTCCTTGATTTCCTAACAAGACAGATTTAAAAAAAATTTTTTTTCAGTCTAAATGAATCAACCTACACTGTAGGGTTATCGTGTCAGAGATGGAAGGATTGTCAAGCAAAACCCTGTGATTTAGTTTGCAGTAGAATAATCCCATCTCTGACGTAGTAAAATACTTTATTTTTGGAATGGACTTAGAACTTGGGGCATTAGGAGTTAAAGTACTTATAATGTAATGGTTGTCATACTGGGATAAAGTCGATTGCATAACTCCGATATTATAATGCATTTAGATAGATATAATTAGAAAGTAATTTTATGATCACTTTTGGCTTGATGATTATGATGATATTTCAAACTAGCAATCTATAGGCCAAATCCAACCTATGGACTCAAAACTAGATTTATAAAAAAAATTCCAAAGGCATCTTTCGGTTGTACAGGGAAAGGCAAATCTCTCTTCTACCATTGTCCTGGCTGACAAGCTGTAACCAATTTCTTATGTATCCTTCCAGAGGTAGTTTGTGCATATAAACAAACATGTGTGTCCATTTCCAAACCCTGAACCCCAAATTTACACCACTGTTCTACACCACTTTTTTCTTCCTTCTTCCCTCCTTCCACACTCTCCGTTCTTTCCTTCCTTCCCTTTCTTACCATTATTTCCTGGAGGTCATTCTATTTCAGTACATTATTATTCTTTCTGATTCTGTTGTAGGGATGTGCCATAATTTGTTTAACTCTTTCCCTGTTCATGTGTCCATTTTGGTTATTTGCAAATGTTTGCAAGGACTGTGAGTACCTTTGTACAAGCACCACATCAGATATGTGACTCTATATCTACCCATAGGATACATTTGTGGACTTGAAGTTGCTGGTGGGACTGTTGCAGTTATGCTATTGTCCCAAAGTCCTCCATGGTGGTTGAATGCATCTGGCCTCCCAGCAGCACTGCATGAGAATGCCTTGTCCCTCCCCCTTGCCAGCTCAGTATCCTACCTCACTCTTTGATCTTTGCCAATACAAGTGGAAAATAGCATCTCAGTGTTTAATATCTTTTCATACGTTCAGGAGCCATTTTTACTTCCTCCTCTGAGAACTGTATATAGCCCTTTAAATTCAGTCGTTGGTCTTTCACATATTGAGTTATATGGGCTCCTTTTAACTTAGCAGTATTAGCTATTAGGATATGTATGTAAATAGGTTGTTGTTGTTGTTCGTCTTCCTCTCCTCCTCCTCCTCTTCCTCCTCCTTCTTCTTCTTTACCTTTTTTTCTTTGTATTTTGCCTTTGCCATGTGGAAATTTGTCCATTGCATATTTTAAATTATTGGTCTCTTATTTTGTGACTTCAGGATTTTGTGTCAAACTTAGAACATCATGAGTTATATAAAAATACGTCTCCCATGACATTTCACCAGGCATTTTTATGTCTGATTTTTTACTTTTAACATTTTAATCCATCTAGAAATGATCCTGGTTCAAGGTGTGGATATCTTTGGGGTTTAATATGTTGTTAATTTTTTTGAATGTTTATGCTTATATGAAATGAAGATATAGTCTCAATTTTCGAGGGTGCAGAATTTTATATTTATCAGTCAGATCTCTATTGTTAATCTTCTTTTTATTTTTCTATAACTTTACTTATTTTTCCTCTATGCTATTTGTCAATAGACTGAGAGAGATGACTTCAAATCTCTTACTTCTAATGTGTTTCTCAGTGTTTTTCTTTGAATCTCCTAAAATTTCTTCTGTATTCATGATACTGCTGTTCTTTGGTACAGAAATAGTTGTAGCAGTTGTATTTTCATTGTAGATTTTACATAGTGTCATTACAAGTAGATCTCTTTGTCTTGCTTTATGCTTTTTGCTCTGATTCTACTCTGCCAGTTAAAATCATAAGCTCTGCTTTCTTATTTGCTTTTGCTTATTAAAATGTTATCTCTTTATTTTCACTTTCTGAATCATTTTTACTTTTTATCTACATAGAATTGGGTTTTGATTTGTGATTTAGTTTTTGTCTCTCAATTAGTGTAAGTCATTTAGATTTACTGGTATTACCTGTATATTTGGTCTGGATTCTGTCATATTAGTTCATGCTATCCTTTCTACTTTGAAGAATATTTTACTTTGTGGTCTGTTTTCATTCAGTTTGTCTCTGGCTAGTTTTTCTAATGTTAGGAAGTTTGCATTTTTGTTCTAGTTACCTTTTAATACTTTTATATACGATCTTTGGTTCCTCCGTGTTTTTAGACTGTACTTGTTAGTGTCCTACTATATGCAATACTGAAATTTACGTTCCCTCTTCCTTCCCCTTCTCTTCTTTTACTTTATTAACTTATTTCAATACTATTAGTACTATTAGCTTTTTTAAGTGTTTCCCTTTGAACAGCTAAGTATGTTTAAATTTGTATTATTTGACTCTATTACCTTTGACATCCTTTGATTTCCAGGTACTAACGATGAGGGAAGTGGAAAGTTTATCACCTTCTTTCACAATCTTCTCACAATTTTAGTTAGTTATATCATATTAAAATATTCTTTCTTTGATTTTTAGTGAAATACATTCAGTGTTCATCAGCCATCTCTTGCTTACTTTTCCCAGCTATATTTTGGTTGGACGAAACTTGTCATCCAGTAGTTTCCTTAAGGAAGAATCATGGCAATATTCCCTGAATTTTTACATATTTTAAGTGGTTTGAGTGAAGCTTTTATAAAACTTGAAGGATAGCTTGACTGGATATAAATTCCACAGCTCACAATTCTTTCTTTGGTACTCTTACAGGTATTGATTTACTGGGTTTTGGCATTGGGTTCTATGGAGAAAACGAGGTCAGCTTTATTTCTTTTCTCTCTTCTTATCTATTGTTTGATACTTTTGCCGGCCTGTTAACAAGATTTTGGGCTTATTTTTGAAATTCAATAACTTTTCTAGCATATGTCTCAATTTTGATCTTTCCAGATTAATTATTCCTGGGTCAGGGTGTGCCCTTTTCCTCTAAAGAAAAAACTCATGAGATTAAACATGATATGTTTGTTATAAAACATATTATTTAAAAATGTAAGTAGCATTCTACCAATGCATAATAAAAGCTTACATTTCCATTAGTGCTACTCATTCAAATCTATTTGGTACTTGTTTATGTTGATATGAATGATGGATGGATAAATGTTTATAGGTCTAGTCTACCCAACCACAGTTTGATGGCCACCTACGGTAATGGTAGTTGATCAATGGTAGCAAATCATTCCAGGTTTTTCTGTGCTTTATTTTGTCTCATCTTCAAGACAGCCCTATGTATAAATTCTGTTATTATCCCTACTTTGTAGAAGAGACTGGGCTTAGAAGAGACAGATAGCTTGCCCATGTTAGTGAAAAGTAGAGCCAGGATGTAAACCTAAACCAATAGGCTCATAACCACTAGATCACCCAATTGTCTAGCTATCTAGATACCTCTCTACATGCTGAGCTATTATTCAATTTATCATTGTATCCTTCTTATGAAAACCATGTACTTGAAGGTTTTTGAACTTTAGATCTAATTAGTTCTCAACTAGAGATCATTTCATTTTCAGGGGACATTGGTCTGAATGTCCTGACTGTCTGAAACATTTTTGGTTGTTATAACTGGGGCAAGAGGTGGTGTTAGAGGCTGAGTAGAGGCCAGGGATGCCATTACACATTCTATAATGCACAGGACAGCCTTCACATAAAGAGTTATCTAGCCCAAAATTTTGATAGAGCTGCTGTTGAGATAATCTAACTTAGATGCTGATTTTCTTGAAGGGAAAGTCCTCTTTCATACTTGCATAACTCTGTGTAATTTAATACAGTGTTATGACTGAGAAGTTGCATAAAAATGTGACCATTAATTTAACAAAAATATTTAGATATATTTTTTAAAGTTCCAATACTCTTTAGAATTTCATTCCTTCAGTGCCCAAAAGGACAAGCCACCAGCTTTACCTTATTCAAGATTCGACCTGGTTTGTAAAAAATTGCTTCTTTTTTTCTTTCCTTGATGTAGTTTTATACCAATAAATATTTCAGGAATATAACTCAATCTCATCATTGAGTTAAAGGGAGGTTATTCATTAAAGAACTTCATCCCCATTACTGATGAAGAGTTCCAAATTAATTATTTCCTGATTGCATAGTACAGTATTTATGAAAATTAGGAAGAGTTGTTCATTTTTCTTTAGGGGTAGAGAAAGAGGTTGTTAGAATAATGAAATTGGACAGAATTGTCAGAGTTTCTATTTAAAAGACCATTTTACTAATTAATCTTTCTCCCCCTTCAGGGGATGAGGTCAACAGTGATTGAGATTTGCTCAAGATCACTTTCCTTACAGGAAGTTTGCTTTCAATTTCACCCCACACTTTAGAGCACCTAAGAACACTCGTACACTATCATTATAATAAAGTCTGGCCACCAAAGACAAGGCCGACTGCCAAAAAATATTTTAAGAATTTCTCTCTCTCTGTCCCCCTCTCTTTATACCCTCCCTACCCCCCAGAAGCCACATGTATCCAAAAGAAGAACTTGTATTGATTGCCTCTGGATAGGGGTGTGGAGGTGTGGCACAATATTCTAAGCATAGTATCCTTTAAAAAGTAATTTAGTGATATGTCCAACAGGGAAGTTCCTAAAACATAGCTTCAGTATTCAAAACTATATGTTTGCAATTTCCCTATAGTACCATACCAGAAACTCCCAGTCAAATACTTGGGAAGTATTAAAAATATTTCAGGGAAATGATTCCTACTGTAGGCTTCCATGAGCTCACAGAATTTTTTATTTTAAGCTGGTGATAAATCTTTCTTATCTTAATGAGCTCTCTTAGTAATTGAAGAAAACTGATTTAGGAAGGATGAATTGTGCGTTTTAGAACACAAATAAGGAGCATAACTAAGGTGTTTATCAATATGAATTCCTCTGAGAGCTGGTAAGTGCTCTTCCTAACAAGTTTTCCAGCTAAAGGTTCCCATTAGCAGCTGTTTGGTCGTTAATTGTCTTTCTTCAACAAGGAGTCACGGAAAGGTTTCATGGCACCCGAGTTCTTTCTGTGTATCTCCTCCATCCAAATTCAAAGGCATCATTAGAACATCTGGAGGACAGTATGACAGATAGCACAATCCTTCTGGTACTTGTACTTCCATGTGTCTCTCGATGTCTTCTTAATTAGGATGCAAAGTAAAAGTGACAGAGCTGTTCCTGGTGAACAGGCGGCAGCTGGCCCCTCCATGAGAGGGGGGCAGATTTAGCAATCGGGGGTGTAGCATAATCATTCATCTGCCCTGACAGACAGGAACACTTTTGAAAAGGAATATTGCAAAGTTCTTTGCTCGTCTGATGTCATTTCCTTGCTACATTTTGCAGTTTTGTGTGATGAGAATAAATGGGACTACACAGGTGCCCCCAGATCTCTCACTTTTGAAGCACTCAGAACTGAGTTCGGGGGAGTTGAGTTTCCTTAGGAGACAGTGGAAGAATTGAGATATTTCTTTGGGAAGGATAACCTGCATGTAGTCGAGTAAAAATGTCTTCAAGTCAGTCTAGAAGCTCTTGGTGAGGGAGTTGATTGCACGCATTAACTAATTAGAATTGCTAGTGTGTGAAGGGTAAGGAAGAAGACAAAACATTCGCAATATGGTGCCAGAGTACTGTTTGTAAACTTTAGAATAAAATCATATGCGTCTGTAAATTGGAAACTGATATTTCCCTTCTTATTTGTAAGATGGCTATAATGGACAAAGAAAATGTGATTTGGGTGCTATATTCATGGAACTCTAATATATCAGACCAAAATGGAAAAAATCAGTTTTGTCAGCTGGTGAAAATACATCAAATTGTATACTTTTCTATATATATAAAATTATTAAAACCTTTGAAGGAATCACTTACCTGTTACATTCTCACAAAACCAACTGAACAGAATAACTTTTGCTCCCTTATGATTGACCAAATTTAAAAAATTTGCTTATTTACCATTGAGGTGGGTTGTTTTCATACTGCATAGAACATGGTATTGATGTCTCACTATTTTGCCACTTACTAGCTCTATGTGGGTTTGGGCAAGATCTGCGATTCCTCTGAAGTTGACTTTCTCCATCTGTAAAGTGTGGCTAATAGTATCTACCTTGTAGGAGTGTTATGAGGATTAGCAATGCCCGGCATCCAGCATTGCATCTGGCACATGGTAAACCCACCGTAATTGGAAGCTAGCAACGCAATTATGATGATGATGGATGACAATGATAATGTAGCTTGTAGTACTTTAGGAAATGGAAGCAAAACAAATTTAATGTAGCATAAAAACATATTCAGGTAGTTGTTCAGAAAATATATATTGCATACTTACCTGCTGTAAATCATGGTAGTAGTAATTTAGGGAAATATTAAAAAGAATTGAAACTAGCTCATGCTAGCTGGGTAGGGTTTCAGATTAATCTTATTGTCCCAGACCTGGTGTGGGATGTCTCTGGATCATTCTCTCTGGACCTCAACTTCTTTAAGTACTTGAACACTGAGGTACTGTTTCGAGCCCATGGCTGAGCCTTTGCCAAAGGCTCTCCCAGGCTAGGGTTCTCAGTCCAGAGACAGAGACCTGGAACCATGGTTCCACTGACCCTCAGACTTCAGATGCTCCCTGCAGTCTGGACTCCTGTTGCTGATCCCCCAACTGATGGACTATGTTCAATATCAGGCCTGAAAGAGGGTATATATCCTTTAGGCTCCTTATACAGTGCCCATTAGGCTGTGGGCTATTTCCCTTTGGGGCCAGTTGTAGGCTGGCCCATTACTGTAGCCTCCATTTCCGCCACAATTGAAATACGCCATCTTTCTTATTTGTCTTTGAGCCCCTCGGAAAAATTTTACTCACCTTTGAAGGCCCAGAGCAACCATTATCTCTTGATGAGTTGCCATATGGCCTTTCTAGGTGTAATGTAAATCCTTACACTAGGATTTTCACTCTTTTTTTATGCCCAGAATCCTCATTTCATACTTCTCTAATAGCCTTGACCACATATGATGATTTATGGTTGCCTATGTGACAATGGTGAGTTTCTGGAAGGCAGGAAATGTCTAATGTATTCTGTGTCTACCAAGATTAGAACATATTAACTGATTAGTAAGTGCTTGTTAAATGGCACTGATTTTAGGATCTTATCATTTGATCTCAAAACTTATATATAATTATCATAGTCAGTTCTAGGACAATAGAATGAAAGTTGCTTACATTCACTTTTAGAATGTATGGGGCCAAAGGGAGGAGACAAGGAGGTGGGGGGCTTATAAGTGAAGGTGGATATGAATAATGTTCTGGGAATTTATTAATGAAGCTATAAAGCACCTCAGTTCTCTCTGCTTAACTCCCCACTGGAACTTCTGCTTCACTTGAAAGCTGTTGTCTGGATCTCGTCTTTCCCTTTGCATCAGTGGGGGAGGTAATTAAGTGTTCCAAAACCAAATTATGTTTCAAAGTTCTCTCTTTGTGTTGTGTCAGGTTTAGGACAAGGGGGAAATGCTTTCTTTACTGATTTTTTATCACTGTGGAAGACAGTACAAATTTCTTGGCTTCTTTCTTTACCAGACCTGTGCCTCTCTTGGGCCCAACCAGTGTTAACACCCTGACTTTCCTTCCTCTCTTCCAAGTTACTCCAATGGTATCTCCACTATGTCCCTATTTTCATAATTCCACCTCCAGTGTTTTGTGACAAGGAGACTGACCCACAACACACATGAAAGGAATGGCCTATGGAAAGAGACTGAATTGGGAGTCATCAGACTGGAAATCTAGTCCTGGTCCTTCAGTGAGTGGCCTTAGGCAAGTTCCTTAACCTTGCAGAGCATCATTCTCCCATCTGTAATTGGAGCCATTAAATCTATTTCATGGTGTCTAGAGATGAAACAGGTGACATTGCTGGTATGGTGGCTAGAACACAGTAGCCATTCAATAGGTCACAGTAGTTGTAATATTCTTGTTGCTATTATTATTACTATTGTACCCTTGGATCTTTCTCTGCCATTGTGCACATAGCTTCAACCTGGGTATTTTCTTTCCTGAATTTTATTTGACCTCTTACTCTCTCTCCTTCACCATATCTCTAGTAGCCCACAAAAGATGGGTATTCTGCTTCTCCTAAAATCTCACATTGACATGATTCATGATCTGCCCCCCTCAGTGACTTCAACTTCCTTTCCTCATTACCATCAAGAACCCCCACATTTTTCTAGCCCCCCGCCTACCCCTAAAGATGTGGAGCCATCTCTCCTTCATTGTTCTCCCTACGTGCAGCTCTTAACAATTCTTTCTTAGAGTTATTCCTTTCTACTATTACCCTCAAGTCCTAGCAATTGTTATTTTAGGTTTTAAATCATTTCAGCACCATGCAGTACTAGGTTTTCTGTCTTCAGTCTTCTCTTCTAATTCATCCTGTACACTGCTGCTCGGATCTTTCTCCTTGAAGACTGATTTCATCATGTTACTGGGTAATTCAAAAATTTTCAAAAACTCTCTATCATGCAAAGATCTTCACTTTTTGGCTTCGTTTTTATTTTCAAGTTGTGACAAAAATCATTTACTCCCAACTTACCAAAGACAAGTTAGTATTTTCACAGGCGAGGAATACATAACTCTAAAAGAGAAACAAAACATATATATATATATATATATATATATATATATATATATAAACAGATTTTTTTTTAATTTTAGGAAAATCATTACAAAACCCATTGACACCCCCTGCAGGATCTCAGCTTGAATTTCTTTCCTTCCCTTCAGCCTTGAAGTTGGCATGACCGCTAGGCTGGTAGAAGTCTCTCTCAGAACTTGCTTTTTTTTCTCCCTGGGTAGAGTCCCAGGGTCAACATCTCCTTAGATCAGAGCTGGGCTTCACTTGAGCTCTGGCCAGTGGCTTCTTCTGCTGGACCCAGTGAGCCGTGTTGACCTCCTCTGTGAAGAATATTCTGATGAGAACCCACAGTTCACTAGCATGAGGTGAAGGGGGACAGCGAGCACCACAGAGTCCATGGATTGTAGGGACCCCCTCCTTTCCTACTTCTGGTTCCAGTGATGGCTTTAGTTTGATGACTTGCTAAACAGAGGTCATAGGCCCTGATCCCAGTAAATATCATAGCCTTCTGGGTCCTGTTCAGATGCCCAATGGCTGTCCCTGAGAAATGGGACTTGCAGAATTCTAGTTCTTCCAGGCTATGCCGATAACCCGAGGAGCTCCTCTCCTCTCTTTCAAAAAGCAATGACCGTGCTGTTCCACTTTTACTTGACCTTACTATCTGCTGGCAATTTCCTTCTTATCTTAGCAACAGGTTAAGGGGGAACTTTACCTCGCCCAGTCTGTTTCCTCTATATCTGCTTTCTCAGCTTGAGCTGGAGCCGTTAGTTCTGGAACCTGCTGAGCCTTGTCCTGTTCTGCCTCCTGCAGCCACTGCTGGGTCTCAGCGGCAGGTCTTCAGTAACAATTACTGAGAAAGACAAATACGTTTCTCCAAAAAGAAAACAGTTTGCAAAGTCCAGGCCTGCCAAAATCACCTGGGGGGTAGATTCCCACAGCGATGCTGAGTGTCTCCATTCAGAATGGCTCAGGTGTCCAGAAATTGGTCAGTACTCCCAAACTGAGCACTCCTCTTTAAAAAATAAAATAAAATAATAATTGCTCTGGAAGTCCCCCACTCATCACTTGAGTTGACAGGTTTGAATTGTGCCAAAGTCTTTCACAGTTTCCCTCACTTGAAATTTTTTAACTGACCATTTAATTCAATGTTATGTCCTCTGCTCCTTTTAATGGTTTGCCACTTCTGACTCTCCATTCAGGACATCCAGTTTCTCAGCTTCCAGAATCCAGGTAAGGTTCTGGCTGAGCCATGCTCTTAGTCATAAGCTGTGCCTCCCTCCTCCCAGCAACCCCCACCACCACCCCTGACTCTTTCTCCCACCTTCCCCTTCCCTCTGACACATCCTGTACCTCTTTTCCTCAGTTTTCCTGATTCTGATAGGAGCCTGGCAAACCTGTGTTGCTTTTCCTCCACTCCCTAGATTTTTCATTTCTTTTTCTGGCTGTGGCAAATTTTGCTGCTTCTCTCATCCCCTCTGCCAACTCTATAGATCTTCCAAACACGGCTCCAGAGCGGCTGTCTCCCAGGAGGATAATTAACACACCTACCATTCCTGTAGCCATGCAGTCCCCTGAGCAGTTTTATTTTGTTTTTTGATAAAGATTTATTTATTTATTTGAGAGAGAGAGACAGCATGAGCAGAGGGGAGCGGCAGGCTGAGGGAGAAGCAGGATCCCCACTGAGGAGGGTGCTGACCCAGGGCTTGATCCCAGGACCCTGGGATCGTGACCTGAGTGGAAGGCAGACGCTTAACTGACTGAGTTACCCAGGCATCCCTGATTTGAAGTTACCAACTGAGCTTCATGTAGCTCAGTTCTTGTGCCCTGGGTGATTCCTCAGAATTTAAACACTTAGCACTATTGTGGCTTGCACGTGGAGATATTATGGTGTGCATTCTCTGCTATCTATTTCTGTGTGTAAACTCAGTCTTCTCACAAAAATGGTCAGTTTTGAGAACAGTGATTATTTAATTTTGTTTGGAAATGCTCAATTAGTACCACTGTTTAACAGAGGCAGTGACTGAAGGAGGACCATGTGACCCAGGGCGTGCACTTCAGTCAGGAGGAAGGGAAGGAGCTGGCCCCAGTGAGGCTAGCCCCGATTCCCCCTTGTCGGCCACCCATGCTAAAGCAGTGGATCCGTGTGGCAGCCTGAGGCCAAAGGGAAAACCAGTCACACCAATTCTGTCTGTATTGAAAAATTTGGTATTTTGTTCATCATGGATTTTGTTTGCATTCATTTTGATTTTTAAAACATTGTGTTGAAATATTATCTAATTTGATTTCTGCATGTATTGGCACCCCATTCAACTCGCCCTAGGGCCAATTTTATGCTGGGGTTCCATCATCAAACATGGCAATTTTTTGCTTGTGAATTTATGTGTCTGCTAAAAAATGGAAAGTAGAGGAGCACCTGGCTGACTCAGTCAGTAGAACAGGTGACTCTTAATCTCAGGGTTGTGAGTTCCAGTCCCACGTTGGGTGTGGAGATTACTTAAAAATAAAATCTTTAAAAAATTTTTTAAAAAATAATTAAAAAAAAAAAAGGAAAGTAGAGATCCACTGACTTTGGGCATTAGCTATGGAACTTCATTCAGCAAGCATCCGACTCACCTGGAGGACTGGTTAAAACACGGATTGCGGGGCCCTGCCCCTGGCTCAGCAGGTCTGCACAGACCAAGATTCTGTCTTTCTAGTAAGTTGCGTGTGAAGCTTACATTTCTTCACAGACTGCTTTAGGAATCACTGACTTGGGGAATTCCACTGTGTCTGAAATTATTGAGCATATGTGAGGTGGGCATTCAAGGTGGGTTCCCTTTATTTCGTCTCTGAAGACTTTTCTTTCCTTTTTTGATCTGTGTATGAAAAAGAAGCAGTAATACATAATAATGAAGCCAAATACATCTAATCTTATTTAAGCAGGACCATTCTCAACTTTTAGTTTTTTTTACAGTGACTTCTTTTTCAGGGAAAAAAATATTTTTTCTGTGGGCAGGGAAAACTCTATTAGTTAACTCTCTAAAAGAACTCTGTAGTTTCTGAGTGTACAATCTGGTATGTTTTTACAAATTAACAGACTTCAGTTTTTAGAGCAATTTATGGTTTAAAGAAAAATCGTGCAGAAGTATAGAAAGTACACTCCTCACCCCTAAAACACATAATTTCTCCTATTTAACATCTTGCATTAGTGTGGTACATTTTTTACAATTGATGATTCAATCTTAATATTGATAAATTATTATTAACTCCACAAATTTGCAGTAGGGTCACTCTTTGTATATTCTATGGGTTTTGACAAATACGTAATGACATGTCTCTACCATTACAGTATCATATAGATAGTTTCACTGCCTTAAAAATCCCTTGTGCTCACCTATCCTTTCCTCCCTCCCTCCTCATGAACCCTTGGCAACCACTGATCTTTTTCCATAGTTTTGCATTTTCCAGGATGTCATATACATGGAATCATATAGTATGTTGCCTTTCAGATTGGTTTCTTTCATTTAGCAACATGCATTTCCAGTTCCTTGATCTTTTTGGGACTCTATCATTCATTTTTTTATTAATGAAAAATATAAATTTGTATACATGTACCATAGTTTATCCATTCACCTTGTGAACATCTTGGTTGCTTGTAAGTTTTGGCAATTGTGAACAAAGCTGCTTTAAACCTATGCGTGCAGGTTTTTGTGTTAACCTAAGTTTTAAACTCATTTGTGTAAATACCAAGGAGCTACAATGAGTTTTTTTTTTTAAATTAAAGATTCTATTTATTTATTTGAGAGACAGTGAGAGCTAGAGAGAGAGAATGTGAGCACACACAGAGGGAGAAGGAGAGAGAGAGAAGCAGTCTCCCTGCTGAGCAGGGAGCCCAACTCAGGACTCCATCCCAGGATCCTGGGATCATGACCTGAGCTGAAGGCAGATGCTTAACTGACTGAGGCACCCAGGTGCCCCTGTAGGTTTTAAAGCCTGCCATCACTGTGATTCCAGTGGAGAAATAGCGGCATGGGCATACAGTCCTCAAACTGAGAACTGCTAGTACAGTGACTACTGCTGGCTACTTTGAATGGAGTCAATGAGTTTATTCACATAAGACACTCAGAAAAGTACCTGGCAAATAGTAAGCACCCAGTAACGGTTGCTGTCCTTATCATCATCATCATCATCATCATCATCATCATCATCATCACCATCACAGTTACTAGGTTCCAAGCTCTGTGCTCAGAGCTTCATGTACTTTGTCTCTTCTCAAAGAACTTGGCAAGTTAGGACTCCTTGTTCTTGCTTTTCATGTGGATATCTGAAGGTTAGGGAGATTAAGTTACCTGTTCAATGTCACACAACTGGAGAGTGGCAGACTGAGACATAAATCCAGTCCTTTGGGATGCTGAGGGTTTAAAAACACTTCCATGGCAAGGGGAGAGCAGTTTACTAAAAAGGTTAGGGAAAACAAAGGATAATACTAATAATTAAAGACTGGGATTTTTAAAAAGGTACTTTGGAAAAAAAAAAAGAGAAGATTAATATTAACCCTTGTGGGAAAAAAACCCCAAAGCCATTGTGCTATAATTTTTTAAAAAGATTTTATTTATTTATTTGACACAGAGAGAGAGATCACAAGTAGGCAGAGAGGCAGGCAGAGAGTGAGGAGGAAGCAGGCTCCTCACTGTGCAGAGAGCCTGATGCGGGGCTGGATCTCAGGACCCTGAGATCATAACCTGAGCTGAAGGCAGAGGCTTTAACCCACTGAGCCACCCAGGCACCCCTGTGCTATAATTAATTATATGTCCTAATCATGGGCCTAACTATTGTAAATGGTTCATTATGCGTATTTGTACAAATTACAAAATGAGTTGTAATTATTCCCACATTGTAAATAAATGACAAGTGACTACATGCTTCCCGAAAAACATAATGAAATGACTTGTCAAGTACATTATTCTTATTAAAGCAAAGGAATTCCATGTCACTGGAATTAACTTATACCCAACCCCAAGATCAACATTCCTGTCATAGTCATGCCTTTCTAAACTGCCCTGCCTGTCTACCACTTCCTGAGATTAATACATTTCTTTACCATTTTCTCTCATAGTCTTGGGAATGCCACCTTTAGTATAATGTGGTGGTTATATGCTTAGGCTCAAAAGACAGAATGGTGTACATTCAAATCCTGTATCTGCCCTTTATGATCTGTGCCTCAATGTGGGGCACATTGCAGCTAGACCTTGATTCATCATGTATGCAGTGGTGATACAATGGATCCTGACTAAGAGGTTGTTATAAAGATAAATGTGTACAATGTGTAAATAAATACGCACACATACTTAGCATGTGGTCTGGAATATAAAAAGGAATCAGTTCATCTTGTTCCTGTGATTAAGGCCCAATTCTCATATAGGCTCTTCAAATGGTGAGTCAGAGATTCAGCACCTTGGGGAAATGGGGAGTGAGCTTGTGTGGAAACAAGAGGGTAGACTGGGGTGGTTCAGTGGGTTAAAGCCTCTGCCTTCGGCTCAGGTCATGATCTCAGGGTCCTGGGATCGAGCCCTGCAATCGGGCTCCCTGCTCAGCAGGGAGCCTGCTTCCTCCTCTCCCTCTGCCTGCCTCTCTGCCTGCTTGTGATCTCTCTCTCTGTCAAATAAATAAATAAAACCTTAAAAAAAAAAAAGGGTAGACTGTCCTCTAAGTACTATTTAAAAAAATTCATTAAACACTTACCAATCAAAATTTTATTTCTAGACATTTTACACAGAACCGAGGGGACACAAAACAATGGGACAGGTCTTCTGTCCCCACAGAGCTGACATGCATGTCTGAGGGAGAGGATAGGCATGCGAATGTATAAACTTATAAATGATAAATGTGTCGTAAAGAAGGTACAAACACTGGAGTGCTGGTTATTTTTGGTCTCTGGCAATAGGAAACCACGAAGGAGCAATTAAACCTGCTTATGGTCACCTGATAGAGACCTGCAGCTGAATTCAAATCAATGCAAAATGGAGCCTCCCAGAAGTAGAGCCAATATTCCACCCACACAGAGATGGAGCACCTCCAAGCCCAGCTGGGCATGAGGCAGCTACAGCTTTAACACTCGTGCACACAAATGGGGTTGCAGTCAAGTTCTGGGCACAGCATCACTCTAATTTTGGTTGTTGATATCACACATAAGAAAAGAGCACAGTATCAAATATTGAAACCATCTTTAATACCTCAGGGTCACATTTCAAACCAAGGGCTATTAACCAAAAGAGCCACACAACTCCTGGCTACCTCAAAAAATAGCCTAGTAACTTGATACAGAAATGAGAAGATGAGAACCACAGGCTATCTGTGGAAGATTTCTATGGCTCTCAAGGGATGGTGAGATCCTAATATAGACACTGAGACTCCCCTGTGAACTTCCTGTGAGCTGCTTTTCTGTCTTACTCATCTTTGTGTCCCTCCAGGTCCCAACAAGGGTCCTGTCACTGAGACTCTCGTCAGAAAGTTTGTAGAGTATAAGTGGATTGAGTTATTAGATTTTAAAGACTTGCAAAATACTGAGTTGTATTGGAGATAAAAAATTATCTTAATTAAAGTGTAAGAGTCCTATGATACAGAAGTAAGAATGAATGCTTGGGTACTTGAGTATTTTTTAAAGGACTATAAGCTAACACTCTAGAAAATATCTTTGGCTAAGGGCTTGCTAATATATTTATTAAGAATAAATATACTTAATAAGTCATAATAAATAATTCCTAGATAAATGCCTAGAAAAAGACATTCTTCCTTTTTGTAGGACTATAATGCTAACAACTATCCATGGGGAAAATGTTTTAATTTTTTTCTTCCAGAAGTGATGAATATCATTTTGCTCAATTGTCCATCCTCTTAACTAGTTTTCATTAGTTTTACTATAAATTTGTGTTATTTTAATTTTTAAATTATAAAAATTGCAAAGTTAATACTTGTCTGAAACAAATGTAGGAAGTAAAAATCGAAATCTTTCATTTCCTCCACCTACTGCTCCTGATTCTGACGTTTTGATGTACAACTTTTCAATCTTCTTTCTATGTATGCATAAACCTACATCCACAGTGCATACTTTTATATTCATATAATGTTTTGACCTAAAACTGATCATGTTGCATATTTGTTTTCAGCAACCTAAAGGCCTTTCCTTAGAACTCAATCTCTGTACAGAAGTCCTAATGTAACTATATGCTTCTTTCTATGTTTGTTTATTATCTTCCCCACCGGATTATGAGCTCCCTAAGAACTGTTGTTCTCCAATGTGTGCCTAACACAGTTCAAGCTCATAATAGTCCCGTTTTTAATATTGACTAAATAAGTGAATAAAAACTATTTTTATGAACAACCGTAGACATCCTTCTGTGAGGGCCTTGAGCTTCCCTTCTGTTTTTCCAGCATGTGTCCTTCCAGCGTCTACCAGGATTCCTGCCTGGATACATTACCATCTATTGGATGGTAATACCAATTCCCTATTGGTGAGGGCCCGCCCTCATTTTTTTGTTCTCGTTTTAAGCTAGTCTTTTATAAAAATGAATGTTTTATCTAGGCATATATCAGGCTGCTATAGCAAAATGCCACAGACTGGGTAACTTACAAAAACCAGAAATTTGTTTGTCATAGTTCTGGAGGCTGGAAGTCTGAGGACGGGGTGCCATTATGATCAAGTAAGAGCCCTCTTCAGGCTGCAGCTTCTTGCTGTGTCCTGGGGGGTCGGGAGCCCTGGGGGATCTCTTTCATAAGAACACTGATCCAACCCGTGAGGGTTCTACCCTGATGACCAATCACCTCCCAAAGGCCCCACCTTTTACCATCACCTGTAGGGTTTAGGATTTCAACATGAATTTTGGGGAACACAAACATTCATACCATAGCAACACAGTAAAAATATTCAAACAAAAAGGAAAAAATATATATAAAATGAAAAAAGGGGTTGTCATCTCTCTCTACCCCTAATTCCATTTCTCAAAGAGAGTACTAGTGCTTTCAACTGCTTTTATTTTATATCTTCTGGGGCTTTCCTTTATACTTTAAATAAAATATTTGTGATTCATAATTCACAATTTAGATGGCACCTTTTAATCCTACACTGTAGAAGAAGAGGAACTTTGTGCATATACTTTCTTAACCACAATCCCTTCAATTTCCTGCTTTTAAAAAAGGTTTATTCTTATTTTTCATGGCCAAAGTCTGTAACATTTATGATATAATCTCTATAATTCAGCATTCCCCGATTTGTCTGCAGATTGTTTCTAAAAATTTAAACCCAAATAAAAATAACACAGTTATTAGATATTCTTCATTGCCAAGTCAGGTTTTCTTTTTGCTCTAAAAAAATAAAGAACTAAAATACTGTGTCTCTGAACTATACCTACTGGGGAAAAAAATATATCCCATTTGCCAAAGAACATGGATTTGCATCTTCAGTTTTCTCGTCTTCTTGTAGGTAATACTCCGTTTCCATGGTTCCTTTTATCCCACTTCATATTCTTTCTTGCATTCTCTTTCTGTTTAGCTTAAGTTTTTTCTAGAGAAATAGTTTTCCTATGGGATGCATGAATACAAACTTTTTAAATCCATACCAAGCTGAAAATATTTTATTTTATTCTTACAATATTTGATAATTTACATAGGTATGAAATTCCAACTTGAAAATTATTTTTCCTTGGGTCATGAAAGGTGTGTAATTTCGTATTCTAGATTTCTGTGTTGTTGATGAGAAGCCTGTTCCCAGTTTCGTTTTCATTGCTTTGTAGGTAGGTGGGAGTCCTGTTTTAGCAAAGTAGTTCATGATTCCAAGTTGTTGCTATTTGCTGATTGAATAAAAAGCTTATTAAATAATGTCTTACTGTCACTTTTTTTTAAAGTTTTGGGCATTATCTATTGATTTTCTACAGTGGAAATTAAAGATTTATCATTCTTTTATCAATTCCCTCAAGCAGTCTTCCACCCATCTTTCTGATGAACTTAGGGTTTTGATTAGGTCAATATTAACATTTTTAAATTATTATTACCATGCAAATTTTATTCAAAGCTATCTTGCACATCTTTTCCCTTTCCCTAGAGTCATTCACTTCTTTTTTGTTAGTTCTTTTTTTAACATAACCTCAAGATTTTATTGTCTTCATAATACAACAAAATATGAAGCTTAGAACTAGATCATTTGGCCCTTTCTCTTCTTATCACCTGCTCGTTCAAAATGCTTGCATCTCTTAATAGCCAGCATTCTCTTAGATCTAAAGTTGGGCTTGACACATTTGAGCCTCAGCACAATCGTCTTTGTAGTTTTAGTCTTTTTCTGGAAATTGGCTTAGTCTGCTTACCATAGCCACTCTGCTTCCTGTCAACACTACTTTCCCTGGACATAAAGAGAATCTTTGCCTTTCTTGTACTGTGTCACTTTGTGGGATTGGTGCTTGCCACACTTCCTGCAGAAAGTCCAACAGGCTTTAGGAAAGTTCACCATGTTTGCGAGAGCGGTATCTGCTCAGAAAGCTTTTTTTAATGTTAGTTTAAAAAATATATTTATTGTTGGTTTATACCCACACTTTATGCTAATTCTTTAATATTCTTTTTATATATATATTTGAGCACATGTGGTATGCCATCAATTTTGTATTTTTTGGAGAATTCTCTCTGGAAATTTCTGAACTTCTCCAATTTGGACCTGTTTCTTTCCAGGCTTGTTGCATAGTCATTTTGAGAATTTCCTCACTGCATTTAGGTTGAATGCCTTGTTCCAGAATCTCACATTTTATTTCTTGTTTGACTTGCTCAGTTTGAAGGAATGCCTCTTCCTACAGCTTTCTGAGAAATAATGCATGAGATATAAGTTTTGACATCTTACATTTCTGAAAACATCTTTATTCTACCCTCCTATTTGACTGGTGATTAACTGGATTTAAAATAAATTCTCTGTTGGATTTCATTCCCCTCAGAATTTTTGAAGGCATTGTTCCATTTTCTTCAAGTTTCCAGTTTTGACATTGAGAAGTCTGATACAATTTTGATTCTTCTTTTTTCTTTCTTTCTTTTATTAATGTGCATACCACCTATTTTTAGCCTCTGAACGTTTTTAGGATTTTTTCTTTGTTCCCAGTGTTCTAATATTTATCCATCATATATCTAATTTTAAGAGATGTTTTTGCCCTTCATGCTTCTTATTAAAAGCATCCTAATCTTATTTTATAGTTATAACATTTTCTTTTATTTCTCTGAGAATATTAAAGATAGTATTTTTCAAAGTTTTTTTTAAAACAGACCGTTTCCTCCAACTTTTTTAATTCTGGATATAGCTTTGGTCTTTCTGATGATGCTTTCTTCATATCTATATATCTATATATCTATATCTATATTGATCCTTGGTTCTATGTTCATATAAGAATGGGGCACTGAAAAGCTGATGGGAAGCTTTGTGAACATAGTTGGGGCTATTGACCATTGGTTTTCTAGCAGGGATATTGACCAGGCAGTTTAATTGGGGAATTCCTGATGTCAGTATCCTTTGGTCTGTTCTTTTGGGTCATCTTATTTCTCAGAGAAGAATCTCTTGGTGCTCTGTCTGAAGGGAAAAAGCATCACTGAAAATGTTTGAGATCCAGGTGGGAATAGGACACTGGGTCTCTAGATTCTGTATATACCTACCAGGCTTTCACTTGTTTCTCTGTTTTTTGTATGGTAACTCTTCCCTCAGCTGTATCTCATTTCCCCCAGTCGGGAGATTCTGCTTAGTTCAGGTACCCTAAGTTAGTAACCATTTATCTTTCTGTTTCTAGCTCCTTGAAATTTTGTTGTTATAATCTTTCTTCATGTTCTTTTTATCCTCATTAATATTTTTTATTTTAAATATTTTTAAACTCATTCATATTTATTGTGGTTAGCGATACGCTTGGATTTATTCTACATGCTGTCTTTTTGTTTTCTAGTTTTCGTTCATTTAAAAACTCTTTCTTGTAGATCATTTTATTATTCCATTTCTATCTCCATCCTAAGGTTTGGAAATTTTACAATCTTTACATTATATTTCTAATTTCTGGTGGTTGGTCTTAAAAATTTAATAGCAATGAAAATTTTTCTAGCAGTATTTTAAGTCAATATCTATATAATTTCTCCAAAAAAGATAAGAACCTTAGAATGCTTATATTTCCTACTTCTCTTTCCCCCAGCTATTTACCATGTTGAGATTATCTGCGATTTTAGTTCCAGATTGTCAGAAATACTTATACACTTGATACATTATTTTATTTATATCATGTTTAATATGTTATATAGTATCCTATTATATACCTCATATATAATAGATATTATATATTTATGTTATAATTACATATACTATGACACACTTAATGATACAGTATATATATTATAGTATTATTCATATTTTTTTTTTTTTTTTTTTTTTTTTTTTTTTTTTTTTTTTTTTTTTTANCAAGTAGGCAGAGAGGCAGTCAGAGAGAGAGGAGAGAGGAGAGAGGAGGAAGCAGGCTCCCTGCCGAGCAGAGAGCCCGATGTGGGCCTCGATCCCAGGACCCTGGGATCATGACCTGAGCCGAAGGCAGCGGCTTTAACCCACTGAGCCACCCAGGCGCCCAGTATTATTCATATTATTAGTTTTTCTTATCATTGCTTTTTGGATTCCACTCTTAGATTCATTTTTTGTTTGCGGTTTTTTGTTTTTTGTTTTTTTTTTTTGATAAAGTAAAACCAAGCCATTCATTGAGAGAAAGTTCATTGGTTTAAAAAAGTTTCTGATTCCTTGTGTGTTCAAAGATGTATTTATTTTGATTCACTCTTAAAAGATAACTTGCTGGACCTATAATCCTAGGTTAATTTTCCCACATGATTTTTTTTTTTTTTTTTTTTTTTTAGGACANTGGGGAGGAGCAGAGGGAAAGAGAGAATCTCAAGCAGGGGCTTGATCTTACAACCCTGAGATCATAACCTGAGCCAAAATTAAGAGTTGCTTAACCAACCGAGTGCCCAACAGCAGGCGACAACCCCTCATATGAATTCTTAAGAGATGGCCCCAAGAAGACATTTTTGCATGTACTATGGATGATGAGAAGGGCTATGTCAGTCTGATACTTGTTTCCTTATTTAGACTCAGGATATTTTTCCTCTGTGAAGCAATTGAGATTTTTGTCCCTATCTTTGGAGTTCTGAGTATATACTATAATGTGTCTTTTGTATTCATCCTGTTTGGCACTGAGTGAGTCCTCCCATCTTGGAGATACCTGTCTTCAGTTGTTGAAAAGTGTCTTCCGTTGTTGCCTTGACTATTTCTTCACTTCAATACTATATAATCTCCTTTCTGGGATAATAATTAGATAAATATTGAAAACATCTGGGTCTAACCTCTGAGACTTTTAACTTTGTTGTACCTTCAGTCTCTTGAGTTGTGTTGTGCAAGAATGCCTCCTTCTGATCATCTAGCTCATTAATTTGCTTTTAATTGTCCATTTTGCCAATCAGCCTAGCTATTGAGTTTATTTTTTGATTTAAATGGTCACATTTCTAGTTGTCAAGACCTACACTTGATTGACTGTATAGATGTCTTATTCACTGTTATGACTTTCAGGACGTTATTTTTTTCCTATCCTCAAGGTTTCTTCTGTTTGCTCTATTTCCTCAGGGTGCAGCTACTTCTGCTTATTATGTTTGGTTATGTTCTATGTCCAATACTGGTGCCTCGCGGTTTTGCATTCTTCAGATTGGAGCCTCCCTGTTAAAGCCTGTCCATGAAGCCTGCCTTTGGGAGAGGGTAGGTGACCAGAGGACAGGTAGAATGCTTATAACCAGAGGACAGTGGATACCAGTTTCTCCTCCTTTTACCCAGGGCTTGGTTTCGTGTCCTCAGCACAGCCTGAGGGCAGGGTGGGGCACTTGTCTCCTCAGTTGCCCCAAGGCCTATTTCTCTCCCCAGTAACTGCCAAGTCTGGGCTTCAAACACCCTATGCCTCCTTCTTCTTTTCTCTTTAGTCCTTTTTTGCAAAGTGTTTTGGTTTGTGGTTTCTTTGATCCCTTTGACTTCTGTCTTTCATGAGTCCTCAAAGTTTCTGGTTCTATGAAGGCGTTCCTTGCTTTTCATTGTAGAAATGAATACTAAAAATTTTCTGTGGCTATTATTTCTGGGGATGGTCTGGGAAGGTAAGGCTAACAGCTGGTGGTCAGTGTGCGATCCCGATTTTGAAGTTCCTCAGTTTCATAAAGGAGCAGTTTACAACTGGTCTTCTATGGCGGAATACTATAGGTGGCTGTTAGAAACATCTTTTCTGGAGCCAAACTGTTCCTGGGTTTGGATTCTATCACTTAATAGCCAAGTGACTACAAGTAAGTTGCTTAACTTCTCTGTGCCTCAGTTTCCTTATTTAACAAGGATAATAATAATATCTACTTCGGAGAGTTGTTGTAAAGATTCAATGAGTACCTCGCTTTTTTAAGTCCTCAATAAATGTCATTCCTTTTAATCCCGAAATTGGAAGGGGCTATTTGGCTCAACTGGCATTCAGCTCTTTGTTAATTACCTTGATGAGTGCCCCAGGTTCTGTTCCTGCTTTTTGTATTAGTTGACCTAAATCTTGAAGTTTCATTGAGCACTATAGTTTTGAAGTGCTGTTTTCCCTGTTCCCTTTATTCATTTGATCATATTTGCTTTCTTTCTTCCTGGTTCCTTTGGACTTTCTGTTCTTCTGCTTGATTCCTTTCTTGTCAGCATTATGATAGGTTCATTAAAAAAAATGAATCTCTTTTCTTCCATTTCAATAGGACACAAGACAAGGAAGGATACACAATTCATATGCTCAGTTCTCCATCTTGAATCTGTGTCCTGGCTTAGGAAATACTGAGCTTCCCAATCAGCATTGGAGTGTAATCTGTGACCATTGGCAATGACACAGCATTTTATCCCTGAATACTGCACTGAATCACAGTTTTGTTTTTATCTGGGTTTTTGTTTATTTGTTTGTTTTAATTTGCTTGCATTTCAATGACTCACAGTTTCTTCTTTCTGTGGCTAATCACACAACAGCATGGATATTTATGAAACTCAGCTACCCGTTCAGACTAGAATACTGGCACTTTCGGATCTTCAGCCATAAGGCTGAGCAGCAGGTTCTGTTTCCAAGCTGGCCTCCTCAGTGTCTCACAGCCCCACACATTCTGTTTCTCCGTGGTTCACAACTAGGAAAACATGATTCTTTTAGCAAATTTTTCTTGCATCGCTCCAAAAGCAAACACAAAGTCTAGGAATAAGTAAATGTCTTTAAAGTTTAAGATGGAAAAGGGCAAAAAAAAAAGAGCAGAGTGTAATAAATACAGACTGATTTGAATTTACTAGATTAGAAGCTACTCACGGGTTTAAAAAGGCCCATTTTCTAAGAGATTGAAGCAAGCTATATTAATGGATACCACTCTCCGTAGGAAATAGTGCAGCTTCTCTGTTATTAACACTTGCCTTTTATAAATGGAGTTTGCATGGAAATGAATTTATGAGTGATAATAGTAATATATATTATTTAAGACAAGAGCTTAACTTGCAAAGTGCTATATAGTCACTTCCATTCAATAGTTAAAATGGTTTAACTGTTAAAGTGTGGTGCTGGGGAAAATGTTGGGGGCTATCGAGAATTAATACAGATGTCCATCTGTCTGTTTCCAACCAAATAAATAGAGTCTTTCTCTTTTCTGAAATATAATAATCTTAGATTTAGCTGTGTTGGACACATTTCTGTAAGTAAAGATACCACTGATAGTCAATCTGGAGAGAAATACACATAGCTACTGGGAAGCTATTATCCAGATCCTTAAAACTATGGTTTTAGCCAGAACTTTCTTACAGAGACATTGCTTCCACATCTGTAATTACTAAGGTGTATAAATAGCCCCCAAATTAAAGCACAGTACTTTTTTATTCCTTCCGCTTGGGAGATTAAAGTAAACTTGACACCAGGGCAAGGCCTCATCTATAATACTCTCATATCACTATGCCTACTTCGCTCAATTTAGACCCAAATGGATTGTATCTAACTTTATATTTTTTGGAGGATGTCTGCAAGTAGTCTGCTAAGCATTAGATGATTTTCAAGCTGCAGAACACTGAATCTTGCAGTTTTGATCTCTTATGCCTGAATCAGAAATACCCCCTGTGACTTCCATTTGTTTCACTCATTACCAAACTAATACTAAGGATGGGTTAATAAGTTAGGTTAAAATGAATCCCACCTTGAGCCTTTATTAAGTAACTGACCCAAGATAATTTTAAAGATCACAAGAATTTGAAATGAAATGGGGGAAGGGGTAGATCTCTCTTTAGTTGTGACTTCTCCATAGATGGTGGCCCTATTGGTGTTTAAAAATTGGTATTGTAGCAGAATATTGTAGTGGAATACTCCTGGCAGCTTTCCTACCTTGGAATGGAAAGGCTTATTTGTCCTGAGAGAACAGAAATTTTCGAACTGTCCCAGGGATTTCTGGGAGTTATTTGGGGGCCCTTGGGGGTTGTGGAGGAGGTTGGTTGTTGGAGAGAGGACAGCTGGCTCAGGGCCTACCCTGTTCCAAACTCACACACCTTCACCATCATATACTCGCAGATGCTACTGATTTTATAGAGGTTGTTGTTCTTCAACATAAAGTTTCAGTTACTAAAGATTGTCCACCTCAAAACAAAATAAAATAAACAAAAAAAACCCCTCCTGTTTGGAAACTTGCACTTTCAAAGAAAATGTGTGATTCTTTCTGAGAGTAAAGTGGCCTAAGAATTTTGAGATTTTTCTGAAGGAGAAATCAGCCCAATGGATTGCAAACTCACCATTCTCTGAATTCTCCAGGAATTTGGGGTGGGGTGGGGGCAGCAAGAGATTTAGAAGCCACATATATTTGACTTCACCGACTGGATATATCTAGCTTCAGGTTCAATTCATATTCACACACAACCAACATTTGCAGAACTCTTCCTTATTGTATGTCCAGCCCCATGCTAGGAGTTTCTATGCATATTATCTTGCCCATTCTCCAAAGCACATTTGAGGTGTATGTTATTATCCCTATATTATAACTGAGGAAACAAATGCTCATGAAGAATAAATGTTTTGTGCAAAAGCACACGACTCCATAAGTGGTAGGGCCAAGATTTAACCCATCTTCTTGGAGCTTTCTTCTATAACACGATTTGGGTCTTAGACCCTAAAACTCTGAAGAGTTTATGCATTATATCCTACTTCCATATTATTCGCACTGTTCATGATTAAATACAATTCCAAATATATGAAATTCTGGAAAAGCCTAGATTATGGAGACCATAAAACCATCAGTGGTTGCCAGGGGTTGGGGAGGGGAAGGCAGAGCACAAAGAATTATCATTTGTCCAAACCCATAGTATGTATAACGCCCAGAGCGAACCGTAATGTAACCTGTGGGCTTTAGGTGATAATGATGTGTCATTGTAGGTTCATTGATTGTGACAAGTGTACCACTCTGAGGTGGGGGAAGGTTGATAATGGGGAGGCTATGCATGCATGGGAGTAGAGGGTGTACAGGAAAATCTCTATACCTTTCCTTTAATTTTTTACGAACCTAAAGGAATATAAAGTGGTTTTTTAAAAAAGATTTTATTTATTTATTCGAGAAAGAGAAAGCAAGAGAGAGGGCACGAGCAGGGGGAGTGGCAGAGAGAAAAGCAGGCTCCCCGCTGAGCAGGGAGCCTGATGGGGGCCTTGATCCCAGGACCTTGGAATCATGACCTGAACTGAAGGCAGATGCTTAACCGACAGAGCCACCCAGGCGCCCGGAATATAAAGTCTTAATTTCTTTTTAAAGAGAAGTATATGTAATACTAAATACTGAAAGTATATTTATTATAAGCAATAAAATTCTACTGTGGGTCAAATGACTCATTTTTACAGTGATTCCATGAAGATGCCTTTGCATCTCCTGGGTGTTCCTCTCCTTCCCGTAACAAGCCAGGGCAGCTTCGGGAGGTCAGAGTAGCAGGACGCCCAGCCTGGAGAACTCCTGGAGCTGTTCTGGAGGACCAAGGGAATTAGTTGTACCCCACCCCCCAGCATTCTGAGGATTTTCCAATGGGTCCAATGCTAATAAAATGCATTTTAAAGGGCTACAGGTTTTATCCCGAAAGAAATTGCCCATCTAGTTTGGAAGCAGGTTGTAATAAAAAGTAGATTTCATTTACAAGTGTTTATTTAGGTTCTAGTAAGGTTTTCTGACTTCTGACATGATTATATTTGATAACGTCTTAGTATTTAATGTGTATTTTCTTGAGTTCTAAGATAATAACTATCCAAACTGTGCCCAGGAAAGTTCTCTTATACATCAAATATATTGTACCAAATTATGATGCTTTCTCAGCACTATGTGGTTTTATTGTGTGTTCTTGCTTTTTAAAAAAGTTGTATTCTTATTTTGCATTTATAAAACACTAAGCACAAGCTGGCTTGTTAAATATAAGAGCTACTGCAAATATTTCTTTGAAGAACTGAAAACACTGAATCAGCATTGCTGCAGCAAACTTGGAAACTGAATGTGTTTTCTCCTCTCGTGTCATTGGGTAGGCTCTGCTTTGTTCTTGAACGTTCCCTGAATGTCACTGCAGATTTCCCATACCTAACCTATCTATAATATTTCTGGACAAAAGAACAATTATAGTTTCCTATACATATATACACACACGTGTATGCATATATACATATGTACATATATTCCTGTGTAAAGCTGTAGGTTGTCCAAGTCAGACCATGATTTCCTGGCCATTGTACGATGGTGGGAGTCATATCATATCATACCAGTTCTTGGTCTCCAGAGGCAGAAAATAAAGTAAATCTCATAGACGAATTCTGTGTGTTACTAAGAAATACATTTCTTGGGTTGGTAAAAAGTGTCAAGGCAGTCAAGTGCCCTGGATTCAAAGTCTAGTTCTGATTCTTATTAACGGGATGGCCTTGGCAATGTCACCCTCCCTCTATGCCGTACATTTCTCTTACATAAAATGGTGCCATTCGTCCCTAACTCAGAGAAGTCTCATATAAATAGCTGCTACAGGTGGCTCCGTTGGTTAAGCGTCTGCCTTCAGCTTGGGTCCTGATCCTGGAGTCCCCCATTGGGCTCCCGGCTCAGCGGGGAGTCTGCTTCTCCCTCTGACCCTTTCCCCCTTCATGGTTTCTCTCTCTTGCTCTCTTTCTTAAATAAATAAAATCTTTAAAAAAGGAGAAAAAACAAACAAAACAATATGAATAGCTGCTGCTTAACAAGTACTTTCTCCACACCAATCACAGTGGAAAATGTTCTCATACATTAGATCATTTTATCTTCCCGATTCTTTTTTTTTATAATTTTTAAAAAAAATTATGTTATGTTAGGTATTGTTATCTGACTCTTCTCGAAGAAGTTAGCCAGCCTTGCCCAAGGGCATGTAGTCAGTGAGTGCCTGAGATGGATTCAAACACAGACCCCTTTCTTTGGACTCACAAGCCCATGTATTAGGGGCAGCTGTAAAATCACCTTATAAACTGGAAAGCGTTGTCATAGGTAAGGCGTTTCTTTTGGGGAAAGAGAGAAAGTGCGTGAAGAAAATGGAGGGGAGTAGAGAGGATAGGAAATGAGAGAGGAGAGACCTGGGTGCTGCAGGACCAGAGCAGGGGCTCTCCTCTCTGTGTTCATACTCCTCCTTCCCCCCAACTGAGGGAGGACAAAGGGAATGGAGTGTCTGTGGACTGGGTGACGTCACGTATCAAGTGTCCACAGTCAGGTGGGCACACACGTCTACAGTATGTTGGGACAATTTCTTCCAGCGTACTCTGGGCACCTTGCTGTAGGCACTTAGCCTCGTGGGGAAGGATACTGAACTCCTCCAGGTGGACACCCTGCTAGGCCCCAAGGGCCAGGCTTAAGCTAGGGTGTCACCTACTTCCTCTGAGAGTCCAGATGAATAAACGAGACCTGTGGAAAAGGAAACATTCACAAAGCTCCTGCTTGCATAGGAAACCTGTTCATCAGAGGTGAATCTAGAAGCGGGCGAGGGCTCAGGAGCTGCATCTAAAAGCTCAATGGATTATTTTCCGGCACCTCTTGCTTTTTGACACTATTTGAAATTCCAGTGTATGGTCAGTTAGCTAAAAATTGACTGCTTAAACCAAAAAACTGTAAAGATCCTTCAGATTGCTTTATTAAAACTTTCTTATCTGCTTAAATGTTCGTTACTTCCTTACACTTTATTGTTTACAAACAGCCCCTCCCCAAGTGCTTTCTTTGCTTCGCTTCTCATACCAAAAGGAAGTGGCCTCTTGAAAAGTAATTTCCATTTATAGAGGGGGGAAAAGAAGGATTTTTGTTCTTTTCCATTGCGGGTCAGGGCCACATGAGTAATGAAGCCTTCACAAGCAGAGTAATCAATCTTCAGCAACTGAGTATTTCTGTGCACTCTGAGGACTTAACTGCAGCATTTTACAGAGACTAGGAAGTGTCTCGTAATAACAACCACAATGAAGAATTGACATTTATATAGTATTATTGAGTTTATAAAGTATTTTCACAAGTCTCATGTAACATCACCTCCAGCATTTAATATGATTTTAAAAAGTAATAGCTAACATCCCCTGAGTCTTATTAAGTGTCAGGCAGTTATATGAAACCCATTCAGTGCATTGTTTCATCAGTCCCCAAGACAAGGTTATGTTTCCTCCATTTCCTAGATATGGAAACTGAGGCTCAAAGGAGTTAATGACTCATCCAAGCAGTCATCAGGACATGGCATTTTCTATTTCTTCACACCCACTCGATCTGCAGAAGGCTGTGGTCCAGTCATTACCTATGAGGCTAATCCACATCTCAGTACTGGGATTGCCTTAGAGGAGATGAGGGGTGCGGGAGAGGGGTCTCTGTCACCTCTGTCACCATGTGTTCTTGGAACTGTCAATCTGCAGGGTGCTGGGTGTTGTATGGAAAAAAAGTTTCTGTGGTCAAGTGAGTTTTTGCACTGTTGACTTATATAAAACTTAACAAGTGTTTTACTTAAAAAATGGCTTTTCAGGAGCCTCGGGTTTCCCCCAAACACACTTTGGGGGATGCTGACCTAGGTTATTCCCTCAAAGCAAGAGGCAGAGCTAGAAGGTGAGTCAATTTTGGCCTCCCAGGGTCTGTGACCCATTCCTTTTTCTATCCTAAAAAATTGTTGGAAAACTACTGAATTGAAAATGGCTTCACCTAGAAAAAGTGTATTAAACAAACATGGCTGCCCAGAGCCATGCCCTGCATTCGATATCTTTCCTAGCTCCAACGCCAGCTTCTGTGTTCCAGGTCAGAGCCCTTCTCCAGGCTTGCCCGCCCTCCCCAAGGCAGTCCAGGGCACATGCAGGACTTGGGAGGTGAATGGCTTTGAGACCGAGTCCCATTTTGGTCACCTAACAGCATAATCGCTTTAGGTAAGTTTCCCCCTCTGTGCTTCCATTTTAATATCTGCAAAATAAGAACAATGTTATCTGCTTCATATGGTGCTTGTGTGGATTCAAATTATGTAATAAGGCAGCTAGTATAAAGTCTGGTGCAGAGCAGGTGATCCATAAAGGTAGCTATTCTGGAAAGCTAGAAATAGAGCCTTCAAAAGAAAAGCTGATCTTAGCTGTGGCTGTGGTCCCAGCATACAAAAGGGGTTTAGTAAATATTTGCTTTGCTGGTTCCTTCTTGAGGGACATTCAGCAATATTTTATATTAGCCACAAATCTCCATGTTATGCCTTAGCCAAAAAAATTGAAAATATAATGTATTTCTCCTACACAGCAGTAGGATCACAGTAGATGGTCCTTTGGGAATCTTTTTGTATGTCCTTAGTGTAATATTGAATTCTAAATGGATTTAAGGGGAACATGAAATAGAACACCCATTCCTTCCAATTCTTTTTTTTTTTTAAGATTTTATTTATTTATTTGACAGAGAGAGAGAGAGAGAGAGAGAGAGAGAGAGAGAGAGAGAGAGAGAGATCACAAGTCGGCTGAGAGGCAGGCAGAGAGAGAGGAGGAAGCAGGCTCCCTGCTGAGCAGGGAGCCCGACTCGGTGCCTGATCCCAAGACCCTGAGATCATGACCTGAGCTGAAGGCAGAGGCTTTAACCCCCTGAGCCACCCAGATGCCCCATCCCTTCCAATTCTATAGCGTGGCACCATTTGTAAGCCTTCTATCCTCAGTGCCTAATCTTGTCAGTCCCTTCTATCGAGGTGGAATGTTCCTCTTCCGTGGGGTTCTATTCTCCTCTCAGGGACTTTGGAGAAGTGCACTGAGCCCTCTCCCTCTGGACATGCCTTCCAATCTCTGACAGCTGTTCCCTCACAGTCTCCTCTGCATCAGGAATAGGGAGAACACGGGAAAGGCATCTGGATCGTTAGAATGATCCCTGACTAACCATTCTATCTCCAGTACTCACGTCCTTTATAGATTTTTCCATATTGGAGAAATTTTCCTAAAAAAAAGAGAAAACTCCTGGCCCTCTGGAAGCCTGTGGCCCACTCAGTGAAACCAGAGTCCTTGGCAAGGCTTTCCCAGTTTAGTCACAGCCTGTCTTTCAAGTCACTCTCTCTGGCCCTCTCCTCCTCCCCTCGGCCTTTCTCACCACAGTAGGCCCACCCTCTTGACTCTGAATATGGCATATATTTTTATATATTAGTGTCTTGTTCAAGGCACTCTCTTTGACAAGAACATTCTATTCCTTCTTTCTTCCATGCATATACCTATTCATTCTTAAGGCTTTGCTTAAATTTTGCATCTCCTAACTTCTCAGGTACTTCCTTCCTTCCTGCTGTATGTTACCATAACATATAAATACATCACAACAGATATAGGACTTCTGTCCCTCTGAATCAGTGATTTGGTTAATATCAGTCTATCCCACCAGACTGTGAGCTCCTGGAAGTGATGGGCAGTGACTGGCTCATCTTCGTGCCCCCAGGCATGTAGTGCAGTATTTGGGGAAACTTGGAAGATGCTTGGTAAGTGTTGGTTGAAAAAGCGAAGGAAGAGTAGAGGAGGGAAGGCACATTGGTATCTCAGCCAGGGGCTGCTTTGAGTCAGGAGAGGCTAGCGGGTTGAGACTTTCATGTTCTGAGTAGAGTCACTAATGTTGGGATAATTGTGTCCCAGGCTTAGCAATACCAAGATAACATGTGAATAAAACTATGAAATGAAGGGAGGGTGACTGTGTCTTATCCTTCTATCTTTGCTGACTGGGAGGAAGAAGGGCAGCTAGCTATTGCCCTGAGGGTCTGTGCAAGAATGTTCATTAGAAGAATATTTTTTTCATAACCAGAGATGTTTTATTTTTATTTCTTTATTGAGTTATAGTTGACATACAATATTATGTTAGTTTCAGGCGTGTAACATATCATTTCAATATTTTAATATATCATGAAATGATCACCTTGACATGTCTAGTTACCATCTGTCACTATACAAAGTCATTACAATATTATTGACTATATTTCTTATGCTATACATAATATCCCTGTGACTTATTTATTTTATAGCTAGAAGTTCGTACCTCTTAATCGCCTTTACCTACTTCACAACCACCAGTCTGTTCTTTGTATCTCTGAGTCTATTTCTGTTTTGTTTTTTCATTTGTTTTGTTTTTTAGACACCCCATATAAGGGAGATCGTACAGTATTTGTCTTTCTTTATCTTACTTCATTTAACAGACTAGGTCTATCCATGTTGTTGCAAATGGTAAGATTTCATTCTTTTTTATGGCTGAGTAATACTCCACTGTACATGTATATCACTTCTTCTTTATCCATTCATCTATCCATGGTTGCTTAGGTTGCTTCCACATCTTGGGCATTAATAAATAATCTGCAATAAATATAGAGGAGCATATATATTTTCAAATTAGTGTTTTCATTTTCTTTGTATCAGTACCCAGAAGTGGAATTACTGGATCATATGGTAGTTTGACTTCTAATTTTTTGAGGAAACTCTGTATTGTTTTTCATAGTGGCCACACAACTTTACATTTCCACCAGTAGTGCACAAGGGTTCCCTTTTCTCCACAGCTTCACCACCATTTATTATATCTTGTATTTTTGATAATAGTCATTTTTACAGGTGTAAGGTGGCATCTCAATGTGATTTTGATTTGTTACTCCCTGATTAGTGATATTGATCATTTTTTCATGTGCCTGTTGGCTATCTGTATGTATGTTTTTAAATGTCTATACAGTTTCTCTGTTCATTTTTTAATTGGATTGTTTTTGTTGTGATTAAGTTGTATGAATTCTTTGTATATTTTGGTTATCACTCCCATATCAGATGTGTCATCAGCAAGCACCTTCTCTCAGTTACCAGGTTGCCTTTTCATTTTGTTAATGCTTTTCTTTGGTAGACAGAAGCTTTTCAGTTTGACATAGCCCCATTTGTTTGTTTTTGCTTTTGTTATCCTTGCCTGAGGAGACCTATCCAAAAAAATATTGCTAAGACTGTGGTCAAAGAACTTACTGCCTGGTTTCTTCTAGGATTTTTATGGTTTTAGGTCTTACACTTCAGTCTTTAATCCACTTTGAGTTTGTTTTTGTTTATGGTGTAAGAATGTGGGCGGGTTTCATTCTTCTGCCTGTGGCTGTCCAGTTTTCCCAGCACCATTTGTTGAAGAGACTGTCTTTCCATTGCATATTCAGGCTTCCTTCGTCATAGATTAATTGACCATTGTCAAATAAGTGTGGGCTTATTTCTGGGCTCTCTATCCTGCTCTATTGATCTATGTGTCTGTTTTTGTGCCAGTACCATCCTGTTTTGATTACTATAGCCTTATAGTATAGTTTGAAATCAGGGAGTGTGCTACCTCTAGCTTTGTTCTTCTTTGTCAAGATTGCTTTCGCTATTCAGGGGTCTTTTGTGGTTCCATACAAATTTGGGGAATATTTGTTCTAGTTCTGTGAAAAACGCAATTGGTATTTGGATAGGGATTGCACTGAATCTATAGTTAGTTTTGGGTAGTTTGGACATTTTAACAATATTAGTTCTTCTAATCCATAATCTTTTTGTTAATTTGTATTGTCAACAATTTCTCTCACCAACCTTGCAGTTTTCAGAGTATGGATCTTTTACCTCATTGGTTAAATTAATTCCTAGTTACTACAGAGTTTTGAAGCTTCTTGAAAATTGGAGACTTTGGGACTATCCTATCCAATGTGGCCTAGCCCTGACCTGGAAGTTTCTGAGGACTTGAAAAGTAAGTGACCCTCCCAAAAGATGAGTCAGACTATCAGAGCAGAAAGCTCAGCTGACATGGAGAGGAAGGTATAGGATTTACTGAGAAAGGGCAAGCTTTGGTGGGTTGGTGCATGTTAGACCTGCATTGTGCCCAGCTCTTTGGTCAAGGATCAGAACACTTCCCTGTAGGGGTCCAGAGTTCCCTTAAGTCACCGCTTCTGAGTCTGCTAACTTCAGCAAGTTTCCTTGGTGGCAGAAGAGTCAGGACTAGAAAACAAGTCATGACCCAATTAAGTGATCCCAGAATCTGAAACAGCGCCAGCTGCCACAGAACAAAGCAAGTTTTCAGGGACCGGAGGGCCCCTGAGGAAATCAAGAGAAAGCAGTTTCATTGGAAGTATGTAAATAAACTTTCTTATTTGATGAATAGGCATGGCTCCAAGTGGTCAGGCAAGGGGATTTGTTACCTTGGGGGTGGCTGTGGAATTTTCTTTCCTGGGGATTTTAACAGCAGGTTACATTTTTATCTGTCAGAGTTGTTCAGCTGTGAACCATCCTGGAAGTGGGGGAGGGGGGAGTGGCAGCTTGAAGAGATTAGCTTACCCTTAATTATGGAATCTGCTTTAGAGGAGGTATGAGGGGAACTGTGTATGATCTGTAGATGTATTTTTATCACAGGCAAATTTCCCTTCAGTTAGCCATGGAGGGATGACTCGTTTTCTATGATGATTCAGAGTTCCTCGGATTCAGCAAGCTAACGGAGCCCCTTAATCAGCATCCAGAATAGTGTTAAGAGTTCTGGAAGATGAGCAAATAGATATAAACCAAAAAGTTGCTTTTAGCTCATTTTGAAGGCTAAAAACAGCTTTTAAAAACCTGAATTAGTAAGGTGATAAGCAGGTTGTTAGAATAAATAACTGCATACTTAATGTGAGAGGTAGCACCGTATAGCAAATTAGCCCTGGAGTCGGCTTCAGGTTCAAATCTCTACTCTTCCCACTCACTAGCTCTGTGATCTTGGATAAGTTTCTTAACCTCTCTGTGCCTCAGTTTCTTCTCATAGAGAAGGAGAAAATAGTAGTTCCTACTTCAAATGGACATTCTAAGTCTCTGGTGAGTTTATTTGTGTAAAGCATTTCTCCTTGTGTCGAGAACTCTTAAGATTTATTCCTTTAACCACTTCCCTGTGTATCCTACAGCAGTGTTCCTGTAGTCACCGTATTTATCTTATCACTGGAAGTTTGTGGGTTTTTTTTTTTAATTTTATTTATTTATTTGACACAGAGAGAGAGATTACAAGTAGGAAGAGAGGCAGAGGCAGGCAGAGAGACAAGGAGAGGAGGAAGCAGGCTCCCTGCTGAGCAGAGAGCCCCATGTGGGCCTCGATCCCAGGACGCTGAGATCATGACCTGAGCCAAAAGCAGAGGCTTTAACCCACTGAGCCACCCAGGCGCCCTGGAAGTTTGTGTTTTTTGACCACCTTCTTCCAATTCCCCCTCCTTTTAACTCTCTGTCTCAGGTGACCAGAAATCTGATCTCTTTTCCTACGAGTTTGATTGTTTTAAAGAAATTTTTGCTTTTGATTTTGTCCTTAGATTCCACACTTAAGAGATCATACATTATTTCTCTTTCTCTGACTTATTTCACTTAGCAAAATGCCCTTGAGTTCCATCCCTGTTGTTGCAAATGGCAGGGTTTCCTTTTTTTTTAAATGGTGAAATAATATTCCAGTGTGTTTGTGCGTGCACGTGTGTGTGTGTGTGTATCACAACCTCTTTATATGTTCATCCATTGATGGGCACATAGATTGCTCCCACGTCTTGGCTGTTGTAAATAATTTTACTGTGAACATGGGGGTGCAGATATCATTTTGAGTTAGTGTTTTCATTTCCTTTGGATATATTCCCAGAAGTGGAATTGCTGGATAATATGTTAGATCTATTTTTAATATTTTGAGGAACCTCCATACTGTTTTCCATAGTGTCTGGGCTAATTAACATTCCCACCAACAGTGCCCCAGAGTTGCCTTTTCTCCGCATCCTTACCAGCATTTATTATCTCTTGTCTTTTTAATGATGGCCATTCTAATAGGCGTGTACCTTTAGTTTTTGTGTGGCCAAGTCCCTTTTGAATATAGGAAGAGTATAGAAATGAATATTTTAGGGATTCCTATACTGCATAAAAAAATCATTGGCCATGACTAGGTGATTTGCCGGATTTAAATATTTAGCATCACTGGTAAGCATTTAAACAAAGTCCAGCTTCTTCAAAGGGATTTCAAAGCTTTATATCCCATTCCTTCCCTTCTTGCCTTATGGACCATAGTCTCATTGAGCTGTTATTTTCCTGGTAGCATCATAGCCTTATCTTTAGTCCTTGCTGTTTCGTTGTTTATTCTACCTTGAAAGTCACTCTCCCCACATATTTCTCTGCTCATTAAAATCTCACCCACCTTTCAAGACCCCTCAACCCCTGTCTCTTCCCATGCTCTCCATTCAGCCTTTCCGGACTTCTCCAAAGAAATGGTTTCCCCTTCCTCCGTATCTAGTAATCTTTTGTATATTTTTTAGGATTTTGTATCTTCTGTGTCCCCTATGTAAAGCCTTCTTTGTCATGAGTACTTGAAACCATTTATTGAACTGAAGTCGATTTTGTAATGTTTTCTAGGAAAAACTATTTTGGAGATGTCAAGGTTGAGTACTACCACCTATGTTCCTGGTAGCAGGCATCGCTAGGGAGAGTGATTGAACAACACTTGTATTCTTATGTAAGAAAATGTGTGTTCCTAGAAAGGGGCAGAATCTTTGCACCCAGGCTCAAATGTGTTACTGTATCATATTCTGTTCTGTATATTTTAACATGGACATTGACCTAGTAGGATATACTTTCAAGGATAGCATCCTGAGGGGAATGAAGAGATGTGGAAACTGGGAATGTAGAGCCTGGGTGAAGAAAGCTCTCATTGCCCTCAAATATTTGAAGAGTTGTCATGGTGATGATTAGGGGTTAGACCCTGAAATGCTTCAGAGGATAAAACTGGGATCAGTGGGTGGAAATTACTAGGAGGCAGATTTCAGCCCAATATTAGAACATTCTAATAACTTCTGCTCTTCCTCAGTGGAAGGGGCTGCCTTAAAGAGCAGTAAGCTCCCCAAAGGGAGGTTTTTGAACACAGCTAGATAATCTTCTGGCTGTGGGAGTAACTCGGTAGGAGATTGGGCTTCATGACCTCCAAAGCCCTGATTGACCCCTGATTAATTGATTTTATGGAAATCTGTATTTGTGCAAAGTGTGGTAGGATAAATATCCTACATTGTACTGCATTTTGGGTGCTGGCTAAGTTAGAGATTAAAAAAGAAAAAAAGTCAATGGCTTATTTTATTGCCTTTCCCAAAGAAAGGGATACAGGCTTTCATTTAGGGATTTTTAAAACTCTATTTAGTTTGAATTTTTCATCTCATAGCTTAAGTACAAGGAGGTACTGGTCAGGTTTTCTATACGGTGTCAGGCTAAACTTGTTCCTTTGAATCTCATGTTGAGTCCATATTTATAGGCTGTACTTGAAACTAGGACTGTATTTTTAGGCCTTGATAATTAGTACAAAGAGGCTCATGAGCTGCATGTAGACAGAAGAAAGCTGTTTGTAATCTTGTACTAACCTGAATTTCCTGAGTGACTCGAACAGTTTTCACACACTTTCTACACTCCTGTGGATAATGACATTGCTAGCCTACTCCCATGCCGTTAGTGTACTCTGTGTACTCCATTTAGGACAACAAAAATGTACAGTGTTGGTGAAGTGGTACCTTCATTTCCTCCTCCTCCTCTGGTCCCTCCCAGACAGAACGAAGTCTTTTCTCCCATTGATAAAGACTACGTTTGCATTTTCAAAGTAATGACCAATTTTGCATTTTTCCCCATATTGTTTGTAGCTTATAGTCAGACCATTAGAGGCAGAGCTTGCATTTTACCTACTATTGGCTAAATCGTGTGTATCAAAACCTCACGTGTTCCTGCTATAATCTTAGTGTGAGACAGTCTGAGCCAGACATCTTTTCATTCACTAGGTTATTAGAAAAGCAGGAAACACTGCCTAATTCTTATTTAAAGGAAACAATGTCTCACCTCTACCCCCATTCCTGCGCTGTCTCTTGAGTTAAGCACAAAATAGCAAGGGTATTCTGGAAATCCTAGGTGTCTCGGGGCAGTTGGAGATAGGAATTGGGTTTAATTAAATTTAAGCAGGAAATAAACAGTCTTTTGGTAGAGGCACGTTCCCCTTGCTTTCTACCTGCAACACTTACAGTAGAACAGAACAATTGCCCTCACCATACTTACTTTGGGAGAAGCTTTGTTGCTAGCAGTGCTTTGATTTAATTACATGGAATGACCTAAGATGGAATTCAGTTAATTTAAGTGACAATGGGGAATTTTATATCTATTAATAACATTCGCATTAATTTATATTAGATTTGGAGGCTATTTTCTTTAAAATAATTACGGAACTTTATAAGAAGAGCTTCTGAGCAAACAAAAATGCCTTGTTCTCTAACCCAGAAGGGGAGGCAAAGAGAGGAAAAGTGCCTTTGGTAATCATTCACCTATCAGAGTTCTCTGTTATTGGGAGTATTTGTCTTTTTCTCAAATTCACGAACAGTAGAAATAAGGATGGAGCAGCCCTTCCCCCACCTTCTGCTTAAATCACTGGACAAAAGTTAGGGCTAAAAACAGGCTCAATTTTCTAGTTCTTCTTTAGGAATAGGAGGTAGCCATATAACACATTTCTCTCTCCACGCTTACATTTTGTGCTGTTCTCAGTGTTTTATTTTGGACGTGATTGGTTTCATATACCACCAGATAGAGCAGAGAGAGAAATAATTTCCCCAGGAGGTCTCCAAGCTATTAGGATATTACTATAGAAACAGTCTGCCAGCGCTGACATTCTAACACATCAAAATTTGTTTATACAGAAAATGAGCTATATAAACCATCCTGATTGCTCTTGTCCCCCTCCTCAACTAACTGGGCTGTGGTCTGGGTTAGAAATTTGATGCCATCCTCACAATTATTTATGCTGCTAAATTAAAAGCAGTGGGCTTCTCCTTGCTTGTACTTTACATCTGCAACATGGTCTGTTGCAACCTGCATACTGAGTACATTGAGCATCTTGCTCAGCTGCAGCAGTGTGATCAGAAATGCTGTCATATTGTATCGGTGTTGCAGCATGTTACCTGAACTGTACTTAGATTTTTATGAGGAAAGTTGGAAGCTCATCGTCAACAACTTTAATCCTCAGAGGTCAGGCTCTCCTCTACCTGGTGGCAGGGAGCCATTTGGGAGAACGTGCTGTCATCTTTGGAGTAAAATCCCTAAGTCTTTAGAAACTCTTGGTTTAGATAGTAAGCTCAGATTTACGTGCGTACTAAATCACCATAGCTTTCCAAGTGTGAAGGTGGTTTTAATATCCCTAAATAAGAGAGAAATTCAGAATGAAACTTTAAAATAAAGGCTAGAAGCGAAAGGGGTAGGGGAATTAAGATTTATGCAATCTGGTTTATAAAATCAAAGATGCTTCTTACTTTCAAAGAATGATGGCATTATTCCCTACTTGCTGAAATGTTTTTTTCCCCCCAGTGACTTCTCTTGGCCTTTTTGGCAGGGTACTATGTTTTTGACCATGAAGTATTCTGCCTTTATGAAAGCCAGACTGTTGGGAGGCTGTCCAGTGAACAGAGAAAAGAAATCTCAGGGAGAGAATGCTTCCTTCTGGAATTACTGGCGTACTTAGGGCTTCATAACGCCACCACTCTCTGATTCATATTAACATAACAGCACAAACAACTCAGTTTGTTACACACAATATTTGGAACCCAGTTATTCCAATTATTGTTTACTTAAAATCAGCTCAACATACATGAAATGGAGTTTTTCTATCCCCATTTTTAAAACCATACCATCTGCTCAGAAATTGACGTAATCTAGGTCTCATTTATACTTTATCTGATGATTGTTGGCCAAGAGAAACTATCACCAGTTGCCAAGTGTCACTTCGGAAGTTAAAGTCTGAATGACTGATTGCTTGGGGTGAGGTGGAGGGTTTTGAGGGAGCAACAAGAATGTCACGGTCAAGACTTTTGATTCTTTGTGGAGTGTGAACACCACGGACCCCATAGGTACAAGTAGTGGTACTGGCCACATTCATGGAGCCTGGCTCAGAGAGTGTTAGGGAAAGTATATGAGACTAAGAAGGAAAGCCTAAGGGATGCTGCAGAAGAGGATACAAAATGCTGTAGTGGGGACAAGCAAAAGTAGGTGGGGGCAAGTCCAAAGACAGAACTATAGAGGCTTAACTGGCTAGAGAACTTAGCCACTGTTTGTTCTGTGAGTGAGAACCAGGTTGTAAATGGTGATGTCTGTGCCATTAGTCTCCAGTGTCCCTATCTGCCGTTTCTACGTCCTTTCCCTTCCATTTGTCAGCCTATGAGCTCTGCTGGCTCTGTTTTCATATTTTTCTGTGTTCTAGATGTGGCATTTGTGAGTGCTATGCTGTTCTTTCGCAGCTTCTCTCGTCTTTATAATTTATTGTATCTCATTTTGAAATGCTAAATTACAGTTGTCAGTTCCTTTGTGACCATATATTGTTTTTTTTTCTGGTATGAGGTAATGATCCCAGTATAGTTGACCTTTGAACAACATGGGTTTGAACTGCATGGGTCCACTTGTATGTGGATTATTTGCGATACAGTACTGTAGGTGTGTATTTTCCTTACGATTTTCTTAACATTTTCTTTTCTCTAACTTGTTTTATTGTAAAAACATAGTATATAATACATGTGACATAGAAGACATATGTTAATCAACTATTTCTGGTTTTGGTAAGGCTTTCGTCAACATTAAATTTTTAGTAAATTTTTTTTTTTTTTTGAGGGGGACAAACTTATATGGGGATTTTCAAATGTGTGTGGCGGGTTGGTGCCCATAACGTTGTTCATGGTCTGAGAGCCTTGATTGTGATTGCGCAGATCACTCCTTTCCTGCTCCATCTTCTGTCTTCCCACGACCTCTCTGGGTGTCTGAAGGCTTTCTGCACATACTGCAAGTAAGAGCCTTCAGAGCCCCTGCAGGTTAGTGTGATGTCCCAGGATTCCCTCCTGGAAGTGTGATTCCTCCCTCTGGGTGTGGTCCCTTGGTGGGCTGCTTCCTGTTTCCCAGTTCACTCCTGTCAGATATCCTCAGCTGCTTTCCTGACACCAGGAAACACCAGGGGCTGGAGGGGATAGGAGAGAGACCTGCCCTTCAACCCCACTCATTTTTTCAGGATTTCTTTTCATAGAGGTTCTCTCTCTCTTCCTCTCTTCTTTCTCTCTCTGCCTCTCCTCACCCCTTTCTGTTATATTACACTATTTTGTGAAAGGATCTGGAGAGATTCACAAAGTTCTCCAGCAACCCCCCCATTTTGCTTCTCTCAGAAGGTCCCCTGTACTAGTCAGGGTTCTGCAGTAAAACAAACCAGTAAGATATATACAGGTATATATATGAGAGGAGACTTACTACAAGAATTGGCTCATGCATCAGAGGTGGTGATGTTGCTCCACAATCTGTGGACAGTAAGCTAGAAGACTAGGAATTTCCATGGTGTGATTCAGCCTATGTCAGAGGCCTGAAAACCAGGACCTCCATGTCTGCTGGTGGAGGAGACGGATGTCCCAGCTCCAGCAAAGAGAACGAATTCCTCCTTCCTCCTCTTTTTTGCTCTGTTCAGACCTCAGTGTTTTGCCAACATGCATCCTGGAGTTGGAGATCACAGTTGTCTTTACTCAGTCTACCAATTCAAATGCTAATCTCTTGCAGAAACATCCTCACAGACACACTCAGAAATGTTTTACCAATTATCTGGGCATCCCCTAGCCCATTCAAGCTGACCCATAAAACTAACCATCACACCATCCTTCCTCTTTAGGTTGAAATTTTTCCTTTTTGGGTTCCAGGGTTTCAAATCACTGTCTTTGGGCCTCCAACTTCTAGAAGACTCTGATACATTTTTATAGTTCCCTTGTCTAGTTGCCCCTCCTTATGTAAACATCAAGGGCTGTGTCTTTAGCCTTTTCTCCATACTTTTTCTGGGCAATTTTTACTGTACCTTTTTCTGTTTGGCGAAGACTTCTCCGACATGCATCCAACTCACTGCCAGTTTACTTCTCTGCTACACTTCAGACCCATGTTTCAGGTTGTTAGTCAGATGTACAACAGGTGAATTAAATTTGGAAATTCCAAAACTAAACACGTCAGTGTCCCACCAGAAACAACTTTACCCTAATCAATTGGCCAGAATCAATTTCTCTGAAACTAGGTAATCATTCTGGATTCTTCCCTGGGCTCTTCTCTATTCTGGAAATACCTAACTTTTGTCAATTCTTAGCACCGCTATAGACTGAATGTTTGTGTCATATTTCAACATTTCAGATGTTGAAATCCTAATTCCCGATGTGATGGCCTTAGGAGGGGGCTTTGGGGAACTGATTAGGTTACCAGTGTCAATTCTTCATAAATGGGATTAGTACCCACAGAAAAGAGAACCCAGAGGAGGCAGTTTGTGGCACAGTGATTACAGTTAGCAATACTGTGTTATATATTTGAAAGTTGCTAAGAGAGAAAATCTTGAAAGTTCTCATCACAAGAAAAAATCTTGTAACTGCAAGATGATAGATGTTGACTTATTGTGGTGATCATTTCACAATATAACATATATCAAAACATGATGTCATAAACTACTATGATTATATGTTAATTATATCAATAAAACTGAAAAATGTTTTAAAAATTAGAAGATTGAAATAGAAATAGATTCTGCCATTCAAGTTAACATTATGCAATCAGGTTAATACTGCCTTAACACCATTAAGATAAATTAGACCCTTGCATGTTTTGAATAAATGTACTGATAAGAAATGTTTAGTAAGCTATTATATTTTTATAAAAGAGTTATCTCAGTGTATATCGACATAGTTTTATAAACATCATTAATTTTTCATATTAACAATTGTTTTTAGGTGTAATTAAGCAATGCTTCAACAGCACTGAAAAAGCTCAAGGCAAAGGAAATTTAGCAGAAAAATAAAGTAATAGATTTATTAGCATGAGATGAATTCTTGTCTCCAAAAACTTATTGCTATCAATGGGATTAGTCTACTCTATAACATGGCTGGGAAATTTTTGTCACTTCGAAAAGCTTTTTCCTTTGCTTTCAGATTTTCTGGCAAACAAAACGCTGTTCAGAAACTCACTGTCATAAAAGGAAAACTATATTTCTGATCTTTTTCTTCCCTTAGTCAAGAGCAGCTTATATGTTCTTCTTTGACATTCTCTTCTTTTGAAACTTTATTTGTAGCCCCAATTTCTCACATCTGAATCATTTTTTCTAAGGCACACTTTTTTTTTTCATTTTTATACACATGCAATCCCTTTTCAATATATGAAGAGCTTCTTTTACTTCATCAACATGATAGTACATATAAGCAAACTCATAGCATTATTATGACATTTTGTTTACTTTCTCCCCCAGATTCTCCCATTAAGTTAAAAATCTGGGTGGCTGGGGGTGCCTGGGTGGTTCAGTTTGTTGAGTGGCCTACTCTTAATTTCGGCTTAGGTCATGATCTCAGGGTCTTGAGATCGAGTCCAGAGTCAGAGTCCTTGCCCAGCGGGGAGTGTGCTTGGGATTTTTCTCTCCTTCTGTCCCTCTAGCTCATGCTCTCTCTCTCTCTCTAAAATAAATAAAACAAATCTTTCAAAACACCAAACGAACAAAAACAACCCGGGTATCTAATCTCTATCTTTATTCTGAAATAATTTAGTCTAATACATTGGTTGTGATATCTTTAATTTTGTTTAACTAAGAAGGCTTTGTTGGTTTCATCTTTAAACATAAAAACTGATGCTTACAGCTAGCTGTCCTATCAGTATATGTCTATAAAATGATTTTACTATTCATTTAGTTCTTTTTTACAGAAATGAGTATTGCTAAAGCAGTTGTAATCCAGGGCCAACTTGGAGTTAAAAAAAAAGGAAAACTATTCTAACATGTTTTTCAGAGAGATTATTTTCATATAGGCCAGACCAATTCCAGAATGGAAATCAGCCACTAGAAAAATTTGAAAAATCAATACTGTTTTTTAGAAATCTGATAAAACTTCATGTTAAAATTGAGAAGAGGGATCAGAAGTTCAACAGTTCTCAAAAAAAGGATATTTAAAAAAATTTTAATGAGCCTTGCTTATAATATGTAAATAAAGAAATGCATCTGATTTTTGCAAAATTTAAGTAATGCAATCATTTTATATGCAAGAATGCTAATGGAGAAGATTGGATACTTCTTGAAATTTAGTTGGTCTGACTCTTAGAAGCTTCAGGGCCCACACCGGCTCAGGAATTTGGCTGAACCAAATTTTAACTGCCAATTTGCCTGCAGGAGTACATTGATGAGAGCTAAAACTTTCCTTCTGTATATGCTTGTAATGTCTTCCAGAAGTTGTAGGTTTAGCCAGGTGTGTCTTTCCTCAGATCTTTAGAATATCTGCACAGGTACATTATGTTACAGTGATATAATATCACTGTAGGGAAATGTTTTGAGCTTTGGATTCACAAGGGAGATGAAATGCAGTTTGTGGTTTGGATAGGGTGGGAGTCAGGCTATGGCCAAATGAAAGATAGAAAAAGAAGAAGACAGGGATGCCTGGGTGGCTCAGTCGGTTTAGGTTCTGCCTTCAGCTCAGGTCATGATCCCAGGGTCCTGGGATGGAGTCTACCATCTGGCCCCCTGCTTAGCTGGGNCGCTTGTGTTCCCTCGCTGCTCTCTGACAAATAAATAAAATCTTTTTTTTTTAAGATTTTATTTATTTATTTGACAGACAGAGAGAGATCACAAGTAGGCAGAGAGGCAGGCAGAGAGAGAGGAGGAAGCAGGCTCCCTGCTGAGCAGGGAGCCTGATGCGAGCCTCGATCCCAGGGCCCTGAGATCATGACCTGAGCGGAAGGCAGAGGCTTTAACCCACTGAGCCACCCAGGCGCCCTAAATAAAATCTTTAAAAAAAAAAAAAAAGGGAAGAAGACAAATATGTAGAAAAGTGTTGATAACATTCTTTTTATATCAACGCCTGATTTCTCCCCCCCCAAATCATTCCTCTGTTCCCATTCCCCTACCAAAGGACCCTTGCCTAGCTCACAAATTTGGTTCCTTAGCCCCAAACTTTTTTGAGTCATCGTTGAATATTTCTTTCACGTCCCACATCCAGTCTACCAGTAAATCCTGCTGGCATTGCATTCATAATATATATATCACAGATTTGGCCATTTCTTACCACTTCTGCCTCTACCACCCTAGTCCCCATATTTTTTTTCACCAGGACTATTGCAAAGGCCTCCTAACTGGTATTCCCTATTTCTGCTTTAGCCCCCTTGCTTGCTTGCTTCTGACATCTGGCAGGTAATATGAAATGTAAATCAGATCATTTCACTCCCCTGCTCAAATTTACCACACCTTCCCGTCACATTTGGTGCAAGGCCCCCTATCAGTGGTTCTCAAACATATATCTGCACATTAGAATCACCTGGGGAGTTTTGCAAACTACCTTTGCTTGGGGACCATCCCTAAACAACTGAAGTCAGTTTTCTGATGTTACGATCTGTGAATTTTAAAAGCTCCCTAGGGGACACCTGCGTGGCTCAGTCGCTTAAGCATCTGCCTTTGGCTCAGGGTCATGGTTATCGATCCCCAAGTCTCCCTCTCCCTCGGCCTGCCATTCCCCCTGCTTGTGCTCTCTCTCTGTCAAATAAATAAAATAAAATCTTTAAAATAAATTTATTTAAAAAATAAAAACTCCCCAGATGTTTCAAAGGCACACTGATATTTGAGAGTCTTTTCTGGCTACCTCTCCAACCCCGTTGCCCACCCCTCTTCTCTCTGTTCCTCTGATCTACTATGTTGACTTCCTTGCTGCTCCTCAAGCTTGCCAGGAATATTCAGGACTCAGGCTTCTGCAAGTTTTGCTCTTCATTTCAGCTCGCTACATAGCTCATTCCATCACTACATTCAGATCTCTGCTCAAATGTCACCTGTAAGAGGCCTTTCCTGGCCATTTGATCTAAAATAGGTTATCAGTCCTCATCTTGCTCTCTTTAGTATTCTTTTTTTTCTCTCTCTCTCTTTAGTTTTCTTTTTTTTTTTTAAAGGTTTTTTATTTTTTATTTTTTTTATTTATTTGACAGAGAGAGATTACAAGTAGGCAGAGAGAGAGGAGGAAGCAGGCTCCCTGCCGAGCAGAGAGCCCGATGCGGGCCTCGATCCCAGGACCCTGAGATCATGACCTGAGCCGAAGGCAGAGGCTTTAACCCACTGAGCCACCCAGGTGCCCTCTCTTTAGTTTTCTTAAAGGAAGTGTTATTATTATGGTAATGATACGAGGGGCAACCACTTGTTTGTGGTTTCTTTTTTCCTTGTCTTACCACTAAGGATGTAAAATCCAGGAGGCCAGAGATTTTGTCTAATTTGTTCACTGCCATATTTCAAGTTTGTAGAACAGTTCCTGGCACATAAATATTATAAAAGCTTAATATGCATTTATTTATTAGCATTTTAAATTTGTTTTTAAACTTTTTTTTAGTTTGGCCAGTGGTAGAAAGGATGCCACTTACTGGGATCTGTGTCTTAAACGTTTAGCTTTGCGTCTTACTGTGTTTTTTTTTGGTTTGTTTCATTTTAACTTTTTTGGAATTTCCCCGTGGTCCCTTGTCTGTGAAGCCTGGCCAGGGCACTTGCCTGCTGTGCATTCTGGGGCTTGCCACGGCTTTGCGTTCCCTAATGAATCTCAGGCACACGGGGCTGGGCGGAGCTCCAGCTCCACCTCAAGTAGGTACAGCTGGGCAGGCTGCAGGGCGAGTCGGGGAAGCTGCAGCCGCCATTTTTCCCCCCAGACCGCGCAAGGGTCCTGGTTCTCCCCGCCGCAGGGCTCCGCGGAAGAAAACCTGGAGTTTTAAATCCAATTGTTGCCACGCAGTTATTTCAAGATTCTGTTAAAAATGCAGAGGAGGTAAAGTGGAAATTAGTTGTGTTTGTTTGTACATCAATATAATTAACATGTTATATCCATTTCAGGTATACAGTGATTTGAGATATTTAATATTGCAAAAGATCACAACAATAAGTCTAGTTAACCTCCATCAGCACACATAGTTACGGATTTTTTTCTTGTGTTGAAAACTTTTAAGATTTAACTTAGCAACTTTCGAATATACAATTTAATATTGTTAACTGTAATCACCAGAGTGACACCAGGACTTACTAATTTTATAACTGGAAGTTTATGCTTATTGGTCACCTTCACCCCTCCCCGCCTATTTTGGCCCCTCTGTATCTATGAGTTCCCTGTTTCGTGCAGAAGTTTTTTAGTTTGATGTAGTTAGTCCTGTAGTCCTACTTGTTTATTTTGCCTTTTTTTTTTTTTTTTTTTTTT